>CM072936.1:32587843-33100343 GCA_036971965.1 Nyctalus aviator | reverse complement strand
GCAAAGCGGCCCTTTTACCTGAAACTTAAGCAGGAAGTTCTCCTGTACGGGCAAGAGTCTGGAAAGGAAATGCGAGAGCAGAGGTTAGAGGCCACGCAGAGGGAGAGCGGCTCGCACCCGGGCGGGGTGCAGGAGCCGGGCCTGCAGGCACGGAGAAGGTCGCTGAGCTCCTAATGGCCTGGAGTCAGGGGCAGGTTCCGGAGAGAGGCAGACAGACAGGCGCACTGAGGCGGGGCCCTCGCGGTTCTGTCTGGCTTTGCGTTGGGCTCGGTGAGGCCCGGCCTGCCCCCGCCCCAGCGGCCGCCCTGAGGGCGGGGATGGTGGCACAGGGCGCTGGGGGGGTGGGGGAGGGCAGGCACCTACCGGGACATCTCCGAGAGGCCCAGCTTGCCGTCGCCGTTCAGGTCAAACATCCGCAGCTGTCGGGGACAGAGAGAGACGCTTGGGTCACTGAGGCTGACCTTTCCCCTCTGGAGAGGGAGGACGGGGCGGGGGGAGGGGGGCAGCGGGCTTAGGCCTCCTCCGAGGTCACCTGGGGGCCAGGGCCGGCCTGGTCTCCATCGGTCACCGGCGGGGTGGGGGTGGGGGGGACAGTCAGGTCCCCTCTCCCCTCGGGAAGGAGGCTGCCGAGGATAGCTGGCCGGCCCCGCCCCGCTGCCCACCCCCTCCACGTTCCTCCTCTCCAGGGAAACACGCTCCGGCCTCGGCCTCGGAGCACCTCACAGAGAGGCTGCGTGAGGCCAGACGCCGAGTCCCTCCTCCTGCGGCCGCTGGTGTCCCTGCCCCGGGGCCCGAGAACCAGCCCACAGCACCCTGCAGGCCCCGGTCTCAGCGGCCAGGCCCGTCCTGGCCCCCGGGGGGCGCTGCCCGCTCACGATGGTCTGGGTGTACTCCTGGAGCTTGGGCTCGTCGTACGGCCGGTTGGCCTTCTTCAGCAGGTCGGACAGGAAGCCCTGGAATGCAGAAGGCCCCTCAGAGCTCCCGACTCAGTCCGTGTCGCTTCTTACACAGCTACGCCCCGCAAACCCCCGAGCCCCCTCCTGTCTGTAGGGTGAGCGTGGGGGCCTGGAGGTGACTCCTGGGGGCAGAGAAGGCTCAGAAGCTGGCTCTGGCTCCTCGGAGAGCCCGGGATCGCCGGTCCCCGAGGAGAATGGGGGGAGCCATGCCAGTCCGAAGGCCCGTCTGCCGGGGTGGCCTTAGGGGGCCTGTCCGGGCTCCGTGTGCGGGGCCGTGGGGTTTGGCCGGCCTCTGCGCTCCGTGTTCCCGATTCCACTCGGCTGCCCCGGGCCAGACCCCAGTCTCGCTTGACCAAACTCGTGTTCCTCACCCGGTGCCCCTGCTTCCCCGGGTTCCTTGAACCGCCCCCGGCCCGGCCCGGCCCGGCCCCATCCTCCGCTCCCTCACGCCTCCTCGAGGCCCACCCTACCTTGAGCTCGTTGGCTTCGATGTAGCCACTTCTGTCCGTGTCGTACTTCCGCCAGGCCTGCAACGAACGAACGCCAGCCTGTACGCTGGGCCCTCTCCGTCCCCCGCTCCCCGCTCCCCGCTCCCCACTCCCGCTGACGGCCGGGGAGCCTGGGCATCGGAGAATGGCTCCGCAGAATGGCTCAGCGGGGTGGGGAGCTGGAGGCGGCCTAGCCCAGTCGCTCGTGTCCAAGACATGCATGGGAGCGTCTTGGCCAAGGTCACAGAGGGAAGGCAGACCCCTGGTGGGACAAGGCCCCCCACTCTGACTGGCGGGAGGTCCGGGTCTCTCTCGGACCCTCCTCCAACCAGGTCAGCAGCTCCTCGCAGGGCTAACAGGAGGATGGTGAGGGGGGAACTGATTTCTGCTGAGTATATAGGGTGTCCTTTGACTGCTCTGGAAGCTTCTCATTTTCTGGGTGGAGGCTGGGAGCAAGGGTAAGAACCTTCTGGAAGGGGCGGAAACAGGCTCTGGTTACTCTTCCCTGGGCGCCCTCCTTCCTCCATCCCCCAGCCCCATCCATGTGGCAGCCAGGTCTGAAGGTGGGACAGAATCGGCAGTGTGATCAGTGTTGACTGTATATCAAGGCCACCCCCACGCACCTCTTTCTGATAAAAAGCTTTCTTTTCCTATGTATTTTAGGAAACACCCCTCTCTCATGCTCATCCCATCTGGTTCAAGAGGGGTTGACCCCATGTTTAGAGGTAGGCGTGTGTCCTGCAGGCAAGTGCCCCGAAACCCCCGCCTGCACCCCAGCCGTCCATGGACAGGAGCGAGTCCGGGGCGGGGCGGGGGTGGTGGTGGCTGGGGCAGGGGGCGGCCTGGATCTGGGACAAAAGGCCCAGAGAACCCCGTTTTCTAAGTATTTCATCTACTTTGGTGCCTGATCATATTTCTTATATTTTCCCCCCTCCAGTTTTCTCTTCTTGCTTTTTATTCCCTTCTCCCTCAGCTCCCAACTGCCCACAGAGACACCGGTGGCACCCGGTTTTCCGAGAGTCAGCAAGCCCTCACTCTTTCCCTAAATTTGATCTCCTGCCCCCGGACTTCTCTATACCATGCTCCTGTGATTGCCAGGAGTGTGAGAGCTTATAGGTGTTTCAGGGTCTGTCCTCCATACCAGCTAACGAGGTTGTATAATTCTCACAGTACAGCAGAGGCTCAAGAAAGTTGGCTCTGGTTTAAATTATTTTCATTTTATTTCATTTTTTTCCCCCTAAAAAAGGTCTCTCCTTCCACCCTCATCCTGATTTTTGAAAAGTTATTAGACATGAGCAAGACCCCATAACAGTGTGGGGCCCACACCACAGATGATGTGGGTTGATGGTCTTTATTGAGGAGAGTGGATATTCTCCGGGAGGTGGGGGGGGGGCAGGTGAGGAGGGAGAGGAAAAAAGCCCAGTGCCATCAAAACATTCCTTCCCCCGCCCAGAAAGCCCACCCTTGAGGAAGCACGAAGAAACACATGCGGGTTTTCAAATGTGACGTCACCAGCCACCTACATGCATTTAGGTGGAGTCTTGACGGGGAAAGGCAGACAGTCCCTGAATGCCTACGGGAGGGTCACCTGGGGGAGCCCACCTCTGGGGGCACAGCGCCCAGCAAAGCATCTGGCTGCTTCTGGGAGTGAGAACATCCCAGCAGGTGGGGCCTAACCTCCCTCCCTCCCCTCCTTCCTCCCTCCCTCCTTCCCCTCCTTCCTCCCTCCCTGTGTGTGTCTCTCTCTCCAGAGCCACCCCGCCCCCACCCTCAGGCGCTCATGTCTCTGCCCTCCAGCACTTTGTGCTCATCCATCAACGTGCCGTTATTTTCTTCCCATTCGAGGAAGAGTTCAAGAGGCTTGGGCTTTGTGAAATCTCAAAGAAACCCGAGGTGTCGCTAAAATTAGAAATTAAAATGTTGTGCTGAGCAGCGGGATGGGCGCCTTCTGACAGCACTGGCTGCCCAGGGACCACTTCATCTTTCCAGCGGATAAAAGCGGAACAAATGGGCAGCCCCAAGAGGGGGTGCTGCTGGAGGGTGGTGGGGTCCCAGGAAGCTTGGGGGGGGGGTGTTGGCTCAGCAGTTATGCTGGGGCTTAAAAGATAAAGGCAGATAGGAATATGGAATGATGTCAACTCTACAGAAACCAAATTCTGAGAGAGAGAGAGAGAGAGAGAGAGAGAGAGAGAGAGAGGCCATTGCTTCTCTTTAAGCATCTATGTCCCCAGCAAGCTACCATCATCCACATCTTCCCGATCAGAGATGGAATCAAGGCCAAAGGAACAGTCAGGCATAACACTGCCTTTTCTACAGACAGAGAAATGGACTCTCTCAAACGCAGCACCCTGACAGGTTTAAAGTATATGCAGATTCCCCCTGCCCTCCTCTAACCTACGCCCCCCTGCCACGCCCCATCTCTCCACACCCCCCACCCCCGCCCGGCCCTGTACCTCCTTTCCCAGACAGGCAAGAGAAGGACTGGGGACAGAATCCAGAATGTCAATTACCAACTTAGGGAATTTTGCCGCCTGGAGACAAATCGTTGAAAGCCCCATAAAAAACTCATTCTTTAAGAGGCTCCCCCGACCCTGAGCTGGCTCTTTCTAACCCACTTCCTACCCAGATGAGGTGAAACCACTGTGATGTGGGTTTGGGGCTAGCTCCCCCGTCCTTTTAGGCTGAGACCCCCGGGGAGGGGGAGACTGGTGGCTGGAAATGGGTTTAACATAAGGTGACCCGAGACGTCCCGTGTCACCTTAGTTTAACAGGACGAATGGCAACTCAGTCAAACTGAAGGCCGGTCATTGTTCCTCACAGCAGGCAGGGTGTGGGGCGTGGGTTGCGTCTCCCTCCCAGGGCACGCACATGGAGGGGCCGGGGTGCAGAGCGAGAAGTGACTGGTGGTTGTCTGGCCATCAGGATTAGTAACGTGTTTGGTGGAACCATATGGAATTCCAATTCTCATCAGTAAAAAATGGTTAAAGATCGGCCATTTCACATGGTTTAACCCAGTGGTTGGCAAACTCATTAGTCAACAGAGCCAAACACCAACAGCACGACGATTGACATTTCTTTTGAAAGCCCAATTTTTTTTTTTTTAACTTCTTCTAACGCCATTTCTTCAAAATAGACTCGCCCAGGCCGTGGGTATTTTGTGGAAGAGCCACACTCAAGGGGCCAAAGAGCCGTAGGTGGCTCGCGAGCCGCGGTTTGCCGACCTTAGGTTTAACCTATTGGTTGAATGTGACTCAAAAGACACTTGAGTTTGGGCGTCCTCGTTCACTGACCGGAAGAATGTCTGTGGTACAGACAGCAGTGCCCATTTAAAAAGGGGCCAAAGAAGCCCAGACCACAGTCAAAGAGCAAACCTGAAAGATACTGGGAACTGGGATTCTCTTGGGCATTTCCAGCCTGAGGGTGGTACACACACCTATCCTCCCCAAGCATCTCCGTGGAGGCCTGACCTTGAGGGACACAGATGGCACTGAGCGAGGAGACAGCGTGGGTGACCCTGGAGCCACACCCAGCGCGACGGGTCTCTCCTCGGCAGGATTTGGAGGCCATAACATGCAAATGTCTGTGGCAAATTCCCCGGAGGGGAGATGGCGTTTACACAGCACTTCCCAGGTGTATTTGACCTCGGTTTGCTTCTCCCCTTGTTCCTCACACTTTAACGGACACACACCAGATGGGGCTCTTGTGAACCTGTGGGCTCTGACTCGGGGCTTCTAACAAGCCCGCCATGATGGCGGTGATGCTGATGGTGCGGGCCCGCGGACCACACTGGGTAGCTGGAGGGGTGGGACCGCTCGGCTCCCAGGCATGCTGGTGGGCCTGGCTCTGAACCCCGGGAGGGCCGCAGCCTCACCTCCATAAACTCGGCGCTGGAGCCCACGTGCTGCCGGAAGCACAGCAGGAAGTTCTCCTCGGTGGGCAGGATCTGCGCCAGCTGTGGACCAGAGAGGACAGGGACGTTACAGAGGGCCCCGCCGGGGAGCAGAGCAGACCTCCCGCAGGAGGGATGGGGAGTGGCCAGTGGCAAGGCAGCGTGGGAGTCGCACGTGGCTTCCCTCCTGGGAGCAGCCCTTGGAAGGGGCAGGAGGCTGTTCTGTGCGTCGTCGCTGTCACCCCAGCGCTACGAGCAGCTGGAGGGACAGGAAGTGGCGTCCAGGACCCAGACTCTAGAGCATCCTGATTAGATGGTTCCATAAACGTAACTTCCTAAGACATGCACGCTGATCTGATGGCTGCACCAGGCAAAGAACCTTTTGGGGGTGAGAGAGATGCTGAAACTAGATTTGGTGGTGACTGCATGGCTGTCTACAACTGTGTGAACTCATGGAATTATACACTTCAAATCGATTCCATCCATGCAGTTCGTTGTATGTAAATGATACCCCAACTGCCTTTAAAAAAATGCAAATACTCTTGTGCAGCTAGCCCTGTTGGCTGTCCACCTAAGGGTCCTTCCCTGCCTGGCCTTCTGCTCCCAGCATCCTAGGTCACAGGCAAATCCTGAATCCTTCCCGTTAAATGTGCTAATCTTACTCTCCTCACCAGTGATTGGCTGATGAGTAGGCATGTGACCTAGCCCTGGCCCATGACATGGGGGGTGGGGGGGTCTGCTGAGGGTACGGACACCTGGGGAAGGTTTCCCTGCTCTTAGGAGAGACCACGTGAGAGGAGCCCTCTCTGCCTCTGGATGTGGACGTGATGCCCGGAACTGCTGCCACCAGCTTGCTGCCAGCCTGAGGATGGAGCTGTTTTCGGGGCAGAGAGCAGAACCAGGAGAACTGCAGAGAAGCCGAGCCAGATGCTGGCTGCCTCCGCCTGGAGTCAAAAAAGGGGCCAAAGAAGCCCAGACCACAGTCAAAGAGCAAACCTGAAAGATAATGGGAACTGGGATTCTCTTGGGCATTTCCAGCCCTCCCCAAGCATCTCCGTGGAGGCCTGACCTTGAGGGACACGGATGGCACTGAGCGAGGAGACAGCGTGGGTGACCCTGGAGCCACACCCAGCGCGACGGGTCTCTCCTCGGCAGGATTTGGAGGCCATAACATGCAAATGTCTGTGGCAAATTCCCCGGAGGGGAGATGGCGTTTACACAGCACTTCCCAGGTGTATTTGACCTCGGTTTGCTTCTCCCCTTGTTCCTCACACTTTAACGGACACACACCAGATGGGGCTCTTGTGAACCTGTGGGCTCTGACTCAGGGCTTCTAACAAGCCCGCCATGATGGCGGTGATGCTGATGGTGCGGGCCCGCCCAGGGACTTCCTCATCCTAGTCGAAGCCAGAAGTCAGGACACGGAGGTTCATGGTCAAGTCTGCAGGCGAACGTGTACTGGAACATGGCATGGCCATGCATGTGCACGCTGCCTGTGGCTGCCCTGTGCCACCACGGCACGACAGACTGCGTGACCCACCACCCCCAAGCGCTTACCAAACTCTCTCCCTTAGCTCCTCAGCTCCTGCTGGTAGAGTGTTCCTAACCACTTCCTGTTTGGCGCTGCCCAGGGTCAATAGCTCTTGGCTAAAAACACTCTTGAATTTTTTTAATATGCCTCCATTTATCTTTTAACAATATGTATATAGCTATTCATATATACATGTATATGTGTATATAATATATATAATATATAAAGTATATTATACATAAATTATACATGCCATATAGACAGAGGTGGGCGAAAGTAGGTTTACAGTTCTGGGCATGATTGATTTATGATTGTGTTATTTGTCTTATTTCATATTCTTATGATTCATCTTTTAGGTAATGATGGCTGGTAATTTAACCTACTTTTGCACACCCCTGTATGATAAAAATTTTGCCTTTAAAAAAAAAAATGCTGCCTTTGGATGCCTTTAGGTGGGGCATGAACTTTCCTGTTCCCCAGTCTTCACCGTCCCTTCTGTCTTAGCTGGGCTCCTCACACATTTACAACACCCGGTGGGCCCCGAGAGCACTGAAGGTCTCCATTCCTTTCTTCCTTGTGGGACGCAGAGAAAGCCCGTTGGGTCAGCCCCGGTGCTCAGGCTGGGGCGGGGCTTGAAGGTCACGGCCTCATGGGTGCTGGTGCCTGGGAGAGGGACGGGTGACCTGGCCCTTCCCGCAGAGCTCGGAGCCAGGCAGCGGGACTCACCTCTGCCATCTCGATCTTCCCATCTGAGTTCTTATCGTACTTCTGCATGAAGGCCTTCATCTTCTCCCCCAGGTTGTCGCTCTTGGACGTCTGTGGGGAGACAAAGGAGGCTGAGTGTGTCCCTGGGTCCCACGTGAGGAGCCCGTGCACGCTACCCACAAAGGGAAGCCAAGGTGAAGTGACTTCTCTCGGGGTCTGCCGTAAGTAGAGACAGAATTTGAACTCACGGCTCCTGCAACCAAGGCCAATATTCTTTTTTTTTTTTTTTCTTCTTATTTTTAAAAATACATTTTATTGATTTTTTACAGAGAGGAAGAGAGAGTTAGAAACATCGATGAGAGAGAGTCATCTATCAGCTGCCTCCTGCACACCCCCTACCAGGGATGTGCCCGCAACCAAGGTACATGCCCTTGACTGGAATTGAACCTGGGACCTTTCAGCCCATAGGCCGACGCTCTACCACTGAGCCAAACCGGTTTTGGCAAGGCCAATATTCTTTCCACCATATAACAGCTGCTCTATGGACTCAACAGGACTTAAGCCAGTCTGGGACAATATTGGTTGAGATTGTAGTTGACAGACTTGACAATCACCCCTGATGCCATCCGAGGAAGGCACGCGACTAGGAGAAGGATGTCAGACTTGGAGCCCTTCATGGCGCCCATTCCCCTCCCTGCACCCACACCACAGTCCCACAACCGGCTGCGGAGCCTGTGTTTTCTCTGGTCCAGGCTTCACTGTCTTGGTAACGCGGGGTGATGGGGAAGCTGTTGACAAACCCATGAGTCGCCTCCATCGCATAAGCCCATCGCCTGGACCTCCTCCCCCCGCTGGAGCGCTCTGCTGAGCTTTGAACCAGGAGCTCAGTGGCGGATTTGTGACTCATCATCGGAACTGCTCCACATGACTCCGTGTATTTGAGGAACCAGGCCTGGTTCTAATCACCTCACCTTTTTAATATTTCAGACGCTCCTCCAAAAAGCTTTAGTGAATCCCACAGTACCGGGCTGGCATGGGGAACAGCGTCCCTGCCATGAAGGGGCTGGGACAAGATCCGGAGTCGCTTCCGGCCGGCTGAGCAGGGTGGTCTGGCCCCTCCGCACAGGAGCCAGCCGGCACCACGGATTCAGACGCTGGTTTGGGGCACTCCTCCGTTTTCCTCTGGGCCTTTGCTGAGGGTGCCAGCCTTTGTTGGTTTAGGAAAGTGGTCCTCCAGTGGGGACGATTCTAAACCTCTCCCCCCGCCCACTCCACTGCAGGGACATGTAGCAATATCCGGGGACTGTTTTGATGGTCACAACTTAGAAAGGAGCTACGGGCATCTGGTGTATAGCGGCCAGGGATGCCGCTAACCATCCTACAATACACAGGATAGTCACCACCACAAAGGGTTATCCATCCCCAGTGTCAGTAGTGCTGAGGCCGAGAACCGCTGGTCTAGAATAAAAGCTCAGGACCCCTCTGAGCATCTTAGACAGGCTGTGGGCCCTCCACTAGGAAATGAAACTTTTTATATACAGATACACAGACACAAAGCTTTGCAGCTTTGAGGAATTCATCAATCTGCTGTCCATTCATGAATATCCCTCAATCCCAGACATTCCAGTGATCCTGAGATGATACGGTACTCTTTTCAGAGAGTAGTCCATTTTTTAAAAAACCCCTACAAATAAATAAAAACTCTAACGGTTGAGATCAGAGCTGTCAGGCTGGCTGAGGGGATGCATAGCTTGGGACAGTGCTTAAAGCCACGGTCAGCCCCGCTGGCATGGCTCAGTGGTTGAGCATCCACCTGTGAGAACCAGGAGGTCATGGTTCGATTACCAGTCAGGGCGCATGCCTGCGTTTGCAGTCTTGATCTCCAGTGGGGGGGGGGGGGAACCAAGAGGCAACCAACAATGATGTTTCTCTCATTGATGTTTCTCTCTCTCCCTCTCCTCTCTGAAATCAATACAAGTTAAAAAAAAAAAAAAAAAAAAAAGCCATGGTCAGATGACACGCAGTGGGAAAGGAGGCTGGGCTTACCACGCCAGAGACTTTTCTTGTCTTCTCCAGCTCTTGGAAGAAGTTTTCTAGTTCTTTACCTTCAATGTACCCATTTCCTGCGGAGATAGCAAAGACAGAAAAAAAAAAAAAAAGGCACTTAACCTCAGACCAGTGGAGGGGGTGCAGTGCGGAAGTGGGGGGCGCCACGGGGAACTCCTCACTGGCCAACCAGCAGGTGTGTGGCCGGCCCCAGGCTGTTAGTGATGTGGGGCCATTTGCAGCTGTAGAGACAGTGCGTCTTTGGGGTATGCACGCAGTAGTCAGAGAACATGGGGCGGGCCCAGCGTCTGGGCCAGCACCGAGGGGAGCAGGCGCTGGGAGCTGTCTCTTAGCAGCTGGGCAAGCAGCAGGAGCTGGAGCTGGGACAGGGGACCACAGGCCACCAGCACCCAGGTTTGCCAGCGGGTGGCCGGCCCTCGTCACCTGAATGAGGTCAAAAGCAAAACTTGGGTCTCTGGGGTCGGGGGTGGGTGGGGGGGAGGCGTGTACGGAGTTGATCAGTGACATCCCCCCCCTCCCCCGGAATCCATGTCCGCCTGGAACCTCAGAATGTGACTTATTTGAAAATAGGCTCTTTGCCTCGATGCAATCAGTTAAAATGAGGTCCTACTAGGCTGGGGTGGGCCCTACATCCAATGACACGTTCTCAGGAGAAGGCCATGGGGAACCACGGACACACAGGGAGGCTGGCCACGTGAAGAGAGGGGCAGAGATCGGAGTGAGCATCCCCAGGCTGAGGAGCACCATGGGTTGCTGGCAGCCCTAGAATCCGTGAGAAAGACACATGGCCCCTCGGAGCCCGGACCAACCCTGCTGACACCTTGACTTTGGACTTCCAGCCTCCAGAGCTGTAAGAGAACGAATTTCGGTGGTTTTAGGCCACCCAGTGGGTGGTACTCGGTTTCAAGAGCTCCAGGAAACTGTTGAGGAAGGACAGCGTGGAAAGAGAAAGCCGATCTCTCCTGTGGGGTGGGGCCACCGGGGAGAGTTGGTCACCGGGAGGCCACCCACGGCAGAGTCAGGGAGAGACGGGCTCGGAGGTCTGTGGACCCAGGTTCAAACCCCGGTCCTGCCAAAGCTCTATGACTTTGGAAAAGCGACGCTTAACGTCTGGGCTATGTTAATTAGACGGGATTTTTGGACGTACCTTCCACCACCCAACCCATTGTGAGCGCACCGTCAATGATGCTATTGCTCGTGTTCCATGACCAGACCCTGCGTGTAAGGTAAAAACGTGCTTTTTGAGGACCAGGTCCCAAGGTCAACACCCGACTTGCAAGACCAGGTAAGCAGTGAGAAGTCCGTGATGTTCTCAAGTGTTGAACTCCAGATGACCTAGGGACCTGGGTGAGCTGAGGCTATGGCCAAGGCCGCTCCGAGCTTGCCCTGGGAGATGCCAGGAGGAGGCACTTGTGGGTGGGGAACCAGGCCCCAGCACTGCTCCCCAGGCTGCGTGCTCTGATTTGGAATCTCCTGGGATCTTTACAACAATATAGAACGACTGGCTCCCACCTCCTGATGTTCTGATGTAATTGGTTTGGGGGGGGGGCATATGTTTGTGAAAGCTCCCTAGGTCATTTTCATGTCCAGCCAGTTGGAAACCACAGGCCTACAGTTGCACAACTCATCTAAAGCAGTCAGTTACACAAGGTTTCCATGCTGAACATTCAACTCAAGCAGAAAGGGCGGATGGCTGCTCGATTGCTTCCGGGGGGAGAATGGGATTACTAAGGAAAGGAGTATTCGCCCTGGCCTCGGTGGGGCCGGTGGGGATGGATGGATGGAGGAGGATACAGGTGTGGTCTGTTGTTCCCAGACTCACCCCAGGCCCTCTCGGAGAAGGTAGCTTACAAATAAAAAAACGTCAGAGGCGCCCTCTAGTGGGGAAGATGCCACAATGACCTCTAAAGAATCACGTGAGATTTTTTTTGTCTGCAGGGAAAAGATGTGGCGCGCCCTTCTCCCCACCAAAATAGTCATGTTTCTTCCCAGACCTCCTGCAAAGCTTCTCGGGGAGAGCTGGAATTTCACGCGTGTGTGTGCCTTATAGCTGGTGGGCGAGGCCGGCCGGAGTGGCGGAGTGCGGGAGAGGAAGAGGAAGGAGGAAGGGCTTTCTAGGCAGAAAGGAAGTCCTCTGGTGAGAGGATGGAGCTCCTGAGTGGGAGGAACAAGTGCTTTCCCCCTTCCTGGCCCCTCCCTGCAGAGGTCTGGCTGTTCTCCCATTTCTCAGGCAGGAAGCTTGAGGTGAGCGGAGGGTCCAGGGGCAGCTCCCGGGAGCGGGAGGCTGGGGTTGGAAAGGCCGCTCCGAGCTTGCCCTGGGAGATGCCAGGAGTGGAGGCCTCAGAGGCGGCCGGAGCCGGCTGCGTGGACACCGGAGTGAGTGAGTGAGTGAGTGAGCGTGTTTCTCCAGCGTGCCAGGAAGCGGCTGGCTTGTCTGCTGGGGCCTTGGCCAGGGGTGGGCAGGGAGAGGAGAAGGGGAGGGGTGGAGTCCGAGGCAGCGAGAGAGGCCGGAGCCGGGGTCCTGCCCCTGGAGAGAGGCCCCTCCCGATCCGGCTTGAGCTGCACCAGCGGCAGGAGGTTCTGGAGGCCCGATGAGGCCCTCTCGCCCGGCCAGGGGCACCCCACCGCCCTGTGGCCCCAGCGGAGGGGCGGAGATGTGGTTCAGCTCAGCAGGACTTTGTTGTCTGGACTGAGCAGCGCAACGCTCTGGCGGGAGCTCAGGGAGCCGCAGCCACGTTCTAGACAGGAGCCCATTTTTCAAGAGCATTTAACGGTCTCCTGAGGGGGGGGGGGGAGGCAGCCAGACAAGGCTGACGGGAACCTGCCAGCTGAAGGTGGAGAACAGAGATTACACAGACCAGCTGGAGCCGCAGGGCTACTGCGGGAGCCAGGCAGGGGGACGCGACGGAAGCATCCTGGGAAACGTGCAGTGGCACTCCCTGGAGAGCAGCACCCTTTTCATCCTGTGCTCTGCATTTCTCTGACCCAGCCGACAACAGCCGTCTGAGGGGCTGGCTCTCGGCCCAGGCTGCGTTGGAACCCCCTGGGAAGCTTTGAACATATATATATATATATATATATATATATATATATATATTTATTGATTTCAGAGAGGAAGGGAGAGGGAGAGAGAGAGAAACATCAATGATGAGAGAGAATCATGGGTTCTCCAGGCCCCACACTGGGGATGGAGCCCACAGCCTGCATGTACCCTGACTTGGAGTGGAACTGTGACCTCCTGGTCCCTGGGCTGACACTGAGCCACACTGGCCTGGCAGAAGGTGACCAGACGCCCCGATTTTTTTTTTTTTTTAACAATTTGTCCCGCGTCCCGTGGCGTTTTAAAAAAGTCCCGATTTTAAAATGCTCTGGGACGCGGGACAAATTGTTAAAAAATCGGGACTTTAAAAAAATTTTTAATATATATTTTATTGATTTTTTTTTTTACAGAGAGGAAGGGAGAGAGATAGTTAGAAACGTCGATGAGAGAGAAACATCGACAAGCTGCCTCTTGCACACCCCTACCGGGGATGTGCCCGCAAGGAATGTACATGGCCTTGACCAGAATTGAACCCGGGACCCCCTCAGTCCGCAGGCCGACGCTCTACCACTGAGCCAACCCGGTTTTGGCAAAATCGGGCCTTTTTTTTTTTTTTTTTTTTTTTTTAAATGCCGTGGGACTTGGGACAAGTTGTTAAAAATTGGGACTGTCCCATCAAAAGCGGGATGTCTGGTCACCTTAGCCTGGCTGGAATCGCCTGGGAAGCTTTTAAAACATCACTGCCCCGTGGACCCCGCCCCCCGAGCTTCTGACTTAATTGATGAGGCCAGGACTTGTGGTGGGCACGTTCTCAAAGCTTCCCAGGTGATTCTAATGCGCAGCCCGAGGTCAGGGCTGCTTGAAGCAGCGTGTCTGAAACCTGAGGGTGTGCGAGCGTTAAAACGGAGACTCTGGTTTAGCGGGTCCGGGGGAAGAGGGCTTGCTGCTGGCAGAGTGATCTGGGGAACAGCAGCTCGTTAGAGATGCAGAATCCCAGGCCCCGCCCCGGCCCTGCTGGACCAGAACCTGCATTTTATCCACGTGGGAGCACAGCGTCCGAGCACCACGGCTCCCCAACCAACGCCTGTCTCTTCCCAGGGAGACCGTGCCTTTGGCTTTTACTCAGGGAGAGGTGGGGGGCTGAGGGGAGCCCCGAGGTGGCGACCGGGGTCTTGTCCTGACAAGTGACTCGTCTCTATGGACCAGTGCTCCTCAAAGTGTGGACTGGGGCCTGACAGCAGCGGCATCATGGTAGGGGAGAGTGGGGAGGGGCTCTTTAAAAAGGCAGAGTCTGCCCTGACCGGTTTGGCTCAGTGGGTAGAGCGTCGGCCTCTGGACTGAAGGGTCCCGGGTTCAATTCCAGTCAAGGGCGTGTACCTTGGTTGCAGGCACATCCCCAATAGGGTGTGTGCAGGAGGCAGTTGATCGATGATTCTCTCTCATCGATGTTTCTAACTCTCTATCCCTCTCCCTTCCTCTCTGTAAAAAAATCAATAATATATATATATATATATATATATATATATATATATTTTTTAAAGGCAGAGCCGAAACCAGTTTGGCTCAGCGGTAGAGCGTCGGTCTGCGGACTGAAAGGTCCTGGGTTCAATTCTGGTCAAGGGCATGTACATTGGTTGCGGGCACATCCCCAGTAGGAGGTGTGCAGGAGGGAGCTGATAGATGCTTCTCTCTCATTGACGTTTCTAACTTTCTATCCCTCTCCCTTCCTCTCTGTAAAAAAAATCAATAAAATATATTAAAAAAAAAATAAATAAAGGCAGAGTCTCCCTCCCACTGCCATCAGGAGGGAGCCCGGACACCTGTGCTCGCACGGGCCCTCGTGCGGACAGACGGATGGACGGACGCAGGCTGGGGCCTGGCTGGTGCTGGCAGGTGCAGCTCCCCTGTCTGTCCGCCGGCCTCTGGCTGCACAGCTCATCAAGAGCAACCGGGGAGGGGAGACGGCCGCTGGGACATCCTCCTCAAGCTGCACAGGAGGCCGGCCGCCTGGCTGGCTGTGGGGTTCCCGTTTCTGAAAAGGCCGACGGCCCCCTGCCCGCCGGCCCGAGCTGCACCTTTTAGGAGGGGTCGGGGGGGACTGGCGTCCTCAGGCTCTGCCCCAGCAGCAATGTGACTGCGCGCGATGCCCTCCACGGACAGAGCTCTCCCTCCTGCTGCCCGGTCCTCGGACCCGGCCAGGTGAGTGGCCGGTGCTGTGCACCCTGTGTTAGAGGGAGTGTGTGGGGGGGACTTCAGTCACAGTGAATGGCCTTGTTTCCTTCTGTTTATCTCAGGCACCACCTCTGTCCATGTCTCTCTCTCTCTCTCTCCCAATGGGGATCCCAGCGTAAACAGCTACGACTTGGAGCCTGTGCTTCTGGAACGGTGGCTCAGTGGCTCGGAGCTGGGCCGGGGCCCCTGACCCTGTGGGGGGCAGCTGGCAGCTCGCACTGGGCCCATTTCCAGGCGTGGGCGAGGCCAGAAGGATGGGGCAGATTGGGCGAGCGAGCGAGGAGGGCAGGAGGGGAGGGGAGGGGAGAGAGAGCCAGAGCCAGAGGCCCCAGATGGGACCGGCTGGGCCACGGAGGGTGCAGGCCGCAAGGGGCCCGGAGAGCCGCCAGGCCCTGCCTGAGGAGCCGCAGGCACGCACGCGGCTCTGTTAATTCTGGCCCCCGGGGATTGAAGAGGGTCCCCCCTGGGTCTCGGGGCCCTGGCGCCTCCCCCAGGGGCCTCCTCGCTGGTGAAACCCCTGGAGACCAGAGGGGACAGCCCAGGCGGGTGGCAGGGAGGGGCTGGCTGGGCTGGGGTTGCCCCGGGAGGGGCGGGGGAGGGAGGAGGCGGCTGAAGATCCTTGTTTGTAAACACCTGTCCCTGTGGTTGCCCCCCTGGGGCCCCGGCTCTTCCCAGACACAGCTGCCTCCCAGGCTGGTGCAACCTCCCCCGCCTCCCCACCCTCGGGGCAGAGAGGCAGGGTGCTGGGCGAGGGATCTGCACAGAGGGCACCCGCTCAGGGCTGGCACCAAAGGACACTGACCATGAAACAAGTGGGGCATCAGGGGAGACGGCGGAGGCGGCGCTGGGGTGCTTATTCCTAGGGTCTCCCTAGGAGGCTGCTCCCTGAGAGCCCAGACCCTGACGCCACCCCCACAGGAGGCCGTGGGCACCCCCACAGGGGGCCGCCCGCGGGGAGACACCCTGGCAGGGTGAGAGGAGGCCTCGCTGACCGGCCCAGCCTCGGCTCCCCGAGCCAGAGCCCTTTGACCGGAAGGTGCCAGGAAGCAATCACGTTGATAAGCCCTGCAGTGAGCCTCCCGAACAGCACAGCTCCGTTGCACTGCAGAGGCTGCGGTGTCTGGGTAAACACTTCGGAGGAGCCAGAGAGTCTGTATCCCTGCCCGGGCACATTGCTTTACGGTGGGTCCTGAGCCATGACTGATGTTTGCTATCCCATCAACGCAGCTGCCCGGCCTAGCTGCCCCTCCGAGAGGCCCTGATGTCCGCCCCCCCCTCCTCGGCCCTCGGCGATGGGGGCTTGGAGGGAGGGCCTGTTAGCACGCCTGGGTGAGGAGAGGAGAAACCCTGGGCTTCCCGCAGCCCCTGGAGGCCTTCCTGTCACTGCTCTCCGAGGCCCGGGGCCACACGGGGGAGGAGTGAGGGAGAGGCGGTGAGGGTGCCCAGCATTCCCAGGCCTCCTGGAGCCGGGCGAGTCTCACCCTGGAGATGGGTGTGTATAATATGTTCCTTTGGGGTGGGGGGAGGGAGGTGTCCCTAAAATGACTTTCTTTTACATCTTTCTTGCTTTGCCGATTACACAAGAAACACATGCTCTCGTGACTGTGTCACACGCGGCGGAAATTAACTCAGAAAAGAAAATGCCTTTTCGTTTCACTTCACCTGCCCTGCAGGGAGGGCGGCTCTCTCAGCCTCGGAAACCTCCCCCCGCAAACCCGGTCCACGCATCGCAAAGCCGGGCCCCGACCCCTCGGATCGGTCTGCCCGAGTTCCTAAAACCCGTGCGCGGGGTGCGGGCCTGGACATTTTCCCGCGTCGGGACCCGCTCGCTGGCGGCCTGCTGCTCCCCGGCGGGGAGGGGCCTGGCTGATTTCTGTGCTAGGGAAGCCCGCGTCCCCCGCATCGTCAGTATTTATTTGGTCGGGGGGGGTTGGGGGGGAGCGGCTCCCAGAACCGTGCCCGCGTGTGAGCATGTCGCACGCACGCACACACGGACAGGCTCTCGGAGCCGCTGGGATCGCCTCGGGGCCCGGGAGCGGCCGCTGGCCTCTGGGAGGGAACCCGGCTCCGCCGCTTCCAAAGGGCAAAGGTCAGCGTGAGCTCTGAGCTGGTCACCGGGGGCCGCCCGCGCCTTGCAGAGCGAGAAGGCGCCTGGCGAAGCAGAGTGGACTCGGGCACGGAAGGCAAGGCCGCCGGGAAGGGCGGCAGCAGCTTGGCTGCTTTTGGGAGTTGACGCCGAAACCTCCCAAACGCATGACCCCGGCTGACCTCGGTGGGGGAGTCCGGGGCTGGTACAGGGAGCGGGGCGGGGGGGCAGGATTCCCCCCCTCCCCCCCTGCCTCCTCTTTGCTCTGGGACCTCCCCCTCTTCAAACACCTCCTTCCTTTCTCAACTGAAAGGCTGATGATAATTTTGAAAAAAAAAAAATATATATATATAAAAAAATCGAACTCCTTGATCGAAGTCGCCAGGATGAGGGTTCTCCCTCCTGGTGAGCAATGGCTGAGTTCTGGTCTGAGCCCCCCCAGCCCCGCCCAGCCCCGCTCTCCGCAGGGCCCAGGGCCTCCTGGTCTCTGTTTAGTGCAGAGTGCGGGGCGGGGAGGGGGGAGGAGGGGAGAGGCTCACTCTCCCCGGAGGCTGTGGCTAATTGGGCTCCAGCGAGCTCACTCCGGGGGACCCTCCCCTGGGGAGTCCTCCCTACTGTGCTCTTTAACGGTGCGAGCAGCCTTGGGGCTCAGGGAAAGAAACCCCAAGAGGAAAACAGAAGCCGGAGTTAGTGAGAGGGAGGCCCGGGCGGGGCGGGGGACACCTGGGGGTGGGTGAGAGGTAGGCGAGCTGCCTGCAGGCTCCGGCCTCTGAGAGGGGATGACGGGGAGGGGAGGGGAGGGGAGTGACCGAGCAGGCAGCCCTCGGCTTCTGGGCCCTTGAGTGGAAACCCCATTAAACCACCCCTGCGCTACCAGGCATATTGATTCTCTCGCCTGTCTTCTTCCTCCTTGGGGTTGCCCGAGGCCGTGACCCCAGAGGGCAGTGGGGTGCCTGGCGGACAAGCAAGAGGCAGGCGTTCCGCTCCCCTTTGACCTCGGAGCGGGAGGGGGCCAGGGTTCCCCGGCTGTAAAGACTGGGGTCTAGTGGCAGCGTAGCTGTCTGGGCGGAAAGGAACTGCCCATCCCTCTGAGGCCGGTGGGCCGGGGGCTGGGCCAGGGGCTCTCCGGTGGGGGGCAAGAGGGAGGCAGAGCAGGGGTCCAGGAACCCGAAGGGGGCCCCAGGCGTGCCCGGTCACTCCGGCCCCACCTCCTCCACCTTGCCGCTCCATCTTGGAGCAGCCGCTCTGCGCCTGTTTCCTCATTTACACGAGAAGACCCCCTACCTGCACAGCAGGCCCACGGGGTGGACCTCAAGAAGGTGCGCCCGTGTTCTGGAAAGCACCAGGTCTCAGAGGGTGGGCCGTGAGAGAGCATGGGAGCTCTCGTGGAGAGCATGGAGAGCACGGGAGGACGGGGAGACGCAGAACCGAGGAGCCCTCTGCTTCTCGCTGACTCATCGGGCAGGAGGCCGGCGGCGTAACCTTGGCCACTTGGTAACTTTCCTTGAATCGTGTGCGCGAGTCTCCGGAGCCGAGGAGCCAGCGGGCGCCTCCTCAGGGGGCGCGCCTGTCATCTGGAGTCCTCAGGGGCCGGCAGAGTCTCAGAGCCCTTTGCACTGAGTCCCAGGGCAGCAGCCGGGGATCGGAGAGGCCAGCCCTCCGCGGCCCCATTTCACAGATGGCACCGCCTTACCCGCCTCCTTCAGCAGGGCAGAGGCGGGTCACCGCCCGAACCCACACCCCCCGTGCCCCGTCCCCTGTGCCCCCAGCCTCCTCAGTCGGCTCCAAGGGAACAGAACCTCACGCTTTAGCACCCCCAGGTATTAACCCCCGACTCCCCAGCGCGCTGGACGGCAGGCTAGCTGGGTCTCCACCCTCCCCCCCCTCCCCCGGGGCCTGCCACGCTGAGGAAGGGGAGGGGAGGAATGGAATGAGCCACCCCCCCCCCTCCCCGTCCCCCCTCTGGCTCCCATACTCCCGTCTCAGCGCCCTGCCAGCGGTCTGCGATGCCAGGACATTTTGGATGTCCACCCCAAGGAGGGTCTCAGAGAAGGAATACCAGGCACGTAATTTTTTTTTTTTTTTGAGAAAAAGTCTCCAGCGAAATCAGAGGCCTCTTGAGATTGGGGGGGGGGGTGGGGGGGAGGGAGGAGGGGACGGGGTTTGCCCAAGGACCGACCCTGGAGATCTGGGTGCTGGGAGCCATCTCCAAGGGGCATCCGGGCCAGGCCTCACTTTTTTTGGGGGAGCAGAGGGATGGTCACGGAGAGCATTTAACATCTCGCTCCCTCCCCTCCCCACTCGGAGGTGGGAGCACCCGGAGCACCCAGGGCTGTCACCGTGCGGGAGGGAACGTGCCTGGCTGACACCCAGCTCTGCCTCCACCCTACCCCCAGCTGCGGCCGGTGGCTCCGGGATGGAACGTGGGTGGGGGAAGCCCAGGGGGTGTGCAGGGCCCCCCCACCCCCCCGCCATTCTCCACTCCTGCTCCTCACGGAGAGGGCTGGGGAGGCTAAGGGTTTCCCTTCAGGACCCCAGCACCCTCCACCCCGCCCCCCGCCCCCAGCTTGCCGCAGACCCCAGGGCCAACCTGGTATTCAACCCAAGGGGAACTTGGGAGACAGGAGTGGGCTTCCGAGACCTGTAGCTGCAGGCAGCTGCAGGCAGGACGGCTCCCTTGCAGCGCAAGGCGGGAAGATGAGGTGGCAGAGGGCAAGGGGGACTCACAGGAAGACTGGCCAGGCCCCCCTCCCCCCCCCCCCCAGGCCGCCTCTGGGAAGGCACCAACCTGCCCAGAATGAGGCTGCCAAAGCCAAGAGCCGGTGGGCTCTCTGTCCTCCACGTCAGGGCAGAAAAGTTACTGACAGTTGTCATCAGAGCAGCCGGGATGCCTCCCAGACTCAGGACCACCCCCCCCCCCCGCTTCCAGCCCCCTAGATCAGCAGGCTCTGCAGTCTACACGCCCCCCCCCCCCCTAAAGCAAAGGTCCCCTGCCCGCCCGCCTCCAGCAGCGCTCCGTTCCCCTCCGCCGCAGGTCCCCCCGGGGTCGGATGGGCACGGAAGAAGTTGGGAGCTGTACTGACCGTCTGCGTCGAAGTGCTTCCAGATCTCCAGGAACTGGGACGCCGTCAGCTCGGCCAGGTGCAGGTAAGGGGGCTGCTGCTGCTGCGGGCCAGCCATGGCGAGCGGCTCGGGGACCTGGGGCAGCGGCGGCGGCGGCGGCGGCGGCGGCGGCAGTGCTCTCTCCCTGCGCTCGGCTCCCCGCGCTCGGCCGGCTCCTGCGCGCCACGCCGCCTTTATATACCGTCCGCGGGGCTGCGCCGCCGCCCGCCGCCGGCAGGGGGCGCGCGCGCTCAGGGAATCGGCCCGGGCCGCAGAGGGGCGGTGGCCGCCCTGGGGCTGCCCAGGGTTCGTTCCTCAGTGGGGGGCGCTGAGACCTCGCAGAGGCAAGCGGGTCGGGGAGACAGGCTCAGGGAGACAGGCCCTTCTGGGGTGCAGGGCGGTGTGGGGGGCGGGGTGGGGAGGCGGGCGTGAGGCTGCCCTCGCCTCCCTGCTCCCCCTCTCTGACCATCTGGGTGCAGCTCCCATGACCGGCAGCAGCAGTAGTGACAACAGTAGGAACTGCAACCTCAAGGATGCCAATGGTAGGTCGGCGAGTATTTGGCACCTGGAGTTCGGATTTCGCTATCCTCCTTCTGTCTGGTTCCTTCCACAGCCGGGAGGCTGCCGGAGACCAGTCTTCTGATGTGGGCTAAACGGCATGCCAGCAAAATGATCGGACGGGGAGGGGACGGGAATTTGCACCCGGTTCTGTTTTCACGGGCTCCTGGCCCCTTCGTGGGGCCCCGTCTTGGGGAGAAGCTGCTCATTCTCAAGGCTCTTCGGGAGCCAACCAGGGACTGTTAGACTCGGGGCCAACCAGGGAGAATCCAGATGGGAGTGGAGGAGAGGCTCCTACTGCCCCCGGGCCTTGGCTTTAGCCCTTCCTGGGGTGCCTCCCTCTGCCCCCCCTGGTCCTTGCCTCCCCCTGGACGGGTTCCAGGGGGGGCTTTTAGGCATTTGCCCAGGGAGTGACAGAACTAGACACTCCCTCCAGCGTCTTAGCCACGCCCACCTAGGGAGCTGGTGGGAAGCCGCCTGGGTCTGGCAGGCAGGTCCCACACTGCGCGGGGGGCTGCTCCATACGGGGTCTCAGGGGGCACAGTCCTGGGGACGGCAGACAGGACTGCCCAAGCTGGGCACTGTGCTCCCTCCCCTTCTCCCTGGGGGCCTGTCCTGGCCTTGTGCACCCATTACCCCCAGAGTGGCAGCTTAGTCGTCCCTTCTCTCCAGCAGCAGAGTGACTGAGAAATGAATTGATACTTATTAACATGTGCTAATAAGCGCCACCTGAACTGCCTTCTGAAGGGAGAGGGAGGGGGAAGGAGGTGAGAATGGAAAAGGAGGTCGAGGGGGAGAGGCTGTCCCGTCCCTCAGGAGGAGGGACCTGCCCAGGGTGAGCCCTGAGGGGCAATGCAGAGGGCGGGTTCTGCCCAGAGCAAACGTGCAGAGAGGATGGGAGAGGCGTCGTGGAGAGCCAGCATGTATGCCTGTGCTCATCCCCTCCCTGTGCCGTCCGAGGGGAGCCGTGGGCTGAGGACTCACAGAAGCCACGGAGCCCCGGGCCCTCCGCCTGCCTCTGGGGCACGTGGCGAAGAGAATCGGGCTGCTTCTGCAGATTACATAACCTCCCTGTCTGTGCCTCGACTTTTCCGCAGAGTGGGAATGTGGATCTTTACCTGCTAGAATTGTCCTGAGGATTCCAAGAGCTGGCGCTCCCCCTTCCCTTTGTGGAGCCAGAAATCAGCGGTGGTCGGCTCGGCTCGGCAGGCAGTTCTTGGCCAGCCAGGCTGTGAATGGCCCCCGGAGGGGAGCTAACCTCAAGCTCGGAACCCCGTGCCGCCCAGCCACCCAGCGGTCCGGCTCGGCCACTTCCAGCTCCCACACTGTCATTGGGTTCCTTTGTGCCCCCCGCCCGCCCCCCCGCCAACCCCCCGCCCAGATCTGTGGGGCCACAGAGCCCATCCTGGCTCTCTAAAGACCAAAGCGAATACCTCCTTGCTGCTTGGTTTCCTGGTGACAGGGAGAGAGTGGGACTCCTGCTTCCTCTGTTCAGAGCTGCTGGGATGGATGGGGAGGATGCTGGCCTGACTGGGTATGACTGCAGGGTGGCCGCGGCGATCTCCGAACCCCTCCCCGGGGCAGCCCTGCATTGTTCATTTCAGACACACACACACACACACACACACACACGGCTGGGACCTCTTTCTGGAAGGCGCATCCCCAGCTCTCCCAGAGACAGGCCGGGGAAGGCCACTGAGCCCCAGCAGGTCCCTTGTCCCCAAGCCGAGCCTGCAGAGCAGGCACCTGTAGGCGTTACAAGCCCCGCTCTGGGCGCAGACGGATGAGGGTGCAAACCCCGCTGAGCGGCGAGAGGCCTGCAGGAAGCGATTTCCCCCCTTTGGACCCTCGTGGAAACAGAGGTGGTCGTCATAGCGCCGGGAGCACAGCGTCAGGGTGAGGACCAGAGGATGTGGCCAAGGAGTTACTGGCACAGCAAGACGCAGTTACCGTGAATCCAGGCCGGTGGGGGAAGGCCACCTGCTGTTCTGAACGGTAGCCGCAAAGGGTGAAGTCCTTTGCTTGCAAAGCTTCTCCCCAGAAGCCAGGCACCTCCCCTCTGCTGCCCGCTATTTCCAACAGCAGCCACCCCACCGGGCTGTGAAAGGAGAAGCTGGGAGAGGGAGAGGGTGGGCCTTCGCCTGTGGGGAGGGCAGCACCCGTATCTCCTCTGGAGCCACGCTCTGCGGGAGGGGCCCCCAGAAGACCGCTCCAGGTCTCGGGGTGCCTGCCTTCAGGGGACACGGGGAGCACACCTGTTCCCGGAGCAGAGTTCTGGAGTCCGGGCCCCAGGCTCGGTGCCGTGTGAAGGCCCGAGCCGGGCCACCCCATGCTGAGAAGGAAGGTGGGGTGATGGCACCCTGTTCTGGTTACCCGCAGCCCTCAGAGGTCTCTGTGCTCCTGAGGAAGGCACACGCGGAGTTTGAAGGAAGAACAGAACCCACGTGTCTGCTGGTCGGTCCAGGGGCTGAAAGAGGCTCCACGGAAACCTTCATCCCCCTGGGCATGGACCCCCGGCTCCCCAGAGGACAGCCCACAACCCAGGGGGCTGAGATCTCGTCCTCCCTCTTCTCCTGCCGCCTCACCCCACCCAGAGGAGGTGCCCAGGGCCCGCCTCCTCTCCCAGTGGAGGTCCCCGTGCCGTCTGCAGGGGGGAAGGAAGAGGAGCGCATTGAAACTGGACTGCATGAAGATGAGCTACCTGAAGGAAAACGTGGACTCGGACCCAGACATCGCCAAGGGCTGGGCGAGACGTTCCACGGATGTACTTGAACGCAGGGGTGATCAGAGGGAACCCCCTTTATGGTTGCGTCTCCGTGCTTTGAGGAGCTTGTCACGTCTGCAGGCGCCTGAGGTTTCGCAGCTCCTCAGCCATCGCCCCTCACGGTCCAGGACAAGGAGGAGGAGGACCACACCCCGCAGGACACATTCAGATGCCGTTACAGGGACTGGACGTACGTCCTGTTTGGTTAGGGGGTCACAGCCAGCCTAGCAGGTGTGCCAGGCAAGCATCGGGCCCATTTTATTTTATTTATTTATTTTTTTAAATGTATTTTATTGATTTTTTTTTTTTTACAGAGAGGAAGAGAGAGGGATAGAGAGTTAGAAACATCGATGAGAGAGGATCACCGATCAGCTGCCTCTTGCACACCCCCTACTGGGGATGTCACCGCAACCAAGGTACATGCCCTTGACCGGAATCGAACCCGGGACCTTTCAGTCCGCAGACCGACGCTCTATCCACTGAGCCAAACCGGTTTCGGCCATCGGGCCCACTTTAAAGATTAGAAAACCCAGGCCCAGCGAGGTTAATACCCAAGCAGGCCCCAGCAGAGGTGGGCTGCCGAGAACCCGCCGGCCCCTCTGGTGTCCGCTCCCCAGGGCCAGGGCGTCCTTGTGGACCAGGTGACGTCCCCGGACAACGTGTGCAAAGTCTTCCCAGATCCCGGCCACAGAGCTGCGGGGTGCCCGTCCGTCTGTGACACGGGGTGATGCCACGCCCACTGTTTCCGGGCTGCCCGGGCGTCCAGCAGGTGGCTGGCTCCTCCCTGCCCCAGAGCGGGCAGATTGGATGCCATCTTCCCTTTGGCACCTCCAGCCCCCAGCTGCATCCTGAAGGCTGCAGCCCAGAGATTCCCAACCCTTTTCATCTCAGGACACACAGGAACTAATTACTGAAACTCTCTGGCACTTCAAAAAATACACTGCTTTCCGATCTGACAAGGAAAATAGGCACACTTTTGATTCAGCCACACTGGGCGGCTATTGTTGTGTTGGCTGGTGTCATTATTTTTTTTATTTATTTGACAATCTATGGCATGGTCAGCAAACTCATTAGTCAACAGAGCCAACTATCAACAGTACGACGATTGAAATTTTTTTTGACAGCCAAAGTTTTTTAAACTTAAACTTCTTCTAACGCCACTTCTTCAAATAGACTTGCCCAGGCCGTGGTATTTTTGTGGAAGAGCCACCCGTAAGGGGCCAAAGAGCCACATGTGGCTCATGAGCCGGCAGTTTGCCAACCACAGATCTAGGGGGAGAGAAGTCAGTGCCTCTGACTACGTAGTCAGGTATGTCATTTTTTTAAAAAATATATTTTTATTGATTTTTTTTACAGAGGAAGAGAGAGGAATAGAGAGTTAGAAACATCGATGAGAGAGAATCATCGATCAGCTGCCTCTTGCACATTCCCTACTGGGGATGTGCCCGCAACCAAGGTACATGCCCTTGACCGGAATCGAACCTGGGACCTTTCAGTCTGTAGGCCGACGCTCTATCCACTGAGCCAAACCAGTTTCGGCAGGTATGTCATGTTTTAAAAATTTGTGCAGCATACCTGGTGAAGTCGCTGCTGTGACCCAGCACCTAGCATTCACAAGAAGATCTACTCAACTTGCCCTCTGCCTCACACCCCCGAACCACTCCCCCCAGGTGGTGGGGCCGGGGCGGCCTGCCGATGATGAGACGACGAGATGCAGAGCAGATGCCAAACAGCTTTCCAGCCAGCATCCACTGGGCGGAGGTCATGGGCAGAGCTCCTCAGAGCACCTGGTGCCCTTTGAAAGCGCATCAAAGAAAAAGAAAAAAAATCTGAAGCCTAGCCTGGTTCCTCCCTCCGCCTGGAAAGGGTTTCTTTGGTCTTCCTAATGGCCAGGCCTGGCTACCGGGGTGCCGGAGAGCAGGCCTTGCCTCCCAGAAAGGAGGATGAAAGGGATGCCGGAGCCCAGCAGTTTCCATGGAAACGGATCAGGTGGAGGGAGAAGAGAGAGTCCAGAGGAAGCCAGGGGATGGGAACAGGACTTCTGAGTAAACTTGATCTGAAGCCTGAGCATCTGTGGACAACGCGCCTGGGCCAGCAGGATAGCGACAGGAAGTGGAAGGACAGTAGCTGGGGGCCGTCCAGTGACACCCTCCCCCAGTAGGCGGAGGGATGCACAGGGGCTGAGAGCTCAGGCCCCTTTTAGCCCTCGGTTCTGCAGTTATTCAGAAGTTCTGCCATGGGATGGCTGTGTGACCCTGGGCCAGGTGTGCACCACACCCTCTCTGAGCTTTTATTTTTCTCACTAGAGGCCCGGTGCATGCATTGGTGCACCGGTGGGGTCCCTCGGCCTGGTCTGCGGGGATCGGGCTGAAACCGGCTCTCTGACATCCCCCACGTGCCCCCACATTGCAAGAGGGCACAGGCCAGCTGGAGGGCCTCTAGTATGCATGTAAGATCTTTGGTTAATCTCTTCTCGCCCTCTCCCCTCCCCTCTTCCCTCTGAGATTCATCCGTCTGTCGCATGTTCCCATGCCTGTGGTCTCCACTCCTGTGTTGAGCATCTGCCTCCTGGTGGTCAGTGCATGTTATAGCAACTGGTTGAGTGGTCGACTAGTTGGTGGGACACTTCGCATATTACTCTTTTGTTATAGAGGATAATGTTAGTAGCTTACTTGTACACCGTTGGTGAGCATTAAGAGTAGTGATGCATGTAAAGGATGCGGTAGTGCCTGGAACCTAAGCCCTCCTATGTTATTATAGATCAGAAAATTGAAGGTGATTGATAGGACTAATCCAATTAGTGAAGCCCCTCTCCCTGGACAAAATGGCCTCGCCTCTATATTTCCCTATTTCCAATGCCCAAGAGAAGAATCTGATTGGTCCAGCTCACCTTCCCATGTCAGATCATCCCCCCCCCCCCGCCCCGAATGAGTATTATTGGTGGAAATACATTGGTGGAAATATATAAATATTGGTCTTTTAACATTCAGTATTATTTTGCATTAGTTTCAGGTGCACAGAACAGTGGCTATACAGTCACATACTTTTCAAAGTGCTCCCCTGGTATTCCCAGTCCCGCCTGGTCCCGTACGTAGTATCACATTATTATACCCTGGCTGTGCTTACATCTCCATGACTATCGTGTAACCACCAGCCTGTACTCCTCAGTCCTTTCTCCCAGTCCCCCAGCCCGCCTCCCCGCTGGCAACCACCCGTCTGCTCTCCTTATCTGTGAGTCTGTTTCAATGTTGTTCATTTGTTTCGTTCTTTCGATTCCACACATAAGTGAAATGATACGGTATTTGTCTTTCCCTGGCAGTGCTGATAACAGGCGCTTAAATCATAGGTTGCTGCCCAGCTGCACATGGCACCCACCCCTTGACTCACTTGGCTGTGGCTGGGGGCAGGGGCAGGGGGTGAGGGGGATGGGGTAGGGGCAGGGGTGAGGGGGATGGGGTGAGGGGGATGGGGCAGGGGCAGGGGGTGAGGGGGATAGGGTGAGGTGGATGGGGCAGGGGCAAGGGGTGAGGGGGATGGAGTGAGGGGGATGGGGCAGGGGCAGGGGGTGAGGGGGATAGGGCAGGGGCAGGGGTTGAGGGGGATGGGGTGAGGGGGATGGGGAGGGGCAGGGGGTGAGGTGGGCAGGGCAGAGATGGGCTGTTTCCCTTAGAGACAGTGGATGCTCAGTCACTTTAGTTGTGGGTGCTCCATGTGGGAAACTCGAACATGTGGTGGGACATGTTTGCTGTAAATCTGGGTGAAAAACATTCTGACAATGAGTCCAAATGTCAAAGGGAGAGCTGAGGGGTGGGCTGGCTTCTACAATGGGTTGGCAAGTTTTTGTTTTGTTTTTTGTTGTGTGTGTGTGTGTACATTTTTTGACTTTATGGGCACAGGGTCTCTGTCTCAGTAAGTCAACTCGGCAATTGTAGTGCAAAAAGCAGCACAAACAATACCTAACACACGAACAGAGCTGTTTTAATAAAACCTTATTTACAAAAGCATGTGGTGGGCCAGATTTGGGCTGTGGGAGGTACGTAGTTTGCTGGCCTCTGATCTAGCTGAATGGAATCTTCTCGAACCTCTGCAAGCTTTAGTTTCTTCTGTGAAATCAGGACCCCAGTGAACCTGTGGTCGAAGGATTGTTGTGACGATTCAGTGAAATGATGGCTGCACATCGCTTAGCCCCGTGTCTGGCACAGAGTAGGTAGATGCTGGCTGCTTTATCCCCTTGATCGTGCTGTGGGATCTCAGGATAGCTGGGTTCTGGATCACCAGGCTGCATTATGGATCTGGAAGAGACCCTTCTCCCAGCCGAGCTAGGAGCTGATGACCCCTCTCTCCAGAAGGTGGGATGGGGTCACCAAAGGAAGGGGTTGGAGGGTGTGGAGAAGGCAAGGCTCAGGCAAGGGCCACGAAGGGAAATGGAGCTGCTGAGGCTGGCTTGGCCTCTGCTTGGGGACCTGGCCGGGAGCCCTGGGCTCGATTTGCAAACAAACCTCCATTTCCTGCCAGAACGGGACTTCCTGGTGGCCAGGAACTTGGCTCTTTTCACCAAGGATGGGAAAAGGGTCCCTAGAGAGCAGTGCCCCACTTCCAGGCTGCTCCTGGAGGAAGCAGGGACGCTGGCCTGTGGAGCTAAAAGATAAGCGCTGCGTTCCGCTCATTCATGAATTCGTTTACGTGGACTTCGTGGGTGAGGTCAGAAAATATGGATGAGCCACCTGCTTTGTGCCGGGTGCTGTACTAGGCCCTGGGGACTCAAGGGCGAGCAAAACCACGGAATAATGCCCCGAGACGCCTCCCCTGGGGAGTTCGGAATTGAGAGCGGGGAGACAGGTATTGTCCAAACCACACAAGTGAGCAAAGAAGTGCAAACAGAATGAACCATGGGAGCCCTGTAAGTGTCTCCCCTTTACCCAGGAGAAGGAAGGTTCCTGAGACTTAAACCCTTGGGCAAAAGCTCCATGGAGGAGGGATGTAAGAAGGCCAGTGGGACTGCAGTGTAGAGGGGGAACAGGTGAGCATTGGCTAGGGTCCATCTCGGGGGGGAGGGGGCACCTCCCTTCTGCCAAGGGCAACATCCTGGAGAAGGGTGCAGGTGTGACAGGCTACCAGCTGACTCTGCAGCAGCTGTGAGGGGTGGGGTGGGGTGGGGTGGGAGCTCTGGCCAGGGAAGGGGACTGGGTGAGGCCCCTACAGCCGCTGCTGCCCTCCAGTCAAGACCAGGGGCGGAGAGGAGTCTGGGCGGGGAGAGAGGAGGTAGCCACTCTGGAGCAAAATCCGAAATATGAACCGGTTAATAATTAATCTGCATTCTTAACTGGTTAAGAGTTAATACACATTATTAATCAGTTAATACGGATTTTGTAATCAAAGAAAACACGATAATTTCAAGAGAAACATCAAAAGTGCTTTAGTCAAAGTAATGTCCATCGCTAGCTACACATGTCCCCCGTCTTTCAGGTAATTTGTGGACACCGTCCCAACAGAACTTTTCTTGTTTCAAGGCAAACCATTCAGAGACCCAATTTTCCACTTGCTAGCATGTTTTAAAGTGCTGCTCAGAAAGTGCATGTGCCATCGATCAGAACAAGTGGTCATCTGAAGGAGCATGGTCTGGTGAATACAGCGGGTGGGTCAATACTTCCCAGGCAAGATATTTTAACGTGTCTTTAACTGGTTTTGAAGTGTGTGATGGTGCAGCATCATGAAGCAAAATTGCTTTGCTGTGTCTTCTGGTCCAGTCTGGTAGTTTTACGATCAAAGTGTGGTTCAAATTGATTATTTATTGCCGATAGTGATCAGTATAAACAGTTTCACCTAGTTTTAGAAGCTCATAATACACCACACCTTCCTGATCCCACCAAACGCAGAGCGTTGGCTTCTTTCCAAAGAGATGTGGCCTTGAAGGCGATGTTGATAGTTGACCTGGATCAACCCATGATTTTGGCATTTGGGATTCTCAAAATAAATCCACTTTTCATTGCCAGTCACAATTTGATGCAAAGAAGACTTTATTTCGTGCCGCTGAAACAACATTTTACTGGTGACTTTTGGTTTTCCATTTGTCTTTTGTTCAGTTGAAGTGGCACCCATTTTCCTTCCTCTAAAATCTTTCACACCTTAACCAGTTTGGCTCAGTGGATAGAGTGTCGGCCTTCGGACTCAAGGGTCCCAGGTTCGATTCTGGTCAAGGGCATGTATCTTGGTTTTGGGCACATCCCCAGTAGGGAGTGTGCAGGAGGCAGCTGATCGATGTTTCTAACACTCTATCCCTTTCTTTCTGTAAAAAATCAATAAAATATATTTAAAAATCTTTCCCATTGCCTGTAAATGATCAGAAATTGTTTGCTGAGCAACATTTAATCTTTTTGTAGGTTGTTTTTGAGTTTGACACGCATCTTCATCCAATAATGCTTGTAACTGTTGGTCTTCCAGCTTTTTTGGTTGACCTGGACGTTCTTTGTCTTTCACATAGAAATCATCACTTTTAAAGCGTTTAAACCAGTGTTCACTAGTATCTTGAGATGGAGCGTGTTCACCACAAGCTTCCCAAAGTGTACCATAACTTTCAGCGGCACTTTTCTTCAAAATAAAGTAATGAATTAAAACTTCCCACAGACGCTCTTTTTTTTTTTTGGCACGAAATTCGACATTTTTAATCGTAAAAATATCTACGATGTTAACACCTTCAGCAAACGTGACATATGACGTTTCGAAGCTTGTTGTCAATACAACAAAATAGCATATGTATATCAAGTCGCATATATATCAACAAGGTGTCACTTCATCTATTGAAAAAAAAATCCGCATTATTAACCGGTACACCTGGTACCCCAGGCAGATCCAAGGGTGCTCCCCGACCCTGCCACTCCCCAGCAGGGGGACGGGGCACTGAGGAAGATTATCCTGGGGAACAAGGAACCCCTGTTTTCCTTGTGCCTCTGAGTGACTCATGACCTTGCAACGCTCCGTCCTTTGTCACCCTCACTAGCGTGGAGGTAGGAACCCTCTCTGTTGTGTTCATCACGTTTCGCTTGCTTTCAGCAGTTTGTGACACATATGCCCTCCGTGAATAATGGTGGAAGGAAGGAGAGAAGACAGGGAGGGATGGAGGACAAGAGGGAGGGACGGAGGGACGAACGAAGGACGGAAGGACGGGCCGCAGAGCGGAGGAGGATGTTTCTGTTCCGAACTTTATAGCGACGGGACCCTCTGGAACGACCCCTGGCCCTGCCCTGGCCAGCGCCATGTGCCATCCAGTGCCAGGCAGCGGGCCAGGTGGGCAGCTGCTCGCCCCGCGGGGGGGGGGGGGGCGCACCAGCTGGTGAGGAGGCGCGGCCTGGCTGCCGTCCTCGCTCCCATTCATTAATCCCGGCCTAGTTCACGGCTGCGCCCTGCCCTGCTCTGCCTCCTGGCCACGTCAGGGAATCCCCTCGCAGGCGGGCCGCAGGCTGGGGTGCAGGGTGGGTGGGCCTGGGCCCCAAGAGAGGCCAAAGGGGGGGGGAGTACTTCCTAGCACCTTCAGCTCCTGCTGTGATTGTGGGGGTCGGTCATAGGAGCCGGGAGCCCTGGCCGGGCCCACCCTGCCTGTGCTGGACAGTGATGGAGGGGGAGGTAGATCCAGAGGAAGAGAGGAAGGAGGGAGAGGGATAGAAAGGGGCAGGGAGTATTTATTTATTTATTTATTTAATATATATTTTATCAATTTTTTACAGAGAGGAGAGAGAGGGATAGAGAGTTAGAAACATCGATGAGAGAGAATCCCCTACTGGGGATGTGCCCGCAATCAAGGTACATGCTCTTGATCAGAATTCAACCTGGGACCTTTCAGTTGGCAGGCTGACGCTCTATCCACTCAGCCACACCGGTTTCAGCGCGAGTGTGGTTTACCGGGGGTCACAGAGCCAGTTCCCGAGGTCTGGGCCTCCAGGCTCACCTGCCCATGGTAGATGCCAATGGCGCCGGCCAAGGTCCCCTCTAACATGGGAACCCCCCACCCCAGCTGCTGTCAAGGGCTCAAAGTGGCACCCACCTCCTGTCCACAGGCCACACAGTGGGACAGCCCAGAGCCAGCGGTGAGAGCGCTCCGAGGTACCATCCATACCCCAGGGCCGCAGGGAGGCTGAGGCCACCCTCTCACGAAACCTGCATTTTTGCCCGGCTTCTTCTCCTGCCTCTTCCTTCTCCCCTGGCTCCTCCAGGTTCCCCCTGAGCGCGTCCCCCCCCCCCGCCCCCGGCCCCCAGGAGCTCACCTGCTTTTAGAGCAGGCAGAATTGTTATTTTTATTAATGGAGGCGGGATGTCTAAAATCAGATGGCGATAACCATACTAACAAATACCGCTGGCGACGTGGGAGCGGTGCCCCAGAAGGGTGGCAGATGGAACCCTCGGGGCCCGGCGCCTCGGGGGCGGGCTGGGGCGGGGAAGGCAGATGGAAGCCGCCCGCCCGGGCTCCCTTCTCAGTCAACTGGCACGCGCCCCGCGGCCACCGTTCCGCAACCGCCCGCCTGCCAGCCCGTTTGTCACCCTGTCGTCCCCTCCACGCGGGAAAGCAGACCCCCGGGGATCGCCGACAAAGCCTGCAGACCAGGGAGTCCCCCTTCTCCCCCTCCAGCCAGAGGAGAGGAGGCAGGGATGGCGCATAGCAAGGGGCGTCCAGGGCTGGTCCTTGCGAGGGGACTTGCGAACCAGACCGGGAAGATGCACATTGTGAGGTCCACGGAGAGCGAGGTGGGGGGGGGGGGGGCGGCGAGCTCTGGCTCTCGGACAGACGAGCCCCGTCTGTGTCTGCATGGCCAGCAGGCTGAGGGTGGGTCTCACGCTGGTCCACGTTTGGGGAAAATGAAAAGGAGGATAGCGTTTTTATGAAAACCCTGGGACACTCAAACGTTACTGGGACACGGCTACGCCCCCCCGGTTGCTTATGGCCTGCGGCCGCTCGGAGGCTGACGAGGCAGCATGGATTGACTTTCAAAGGACTCTATGGCCCGCAGAGCCCAGGCTGTGAGCTGTCTGGCCGTCTCCTGGAAAGGTCTGCAGACCCCTGGCTTACAGCAGCGGCTGACCGAGGTGGGCAGAGAGGGTAGCTGCCTCTTCCCTGCTTAACCGCCTCCCCCCACCCCCCACCCACCCCAGTCCCCCGCCATGCCATCTCTTTTCAGCAACCCCGCCCTTCAAAAACGCTTGGCCCTGTCTTAGCACTTGGCTGATGCCCGGGGAAGAAGCTGGTGAATAAAGTCACACTCAGGTGGTGGTGACGCAATGGATGGCACCCCCTTCCCCCAGGAGATGAGCTGAAGGGATACATCTTGGAGTGGCGGCGTTTTAGGAACGGTGGATGGTGTGTGTGTGTGTGTGTGTGTGAGAGAGAGAGAGAGAGAGAGAAACGTGTGTAACCACAAAGGGTGGAAGCTGCAGAGCCCTGGCCCAAAGGAGACAGAGGAAAAGGTTCTTTGGGAGGCAGCGGTATGAGCAGCCGGGCACCTCTGAGGACAGGCCGGAGGAAGTGGCTGGGGCGGGAGGGGGAGGTGAGGGGATAGGGGGTGGGCGTGGGGGAAGGTGGAAGGGAGATGCTAGCCCTGTGGGGTGCAAGGCTCCTCTGGTGATCAGCTGGCACCGGAGGGCGTGGACAATGGCGACGTGGACTCTGGGAACAAGCGGGGACGATGGGGGCACCACCTCGGCGCCCCGGCGCTGCCCGGAAGTCCTCCCCCCGCGGCTGGGCCAGGGGACCCGTGACGCTGGCTTTATGCCTCTGGGGCAAGGAGAGGCTTGGCGAAGGGGAATGTCATGTCACCCTGGCAGCTGCTGGGGGTTGGTGGGGGTGTCTCTCTCTCTCTCTCTGTGCCCACGTTTTTCCTTCTCACGAGGACACCAGTCAGGTGGAATGAGGGTACCCCGGGACTCGTGCTCGGGGCACCAGCTGGCTGCCTTTGTGTGGCGGCACGCGCTGACCTCCTCCCCTCGCTGCTGCTGCTGCTGGATTGAAGGGCGGTCACAGCTGGAGGCAGGGCCCGTCCCACAGCCGGTGGCCTCCGCCCTCGTGGCTTTAGGCCCTCATTGGCTGCGACGGGGTTTCACCCAGCCTGGCACCCCTGCTTCCTGTTCTCCAAGTGACTCCCTACCAGAACCAGGGTGTGCGTCCCCAAATGTCCGCTGTTCTGGGCTGAACTGTGAAAACCCCCCTCCTCTCCCCCCACCTCCATATGCCGAAGTCCCAACCCCCAGTACCCCAGGCATGACTGTATTTGGGGATAGAACCTGGAAGGAGGTAATTAAGTCAACAGGAGGCCGTCCCAGCGGGCCCTCGTTCCATCTGACTGGTGTCCTCACAGAGAGAGAGACACCCCCACCAACTCCCAGCGGCTGCCAATGACATGCCATCCCCCACCACCAAGCCTTTTCTTTCCCCAGCCTGGCAGCCCAGAGGTAGCGGCTTCAGTTCCTGGTCAGGGCACCTGCCTAGGCGGTGGGCTCGGTCCCTGCTGGGGGCGGCAGGGGGTGCAGGAGGCAGCCAATGGCTGTTTCTCTTTCATCAATGTTTCTCTTTCTCTCTCCCTCTCCCTCTCTTAAAAAAAAAAAATCAATAAAACACATGAAAAAAGAAAGACTTCTTCCCCCCTCCCGCCACCCGCGCCCTTGCCCACCTCCCGATAAGAAGGGCCCTGAGGGATGTTACATGCTGATTTCCCAAATGCCCAGCCCCCTGCCTCCCTCCCCTCCCCCCCAGGGGACAAAGACTGCGCTTCATTCCTCTGAGACCCTGGAACTCAGCACCCGGGCAGGCCCATGGCAGTGCAGCTGGGCGCTGGGCCGGGCCCCTCGCCTGCATGAGCTCGCCCCGCTCGCTGGCAGCTGTGAAGAGGCCTCAGACACTGCCTCCTCCCCAGGCTGTAGCAAGGAGGAAACATGGCAAGGCGGCTCCAGGGCTTGGGCAGGGACTGGCGCGCTGGCGCCTCCTGCAGGCTCGGCTCCTCCTGGGTTTACACCTGCTCCTTCTTCAGGGACCACGGAGCCCCGTTACCTGCAGGGGAGCCAGGGGGTCCGAGGGGGCCAGGCTGAGGCGTTATCTGACGTCACACCCTGGCGTGGTCTCCCCCTCCTCCGGGCCCTGGTCCCTCCAGCCCCTGGCTGGTTCCGCTAGCCAGCACGTCCTTGATAAACCCCTCTCCCCCGAACGCTTGCCTCAAGTGTTGCGTCCGGGAGAGTCTGTCCTAACCCTGGGTTGACAACCTTTTCCTGCAGAGGGCCAGATAGTGACTATTTAGGAAACATTTCAGGCTTTGCGGGCCACACAGCCTCTGTGCTAACGACGCAGCTCTGCCATTGTAGCAGGAAAAGGAGCCCTAGGCAGTATGTCAAGGAACGTACTTGGTTGTGTCCCAATAAAACTTTATTTACAGAAACAGGAGGTAGGCGGTGTTTAGTCTGGGGGCTCGTGGTATGCTGACCTTTGACGGAAGGCAGCCGGGGAGGCCCAGGGCTCTGTCTCACCCCCTGTTGTTTTCCACAAGGTACAGAGAAGATACAAACCCTCTGAGGTCCCACCCTATCCCTAACCCTAACCCTAACCCTACCCCTAACCCTATCCCTACATCAGGGGTCTAGTAAGCGAGTGGCTTCCGGTGCCGTCCAGGGTGGAAGAGAAGGGGCTGCAGGTGAGGAAGTCCTGGTTGGCTTCCCTCCCCTCCATTTCCAGGAGGACCAGTAGGGAAGCGGGGCGCGGGACGCGTCGCCCCTAAAGTTCTGGGTGACTTTTACGAAGTTATGGATCGGTCCCTGTGCTCTCCGGAAGCCCTGGGTGGACTGAGAAAGACTCCGGGATCCTCTGTGACACCTCGGTGCCGGGAAGGCTTTAAAAATAGCAGCGGGCCCTTTGACAAGCCGAGTGCTAATTACCCGATGCTCCGGCACCCCGGCCGATGTGCCTGCGGGATCGTGATGTCCCCGGTGAGAACGGGGCGCGGCTGCCCGCGCGCCCGCAGTGTCAGCTCAGGCCAGGGAGCCTTTCGCTCTGAGGGTCTCCCGCCTGCTGGAGGGTATATCTCACCTGAGGATATTTTTCCATCGATTTTTTTTTTTTTTTTGAGAGAGTGGAAGGGAGGGGGAGAGACAGAGAGAGAGAGTGAAGCATCGAGGTGAGAGAGACACATCAATGGGTTGCCTCCTGAATGCATCCCCCCCAGAGCCCCGGCCGGGGATCGAGCCTGCAACCAAGGTCTGAGGTGCGTGCCCTTGGCCAGAATGGAAACCGGGACCCTTCCGTCCGAGGGCTGACGGTCTGTCCGCAGAGCCAAACCAGCTAGAACCCGGGCTATTTGAGCTGAAAGGGGAGCCAGGCCGCCGGAAGCCCGCGGTGAGCACCCAGGGACTCCCCTTTCTTCTTGAGCTGCATCTCTCCCCTCTCACCCTCACTCTCCATGCTCCGGCCGCATTGACTTGCCTGAGTGCTCCCCCGCCCATCCTGGGCTCTTTTGCATCCGCTGTTCTTTCCCTCCCCGACCACCTTTCCTCAGGCCTGTCCGGTCCCCCTCCGCATCCCAGCTCACAACTCCTGCTCACCCTTTAAGGCCCAGCTTAGGCTTCACCCGAAGGACCTGCGACCCCCCCTCCCTGGCCTGGTACCTCAGCGGCCCCTCCCTCTGTCCTCATCATCGTCTTTCCCCCACTGCGTGCTGCTTCTCTGGCTTCCCATCCACCTCCCTCCACGCCTGCCCAGGTGAGCACGGGACTCTGAGGTGCTTGCCCTCTGCCCCCAGGGCCTTGCCTGACACGCAGAAGGTGCTCGGCGCAGTGAGTGCATTAACGATGATGGCGCGGGCACCGGAAGTGTCGGGGGGTGCGGGGGGGGGCGGGGGGGGAGACACCTTCAGGTGGGATGCCTGCTGTGGTCATGCGGTCCATCGGTGCCGGGGCCTGGAGTCTCGGGCCCGTCTCTCAGGCCAGACACCGCCGTGGCTTCTGGGGGAAGCATCCTCATGTGTCTGGGGAGTGTCATTCTCTGTTCGGCGTTGCAGCCCTGTCAGATTCCAAAGCTTCAGCCAGTTTCTATAAATGTGAGCATTTTAATTGGGCAGCGGCTGCCATGGTAACCGGCTACATCTCAGAACTCGGGGACCGGCCAGAGATCAGATAACTTTTAAGTGGCGCCGTTTGAATGGTGCCGGTGTTGGGAAGCTCAGCAATGAGAGCCGACTTTGCCCAGGGGCCCCCATGGAACAGGAGCGTCCAGGCCTTTTACTGGTCATGTCTGTGGTGTCCCCAGCTGATCCTCCTGGACCTCAGCTGAGGCCGGCTGAGACGCCTGTGGGTGATAAGGCTGGAGGGGAGGGGTGGGTTATCCAGGGAGGGAAGGTCACACTCACATTTATATTCTGTTCCGAGCAAACTTCCACATAACCACCCAGACTCGTGGGCACGTCCCCCCTGCAGCTTTATTAAGTGACAGGACAATGTTTATTATTATTATTATTTTTTAAATCTTCACCTGAGATATTTTCCCATTGATTTTTAGAAAAGTGGGAGAGAGAGGGAAAGACAGAGAGAGTGTCCATGTGAGAGAAACACATTGGCTGGTTGCCTCCTGCATGCGCCCTGACCAGGGCCCAGGCTGGGGAGGAGCCTGCAACCAAGGTACATGCCCTTGGTCAGAATCGAACCCGGGACCCTTCGGTCCGTAGGCCGAAGCTCTATCCACTGAGCCAAACCGGCTGGGGCCAGGACAATGTTTTTGAAGCATGAGCTACTATTGTTTCCCGCGTGGCATTTTTTCCCCCACCCCATTCAGACTGCCCGGCGTGTGGTCAACGTGTGTGCAGCGCCCACAGCTGGGTGTATGCACACAGCTGCTCAGTCATGTGCTGCCTGAGTCCATCCAGGCTGGCCCCGTTCACGACGCTCAGGACCTGGGGAAGGATGTGCCAGCAAAGGTGAAAGGAGTTGCTTCTATGTCTTTGCATTTCAAGAGTCTTGGCCTTAGAACAAAAGGAACTTGGGGATATCGACAAAAGGATGAGAGGATGCAAAATAAGTAAGAACAGGAATTCTTCAGCCCGGTTTATTTATTTATTTATTTATTTATTTTAAAAAATATGTTTGCATTGATTTCAGAGACAAAGGGAGAGAGAGACAGAGAGAGAGAGAGAGAGAAAGAGAGAGAGAGAGATCAATGATGATGAATCATTGATCCCATGCCTCCTGGATGCTCCATGCTGGGGATCCAGCCCTCAACCCGCCCATGTGCCCTGACCCTTGATTGAACTATGACCTCCTGGTTCATAGGTCAATGTGCAACCACTGAGCCATGCTGGCCGGACCAGTCCCAGTTTAAACAAAGAAAGGTTCCTTGTTGGGCTGTCTGAGGAAAATAAGTGCATGGAAGTTTGTGGCTCTTGAGAAGAGGACCTTGTGCTCTGCTTCCCGGGCCAGGACCAACGCCAAGGGCAAGGGGAAGGATAAGGTTAGGGCAGGGGCATGCAAAGACCTCAAGTCTGTTGGCAACATCCAAGCGTCTCAGAGACTTGTGCCCGATTCCCAGGGGGAGCTCTAGGGAAACGAGGGCTGCATGGGAAATCTAGGCAGATACCCCCACCCCCTCCCCGGGGGTGGGGAGGGGCAGTGTTTCAGTGCTGTGGACAGAGCATTCAAGCTGGGAAGGAGCTGCAGGAGCAGGATGGGCAATGGCAGAGCAGCCTCCTGTGAGGACCAAGGACGAGGGCGGAGGGGGTGAGGGCTGGATCTGAGGCGGTCTGAGCAGATGGGAGAGCAAGAAGCAACTGTCCCTCCACCCCCGCCCCTCTGCACTTATGGAACTTAGACGCAAGTGTGTGGGGAGGTGGAGTTGGGGGTTCCTTCATGTGGCCAAGATTCACCGTCTGTTTTTTTCGGTGGGATGAAAGATCAGAATGGAGATTAGGTTGCACTGAAGAAAAAAAAGGTAACGTTTCTTGCGCTCAATCCTGAGTCTTGCGTGCAAGATTTGTTCCCACAATAACACATTGTCAGAGAGTCTCGGAAGCAGCCTGTTGGCCGTCACTGGCTCATGCTAATGGTGGTGAGCACCAGGGCTCTCCTTGGAATCACATGGGGAGCGTGCATGAACACACGTGTGCACTTTTAGAGACAGGATCTCTCCCTCGGGGCTGGTCTGCATTCCATCGGTGGGATTGATGCCTAAAAAGGAACCAGTGAGACTCTTTCTTAGCTGAATTTGTTGTGTGTTTTCGGGAACATGTCTTGCTCTTTTTCCTGTTTCTTTATCTATAAAAAAAAAAAAAATGGGTACATTTCTCCTCTTCTTGTGAGTGACTCTGAACATCCAGCCTCTCAGAGGAGTGATCTTAAAGCTGTTCACCAAGGAGCGTTCCATGGCTTTTGTTTAAAAAGGGAGCCCTTGCCACTTAGAAATTCATGCTTGAGTATTAACGGATAAAATAAGGATGATGGTAAGGATAATAAAATCAGCGACCTGTAGGTGGAAGGAAGGAACATGTGGGGGGAACAGGGTCCCAGCTGAACTGCTTAGAATGAACCTTTTCTGGAGTTTCGACTTTGGAGCAGTGTAAACATTTTACATGGCTACACAACAAAATTACCTAAAAAATGGAATAAATACCTGCTCACCGAAGGAAATGTGAGAAACGGAGAAACATAGACCTAGTTGTGTATCAGTTGGAGGCACACAAAGAAAAATGATTCCAAATGACTACTTATTTACTTATTGAAATGTTGTAGTTGATTTTTATGGAGGGAGGAAGCGGGGGGGGGGGGGAGAGAAACATTGGTGGAAGAGCGAAACATGGCCTCACATGACTCCCACACCAGAGATCAAGCCCACAACCAACCGGGCACGCACCCAATCAGAACCAACCCGGCAATATTTGGTGCCCAGGACAACGCCCAGCCCATGGAGCCAACTGACAAGGCTCAAATGACTTTTAAGACACAGTAGTTCAGCCGGGACCGGTTTGGCTCAATGGATAGAGCGTCAGCTTGGGGACTGAAGGGTCCCGGGTTCGATTCCGGTCAAGGGCATGTGCCTTGGTTGCGGGCATATCCCCGGTGGGGGGGGGAGGGGGTGCAGGAGGCGGCTGATTGATGACTCTCTCTCATCGATGTTTCTAACTTTCTATCTCTCTCCCTTCCTCTCTGTACAAAATCAATAAAAATATATTAAAAAAAAAAAGACACAGTAGTTCAACGATACATATTTAGTGGAATATGTTCTAAGGACAAAAGAACTGAAAAATGCATCTTAAACCCTTTTCAGTAAAAATATTGTATCAGAAATAACATTGGTGTTGTTATTCAAAACTATTTCAAACACATACATAATAAAATTGAGCAAATAAGTAATGATGTTAATAGAAACCAAGATTATCAGCATAGGAGAGGAGATACAACTATGAAATTAAAGACTTCAAGTGAAAATTCTATAACTTAAATTTTGAATGGGAAATAGTTTAAATTTATGATATAGTTTATCTTTTAATACACACACATACACACACACACACACACACAGTTTGTATTTTCTACATCTGTAAACCCCAAAAGCCTGGATCAATGAACAATTGCATAGCAGTGGGCAGGCCAGGAGCCAGTTTATAGTTCCTCCCCACCCCCTCCAAACCATTATCCACTTACAGGGGGCATTTCAACAAAAGGCAGTGTGTGTGGCTTGTTTAGGTCCTTCCCCCGAGCAGAACAACTTTAAAGAAATATTTATAAAATGATCGGGAAAATATGAAGACTTAATTTGACATTTGATGAACTTGAGAAATTATGATAATTGTGTTTGGCTGTGTTTTTAAACAGAGACCTTATCTCTTTAAGATATATCCTGACGTAGTCACAGATGACAACTCTTGGATTTGCCTCAGAAGAATCCCGTAGGAATGAGGGGGAAAGTGAGAGGAGGTAGAGAAGAAAAGAGATTGGACAGGTTTTCATCATTGGTTACAGGGGGATTCATTATACTATTCTCTTGTACTATTGAATATGTTTGAACATTTCCATCAAGACATGTTTTTTTTTTTTTTTTTCAGGTGGAAAGAAAAGAAGGAGGAGGAGACAGAGGGGTGCATGCTGTAGATCTTGCAAGTTGCAGGAATCTTAGGTTGTCCTCAAAGGGAGAAGCCCAGGTACCTCCAAGGAGCGCAGCCGTGTCCCTCTGCCCCAAAAGTCACAGTGCCTCCAGGACAGGAGAACAGATGCTCGGAGGGTGACCTAGGCAGTGATTCAGAAGTCCTGGCAGTGAACTGGATAATCCACTTAGAGGCAGCTGGCTGAGCTGGCCTGGTGGGAGGGCAGCCCTGAGCTTGGCACAAGCAGAGGGAACTGAGGAATGGAACCAGCTATGGGTCCTGATTCCTTTCTTCTGTGGCCATGGCTTTCAAAGGGAACACTTCCTAGTGGTTAAGGTGGTATTGTCCTACTTGAGGACAATATCACTGGAAAGGTATCACCTGAGTCAGGCTCTGGAGGTACTTGAGGGATTCCAGATTTAAAACATTTTATAAAACTGCCCTCGCCCGGTTCGGCTCAGTGGGGTTTGACTCAGTGGATAGAGCGTCGGCCTGCGGACAGAAGGGTCCCAGGTTTGATTCCTCCATTGAAAGCTTGATGCCTGGCGCATGCGGGAGGCAACCAATCGATGTGTCTCTCTCACATTGATGTTTCTCTCTCTCTCTCTGTCTCTCCCCCTCACTTCCCCTCTCTTTAAAAAAAAAAAAATCAATGGAAAAATATCCTCGGAATAGGATTAACAAAACGACAAAAAACATTTTATAAAACTATTGTGCATTTCCCCCCCAGATTATAAAAATAACATAATCTTAACAACATGTTATTAAATAATATCATGAAAAAACAGAATGTTGCATGCAAGGATATAACAGACTACAGAATATATTTTGATTTGTGAGCTGAGCCTTTTGGATCTGAAAACCAACAGGAGTACGTGGCTTGGGTCCACGGAGGCTTCTCCCTGCCATGCCCTGTTTGCAGGCGCTCTTGAACTTGCTGCCATCCTCCGTCATGTGACTCCCTTCAGGATGGCCCCTGCAGGCCCCCCCCCCCCCCCCCCGAGGAAAAGCAGGCAGCAGACGGGGTTCTCATTCTGCCAGCTCCAACCAGGCGGTTTTCTGCTGGTCCCCGCCCGTGGTGTGACTTCTCCTCCCACTGTTGGTCAGGGCAGCTGCCCCAGAGGCTGAGCTGTGAGCAGAAGGCCTGGATGGAAGAGGATTTTTATAGAAAATACCAAGTGGATCCTAGCAACGCTTCCCGGAGGCCCACAGGGAGCACCGTGGGGCTATTCCCAGACTTCCCCAGCCTCGGTCAAGGGGGCTGAGCACTGTGGCCAGGCAGGCATCTGGGATGCATGGGCTGCTGGGCTGATTGACAGGACAGGTGGAGCCTGTCACCTGTCCTGTCAATCACTCCCGGGCTTTCACTGGTCAGTTCCGGGATCACCGGGATCAGCTGACCCAAAGCTGGGAGGGGATGCTCTGGTCATCGTGTTCATCCTGGATCTCCAGGCTGAACCGTGGCGAACCAGGCCTATGGGAAATACTCCTCAGATGTAAATAGTTAGCCAGAGGGCCTTCCACCCTGCTTCAGGGTCTGGCACTCTGTAGGCACTCAGTGAGTAAACGCTGGATGAACGAACAGTTGAACAAATTGCCTCAATAACCAATGCCTTTCAAGCCAGGACGTTTTGGTAGGGAACTCTCCCCAATTCCAGCTGGATGTGCTCCTCAAGTCCAGGGTGATCAGACATTTGCATTTTGTCAAAAGAAGGTGGGCATCAACATTTTTTTAATGTGAGAGCTCTCAATTTTCAACATTTGGGCAATTGGTTCAAATAAATTCTACCCACCCTCCCCTGTCTCCATTCTCCACTCCCCACCAACGGCTTTGATTCGATTCATTGGCTTTGGTTTATAATGTTACTTTATAATAACCCAATGGACTAGGAAAGATATTTAATAGATATTACTTTAGTCTTTGATCTTTTTTTAAAAAAATTGAAGATTGTAACTTGAGTCCTACAACTATCAACCCTTGAGAAAAATTTCTCTGAAATATGCCTCCTGGCTAGTAAGATTGCTGAAGTGTACCTAGAAAGTGTGTGCATACATATGTGTTTAGCTCTGTCGGTGTTATTTTAACTTTTAAAGCCGTCTTGTTTAAGAAAAATGTCAGGAAGAAATGTATAATAGGAGAACTCTTTGGTCTTTTCGAGCGCACTGTGATACGAACAGTAAGAGCCGAGGGACAGGACAACACAACTCAGAGACTTAGAACTGGGACAGACAGTCTTTGGTGTCTAGGTCACCGAGCTGAATCCCTCCCAAGGCAAATCTGTCTAAAACGGAGGCATCCACAGCGGCTCGGTGGACCGTGTGTGCGGGACTCGGGATAGCATTTGCTCTCATATTTTGGTTTTCCTTTGTGGCTGCACTCAGGTGTCACACTTCATAACAGAAATGTGGATACTGGCAACACAGTCACTCCCTGTTTAGTCAGGTACCGACTGAGGTAGAGGGAGGATGGGGCAGCTGTGTTTAGAGAGGTCAAGAGTAAGTCAAGCCAAAACCGGTTTGGCTCAGTGGATAGAGCGTCGGCCTGCGGACTGAAAGGTCCCAGGTTCCATTCCGGTCAAGGGCATGTACCTTGGTTGCAGGCACATGCCCAGTAGGGGGTGTGCAGGAGGCAGCTGATCTATGTTTCTCTCTCATCGATGTTTCTAGCTTTCTATCCCTCTCCCTTTTTCTATGTAAAAAAATCAATAATATATATATATATATTTTTAAGAAGCATCTACTTAAAAAAAAAAGAGTAAGTCAAGATTCAAATCTTGATCTTGACTTTTGGTGCTTTGCCTGCCATGTATAATACAGTGTTTCCTAAGCCTCAGGCCTTCTTACGTTGCCATGATGATCCTTACCACATCTCTGTACCCCTACCCCGTGCTTTTATTTATACAATTTAAAACAAGAAGTCTATAATTTTACATGAGTAATTTATTTTATAAGGAACATTTACCTTACTGCTACTAATCCAAAGCCATTATTACTTGCCATAGGTAGAATAACAAGGCATGGTAAGTTGTAAACCATTACACGTTTAGGAGTGTTTATCTGTGTCTTAATGACACTTCCCTTGCAATGCCATTAGTGGAGTGCCTGGGCCTAAAACCTTCTGGAGGAAAGAAGAGTGTGCCTAGCTCTGGAGTATGCATAGGCAGCAGGTCAGGTTCTTCCTTCTCCTATAGTTTCCTTTAGGAAGCTGTTGGTTCATTAATTCATTCATTGACTTGCCATTCATTAGCTCCCTTCTCTGTGATCCTTCTTAAGTGAGATCATTTCTGTGGGAGATGAATGGGAGATGTTTTGCTCTGGGTGGTTTTTTTTTTTTTTAATTATTATTATTCTTTGGCTGCAAACTAGGCTGATCTGCAGCCAGAACACACCAGAACAGTCCGACCAGTTGTTTGTGGCTGACGCCTGCTCTGATTGCTCAGTGCACTGAAGTTGGATGGATTGGTTGTTAAATATTTTGAATATCGTTCTTAGTGGCAAGCAATAGAAATGGATTCAAAGTAATTTAAACAATTGGAAGGAACTGAGATCTCTCAGAATCTGAGGGAGACTGAATAGCCAGGCTGGGATTTGGGCAGAACCAAGGCCAATCCAGAGTGTAGCGATGCAGGGGTACCAGCATGGCTAGGACCTGATGCTGGGCAGGGATGGACCCCATAAAGGTCAGTCTCTTTGACTCTCTGACCATGACTGAAATCCAGAGGGGGAGTGTCTGATTGCTGTAGGCTTGGGTCAACTGGACACAGCTTACATGGCAAAAGGCAAGGCCCGGATTAAAGAGAAGAGAAAATAAAGGTGCGTTAGGAAAAGGGAAGTGGATGCTGGGTGGCTAAAGGCAACATATATTCAAACACATTACCTTTTTAGATCTGGGGGAGGAAAAAACTTAGGTCTGTTGCTAATTAGTGTAATACTGTGGGATGGGAAGATGATTTTTGCCTAAACAATAAAGTTGGAAAATAATGGCAATATTTACCCTCTAGCCATTTATGAAAAAGACGTGCCCTTTTGTCTCCCAGTGATTTTATATCTTCTTATTATATGACTAGAGGCCCAGTGCACGAATTCATGCATGGGTGAGGTCCCTCAGCCTGGCTGGTGATCGGGGCTGTCTCACCCAGTCCCAATCAGGGCCAATTGGGATCAGCCAGGGGAGGAACCGAGGGAGGTTGGCTGGCCACAGGTGGTTGGCTGTGGAGGCACACTGACCACCAGGGGGCAGCTCCTGCATTGAGTGTCTGTCTCCTGGTGGTAGTGCATGTCATAGCAACCAGTCGTTCAGTTGCTTAAGCTTTTATATATATAGATTATACTAATTAAACATGTGTGTTTAATGGGAAGGATCATTGTACCAGGAGTGAAAAGTTCTCATTTTGCTGCTATGTTCAATGGTGAGCTTAACAAACAACTCCCGAACCCCCAATCTAACAGATGTGGTATTTAATGAAGAAGGAATTTGTCTTTGAGACCCAGCTGTTTCATTGAGTAACTTGTGAGAAGACATGTTTGGTGATACGCTTTCTAGGGAACTTTTCTGTGGTCTGGACAAACTTCCCAGCATCTCTCCTGGGTTGATGGTTACCCAGATTGGTATTTGAAGGCGGATGAATCTATAGTGGCCCCTCAATTCATAAGCACTCTTGCTGATGCCTAAAAATGAGCCAACTTTTAGGTAGTTTGTCAGCCTTGGGAAAAACCTGGCTATCTAGTTTCAAGCACATCAAATCTGAGATGTCTGACTGAATTTCTGACTCAATTTTTTTTTTTAGCCCTAGCAGGTTTGGCTCAGTGGATAGAGTCTTGGCCTATGGATCAAAGGATCCTGGGCATGTACTTTGGTTGCAGGCTCTTCCCCAGCCTGGCCCTGGTCAGGGTGAGTGCAGGAGGCAACCAATCAATGTGTTTCTCTCATATCGATGTTTCTATCGGTCTTTCCCTCTCTCTTCCACTCTCCTTAAAAATCAATGGGAAAATATCCTTGGGTGAGGATTAACCAAAAAAAAAAAAAATATTTGGAGTGCTAGCTTAAGTTTCCTAGAAATGCACCTTTGCTAGACCATTTGGGATGCTTTATTCATTATGGCTAGAGCAGGAGAAATGGCATGTGTAACTTCAATCAAAAGAAGACACCAAGAGTCAAGGCAGAAATACTTTGAGAAAGAATTTTTCTAGAAAAAAGTGATTTAAAGGATCAGTGGTTTTCCATTTTTTGGTATATTTCTATATCTATCCAATCTCAGGACAGACATACAAACACGGTCCATGACACAATACTTAATTAATCCTGACTATGTCCAAATATACTATGCAGTTTGATTCCACGTTCTCTTTAAAATGCTGGTCACAACCCGGTAGTGTTCCTTTTACGTCGACCGACAGTTTTAAAGCCACTGATTCAGATGGTCCAAGTTCAAGGCCAGCACTTCTGTCCTATTTGCTGTTGGGAGAGCTGTCCGCAGTGCTGATTTCTGCCTTCTAAATTGACTTGGGATGTAAGAAAAAGCATCCTAAAACTTCTTGATGCACTTTTATGCTCCAGGAGATGCACTTTTATGCTTGTTTTTCCTCTTCCCTGCCCTGAAAAACATTCTTGGGCATTAGGGTTGCCTAAAGCATAACTGTGCTCAACCAAAACAGCCCCTGCTAGCCGTCAGCCACTGTCCTGAGCACTTTGCACTCATTATCTCTTTCAGCCCTGTAATAACCTCATTCATAAGAGGTGGACAAACATCCTTATGTCCATTTTCAGATAAATAAGTGGATTCTCCAGGAGATTATATAACTTGCTCGAGGTCACACAGTTACATAGGGATGGCGTTGTGATTTAAAAACCAGACCTTTCTGACTTAAAAGATTTTTAATAAAAATATCTCCCCCGAGAGCTGAATAATTTAGATCAATTCCATGGCATCGTATGCTCTTTTTCACAGAAGGTCCGAGTAACAGGTCTCACCCCGGGGGCCCAGAGCTTGGTGGGTTGTCACATTACCCAAAGGCACGAGGGGCTCAGGGTGGGTGACTGGCCAACACTGACGGCTAAGCCTCGCGGAGTGCCAAAAGCACCCTCCTCTCTGGACCCCACGCACCCCACCATCTGGAGAAACGCTTCTCTGATGTGGTTTTTTAAAATATATTTTTTATTGATTTTTCACAGAGAGGAAAGGAGAGGGATAGACAGAAACATCGATGAGAGAGAGACATAGATCAGCTGCCTCCTACACACCCCTTACTAGGGATGTGCCCGCAACCAACGTACATGTCCTTGACCAGAATCGAACCCAGGACCCTTCAGTCCGCAGGCCGATGCTCTATCCACTGAGCCAAACCGGTTTTTGCTTCTCTGTTGTTTTGGGGGGATTTCTAAAGGCAGCCGGCCCTCCTGCCACAAAAACACACCTTTCCCATGCCTGTGTGCTGGCTCAGAGCGAATCCAGCCGAAGAGAACACAGCCGACTCGAGAGAGCAGGAAGAGAGCACACGTGTGCAAAGAGCACCTCTGTTTGCAATCCACGCAAATACACTCCCTCGCTCAAACCGGAGAGAGTTTAATATCGCCACGTAAGTGCCCGGTGTTAATACTGGGGCAAGCTCCCTCAAGGTCACCTGGGCACTGCAATATTTTACAGTCCAGACATCTGACACGAGCCAGATGGCTCCCTTCCTTTTTCATCAGAACGTGTTTACTTCTCCCCACCCTCTGTCTGACATTTATAGAGTACCTGGTCAGAGGAGCAAAGAGAGAGAGAAAGAAGACAAGGCTCCTCTGTGATTGAAGCTGACGCAATCGTCCCCTTTTGCAACTGCCTGCAACAGGGCTTTGTGCATCGCCGGAGGCCGCTCTTGTCTCTCTCTGCTCATCTTTTCTGTTCTTACAAACCTGGCCCTCCTTTCCCCAGAGATGAGCACAAATTAATGTGTGCATTGGCGACCAGCCCCCGGTGGCATCTGCACAACAAGGGAGTCAGTTTTTCCCTGGGTAGAGAGGACAGGCTCTCAGCTCCCCAGGGTGTCTCGAGAGTTCTAATCAAACATGCTAATTAGAACCCCATGAGCAAGCAAACAAGAGCCAGAAGTGGGTGGCTTCAGAGAGGTTGTGGAGAGCTGCTCTGAATGCTCCTTACATTAGTAAGGAGAATTAGTGGGTTAATACCTCTCACCGCTGGTGCTTCATCAGGAAGGGTTGTTTTGCTCTCAGTCTGGGTTCTCTTACCTACCAAACAGGATCCCTGAGACTGCGTTGCCATCACCTTGGTCATGGCTGACAAGGCGCACTTACATAACTTGGGGTTTTGATTAATTGATATTCCACGCGAGTAGGCATCGGCATCTCTTTTGATCTCCCATTGACTGCACGTGGAGGTGCTGAATGCTTACTTGTTTGTCAGGTTAATGAATTAGGTGTTGAACGAAGCCCAGATCCACCTAGAAAGCTTTTCATTGTTTGTGGGTGGCGTAAGGTGGGAACAGCCTCAAGAGAAAATATCTTAAAATGAGAACTCTGAGGGTCAGCAGACACCCCTGGAGGAGAGGCAAATGTCACATCGCCAGTGCCAGCTCCCCTCTCTGCCGATAGCGCCCTTTTGCTTGTTCTGGGATGCGGTGATGGGGACTTAGGAGATAAGAAATCTAAACCCAAGAGAGAGTCATGGAATATTACAGTAATGAGTCTGGGGGGTGTTTGGACAGAATGCATCTTTTTTAATGGGATGGAAGATTGTTAACATTTTGTTCCCATGATTGGGCATCTTCTAGAATTCCACAATCCAGGAACAGCTCTTTTCTCTTAAAAAAAAAAAAAAAAAAGATTTATTTATTTCAGAGAGGAAGGGAGAGGGAGAGAGACAGAAACATAAATGATGGGAGAGAATCATTAATTGGCTGTCTCCTTCATGCCCTCTACTGGGGATCGAGCCTGCAATCTGGGCATGTGCCCTTGATCAGAATTAAACCTGGGGCCCAGGATCTTTCAGTCCACAGGCCAACGCTCTATCCATTGAGCCAAACCGGCGAGGGCAGACCTCTCTCTTTCCTATGCTAGTTTAGTATCCCAAGTTGTCCCTAGGTTTTTAGAATTTTAGAGCAGAAAAGAACTTTTGATCTCACTGAACCCAGATGGCCATGTTTTATAAATGAGTCTTGGGCTGAGTTCCTTCATTTCTTCATTAATTCAGTCTTCAAGATCCACGCGAAGCCAGGCACTGAGCCCCTGTTACCACAGGGCCACCGTAGTAAACAAGACAGAGAAGTCCTCCTCACTCTACTCTTTGCTGTTCGGTAGTTTACATTTTGATGGAATGACACACAGAGAAAAACCAATGACACAAATGCATGAGCAAGATAGTTTCAGAGAGTGGTGAATCCTGGGAAGAAGATAAAACAAGGCGATGAGACTGATGGAGAGGGAGGATGGACAGACACGAAATAAGAAAACATACCTCTAGAACGGATATTTACATTGACACCTGAATGAGAAGAAGGAGTCAACCTTGAAAAGTTCAACCTGGAGAGATTTCTGGTTGTCTCTCTGGCAAATACCGCCAGGTGGGGAGTAAGTTGTCTAGTCAAAGCCAGAAAGAAGGCCAGTGTGGCTGGATCCCAGTGCCGAAGGGGAAGGTGAGACATAAGCTGGGAGAGGCGGGCAGCGGTCATATGATGCATGCGCAGCGTTGCAACTCGTGACCAGTGTTTTGGGTTTCATTCTTTGCGCAACGGGAAACCATTGGGAAACTCTGAGCAGGGAAGCCAAGTGGTTTGATAAGATTTTTAAAGAGCTGCTCTATTTGTCTGAGGAGAATCGTCTGTTGAAGCATGGAGAATAGGGAAGAGCTTCTGCTATGTCCCAAATTGGTGGTAATTCCTCAATTACAGAGTGAGGCGGTGACAGAGATAGGGGTAAAATAAAAAATTAGGTTTCTCCCAACAACAAATAGACTCAGTACAATTGAAAAAAAAAAAATAGAAAAAGAGCTGTTATTGTTTATGAAGTGCCTAGTGTTGCCAGGCTCCGCGTGACGTGCTTTATATTCATTTTATTTAATAGTTGTCATAATTATCTAAGGTAGATTCTATTCTTTCTATTTTTCGGACGAGGGAACCAATCTTCAAGAAGAACGTTAGTGGTCAACTTCATGCAGATAGCAAGTGGCAAGGAGGCACAAGTGGGGATGAAAACCCAAACTAACCCTCAGAGCCCATAAACCACAAAGACCATGCTCGCTGCTTATAGGGAGAGCCGGAATAGCTGAATGGGTAAGCAGATGGGTGTTGGAGCCAGAAAACTTGCGTTCAAATCCCAGCCCTCTTGCTTACTAACTTTGTGACTTTGGGCAAGTCACTTCATTTTTTTGTAACGTGGTTGAAAATTTTGCTATATTGCTTCTCTTTCTCCCCTCTTCTCATTACCGCCCCCCCCCATTTCCCCATAGTGCCTACTAATAAAATTCTGGGGGAAATATAACCCTTGGTTTTTGTCTTTGCAAAAAAATGAAGAAGTTGGAATCTGGGTCCCTGTGACAGCTGTAGCTTAGAGAGTGGATGGTACCGGTCCCTAAGGGGAAGGAACAGACTCTGATTCTCTGAGTCGCTGGCAAAAGGAAAAGTGAACAGGGGAACGGGGTTCTGAATGAGAAGCAGTCTTGGGGCTCAGTAGGTAGAAAGGCCTCATAGGTTCCTTCATACCTGTGTGGCTTGGTGGTCTCTGAATCCCAAGTTCATTGTTTTTCACTGACGGGTCAGTGTCTGTGTGCTTACACGTTTTGGTCAGCAGGGGGCAGTGTTACTTGTGAGTGAGGGGCTGCCTGCTTTTCACACAGGGGTCTGGCAAAGCTTATGCAGCCTAAAACTGCACCAAGTGGGCAGGTTCTGGGTAGAGAACTCCACTTTTTCTCTGGACTCTATTCTCCCCTCTTCCCCTGGTCTCCTTGTTCTTTTCTGCTCCTTGCATCCTCTGCTCTGCCTCCTACCCCCAGGTCCCGCCTTTACCTTTGTAAAGCATGCTATGCCCACTGATTCCCCGTCCTCCAAAATATCCCACGAGAGAGACTGGGTCAGGTTCAATATTTGTCATTTGAGGATGAAGAAACAGAGGCCTAGAGAGGCACCTGACCCCTTGTGGTCCTTTCCTCCACTGTATATGGGACATGAAAGCCAATAGCAAAGGCTTTCCTTGTTCATCGTTCTAGAGAAAGCTATCATACCATGGAGCAGTACACTCGCTTTGGAATGAGAGCAAAAGCTGCCAAAGCAATACACGGAGAAGGTGCTGGTGCAGAGTTGTGGAGTCCGGCTCACTATGCATTTCACGTGGCTCTCCTCTGAGAGGGCGAAAAGTCAAAGAGCTAACCTCTTTGGGTATGCACTGTGGCCAGGTGGGTTAGGTCGATCCTGTGCTTTGTAAGAAAAGAAGCCACCGGAGCTCCTGACTCAGGGGTTCGTTGGTTGGACTGAGGCAGTGAAAGTTTTGTGCAGAAATGCTGGACTTTGGACAAATTTCTTCATCTCTTTAAGCTTTAGATTCTGCATATACAAGGGGAGATTGTCAGAGAGCCGTTGTGACAGACTCCACACAGATACTCTGCATTCAACCAATATTAGCAATTGGTGTCCAAATAGGAGATTTACTGTTTTCATAGCTGCTCGTGGTGGGGGAGTGATTACATCGATGGCCCCGATGAATGACTCTCTGTAGCCACACCCTTTGCCGTCCTTGCCCTCTCTGACTTGAGGCTGGCCTTGTGTCTTGCTTTGGCCGAAAGAATGTGCGTGATTTTCAAGCTTGGGCCTTCAGGGGCCTTGCACTCTTCTGCGATATCTTGCTTGTTTTCTTAAAAATATATTTTTTATTCATTTCAGAGAGGAAGGGAGAGGGAGAGAGAGTTAGAGACATCAGTGATGAGAGAGATCCATTGACCAGCTGCCTTCTGCACGCCCCACAATGGGGATCGAGCCCACAAGCCGGGCATGTGCCCTGACTGGGAATTGAACCCTGACCTCCTGGTTCATAGGCCAACACTCAACCACTGAGCCACGCCGGCTAGGCTCTTGCTTGCTTTTGAAACCCTGCCCCCTCCATGTGAAAAAGCCCAGGCTATCATTCTATAAGCGTGGTCGGCAAACTGCGGCTCGAGAGCCACATCTGGCTCTTTGACCCCTTGAGTGTGGCTCTTCCACAAAATACCATGGCCTGGGCGAGTCTATTTTGAAGAAGTGGCGTTAAGAAGAAGTTTCAGTTTAAAAAACTTGGCTCTCAAAAGAAATATTGTTGTCCTGTTGATATGTGGCTGTGAACCAATGAGTTTGCCGACCACTGGCCTAGAGGATGGGAAATGCCTGGACCTCAGGTCCATGAGCCATCCCAGCAGAGACCAGATCTGCTCTGCAGACCCATGGAGACTCACGAGCAACGACTGCTTGTTGTTTAATGTTGGTTAGCTTGGGGAGCGCTCACCATGCAGCCCTGGCTGTTGGGTACACTGCTTGAAGTTTTACGTAGACTAATTGAGGGAGGGGGTCGTGCTGGGTGAGACTCTTTGGAAGGTTACCAACGATATCATCGAATGCTTATGACAGTTTTAGAGTCGCAAGCTCAGGGATAGCCATGGTTGTTTATATACTAGAATGCAACAGGCCCGGTTCCAAATACCTGCTCTCCCACTTACTAACTGTGTGCTTTGGTGAAATTCCAGAACCTCTCTACGTCTCAATTTCCTCTTCTGTAAAATGGGGATGATAATAGTTATTAGGAGGATAAAATGGGGTAATCTAGGCAGAGTGTTTAGTAGGATGCTAGGCACATAGTGAGCGCTCAGCCAATGTGAAGCATTCTCATGGACAACGACACATTTAATCTCCACGGGATGCCTCTACACACAACCATGTGGCTACTGCAGGTCCAGTTGGTAACCCAGGACAGGATCTTGCAATTAGTTCTTCTAAAGCTTTGGGAGGGGGAAAAAAAAAAAAAGAAATTACAATGACATACGCATTTTTCCTCCTTTGTTTAATTATTAAATTAACACAGGCTGTGTGCCTTAATCCAAAATGTCTTCTGGGGCAAAAGTCCTGATTCAAAGAAAACTTATGCTGTGAGTTACGACCTATAATTACGAACATGGGACTCTGCTTCAGCGCAGGGAGATACACCTATTTTATTAGGGAGATGTGCACACACACTCCATGGTGAGGGGGAGGGGCATACATCTTTCTTTGTTGCAAGTTGTAACAACTTATACCGCATAGTTCATTGAGCCACACTGTCTAAGGTGGAAAAACATCCTCCGACTATATAGCTCTCCTACAAAGGAGATTTCAAAAGGAAACCAGGTTTAGGTTTTAATGTTCAGGGCAAAATTCCTTTCAGGGACCCATTCCTCCACTGACCTTTATTCCCAGTGGGAGAGGGGAATGGGTGGGGAGATGGAGAGTCAGAGTAGAGATTCTTCTCAGAGGAGAGAGACATGTTGAGTCAACTCCTCGTTCCTCTGCAGCATTAGGCTGCGTGAGTACGCACAGACCTCATTGACTGTCAGTTGATTTAATTTAAAAACATTAAAAAAACGGGCCCTTTTCCTAAACACTGACTCTTGGCCTTTTTTAAAAATTAAAAAAAAAACAATCTAGCCAAAACTGGTTTGGCTCAGTGGATAGAGCGTCGGTCTGCAGACTGAAGGGTCCCAGGTTTCATTCTGGTCAAGGGCATGTACATTGGTTGCGGGCACATCCCCGGTAGGGGGTGTGCAGGAGGCAGCTGGTCAATGTTTCTCTCTCATCGATGTTTCTAGCTCTCTATCCTTCTCCCTTCCTCTCTGTAAAAAATCAATAAAGATATATTTTAATTAAAAAAAATTTGTTTAAATCTTGGTCATGTCATAGGAGTATCTGATATTAGGGACATACCTGTGGAGACCCACCACACACCACGCATACGGTGAAGGGGTTCGCAGTCTCTGAAACATCAAGGAGTTCCCTGGTCCTGTTTCAGAGGGAGTGGCTAGCTCCCCGAAGCCCATTCCACAGGGGTGATTTTCCCAGACTTTTTTCATGCAGATGAGATGGAGGCTTTTCATCCCGGTATAGTTTACTTGTGTGTGTTTCCAGGGATCACAGTGGATGCCCTTGACATTATCACAGAAACTCATCTGTGACTTGTCTGGCAGAGATTACTGGCGCCCTGGTGGGCTGCAGAGGGACAATGCAGCCACGCTGAGCTTCCTGTGCTAGGCTGCCCCTGTGACTGCCCCCCCCCCCCCCCGCAATGATACCGAGGTGCTTTGGTCAGGCCTTGCCCCAGCCTAACTCCCTGAGGGCAGCTGGTGGTCGAGGGGAGAGAGCAGTGTGCTTCAGGTGGCAGGCAGTTGGTGGGGACCAGGTGTTGAGGGTGAGTTCCGTCTTGATGGGTTGTTAAATATTATGACTATCACCCCTGGTTGCAGGTGACAGAAACCTACAGTTATTTTATTTTATTTTAAAAAATAAATCTTTATTGATTGTCAGAGAGGAAGGAAGAGGGAGAGAAAGATAGAAACATCAATGATGAGAGAGAATCATGGTCCAGCTGCCTCCAGCACTCCCTGATTGGGAATCAAACTGTGGCCTCCTGGTTCATAGGCTGATGCTCAACCACTGAGCCACACCAGCCAGGTGAAACCTACAGTTTTGATCGTACTTCTCCAAATACAGAGGAGGAAGCAGAATCTCTCTCTCTCTCTCTCTCTCTCTCTCTCTCTCTCTCTCTCTCTCTCTCTCTCTTCTTGAAGCACAGGGGAAGATTATCAGTTCCTGATGAATATCATTTCATTTCAAGCCTCTGGCAGAAGCCAACTAGGGTCCCTGAAGTGCAACTCAGAATTCCCAGGGGGAGAGAATCTCATTGGCAAGGTTTGGGCCAGGTGTCCGTCTCCAGCCGGATGTGGCCAGGAGATCCCAGTCATGTGACACCTTGTGCCATTCAGCCTGCCCCGCTGAGTGATGTCGAGTGGGGCACCTGCCTGAGGGGGGCGCTGTGCTCCTGAACGGCTGGAAGGCTGCTTCCTGGTAACCACACATCTGTGTAATCCCTGGAGAGTGGGCTGGGTCCAGTGACTCTGCCAAACGTAGGGGACCAATGACGGGGGCTTCCATCTTGCCCAAACTCTTTCCCTCTGGTTCTTCTTGTTTACGTGCTCTGACAAAGCACGCAGCCATGCTGTGCCCTGGGGAGAGGTCCGTGTGTCTAGGAATGGAGGCTGGTGCCTGGCTAAGTGCCAGCCAAAACCCAGGTCCTGCCAACCACCAGGCAAGGGCAGATGTGGGGGAGATGCTGGGATTTGAGGGGGAGAAGGACTAGGAAGCATGCCCTCCCCCCGCCCAGCCTGGAGGTGGCTGTGGCCCCAGCTGACACCTTGATTGTTGCCTGTGAGGGACCCAGAGCCAGAGCACCCAGCTGTGCTCAGACTCCTGACGAGATCACAGACGATGTCTTCAAGCCGCTACTCTTTAGCCCGCTGTTCCAGAAATCCCGCCCTTCGGTTACTGAATTCCGGGGGTAGTTTGTCCTGCAGTCACCGGTCACTGACACAGGCACCTCGTGTGTGGAGAGGCTCTGAGGTCAGATGGGATCTGTGCCCCGTCCTAACTTCCCTGGGTAACGGGTTGTGTGCGAGTGTTTGAACCTATTCAAGTTACCTTCTCTTCTGCAAAATAGAACCTATTCAAGTTACCTTCTCTTCTGAAAAATAGAGGTGATCGTAACAGCGTGGCTGCTGAGAGGACTAAATGAACACACGAGTACCAGCACTTAGTTTAGCTATATTAATCTTAACTAATTAATTAGTATTAATGATATTGATACCGTTTAGCTTCCTGAGCCTTCACAATTTCTGCTCACCCAATACTAGTTTCTTCTTTAAAGAGGTTTGGAGAATTCTGTGCCCCTTAAATGAATAATATAGCGGGGAATATGAAATATTCAGAAATCTCTCGGAGGCAAATGGTTATTTAACTTCTAAATGCAGAGGGAACCATTCCTGTTTTATTCATTCCGGGTTGAAAGCAAAGAACGCGTTCCTAAATCAGAGAGAAGTCAAATCAAGACAGAGTTTTTGACGGAGACCTTTGGAGGAAACTCAGAAATATGTGAGTCGATAGAACAAGGGTTTGTTTTTGCGGTTTCCCTTCTCACAAAGGCAGCCGGCAGCCCTCTGCAGCCAATTATTTTGTGCGTGGAAATGCCAGGGCACGGCGCAGGTGGCGATCCACCTCAGACGCAGCCCGGGGAGGAACAGCACAGAGATAATCATTGGCGCTTAAAAGGCTCCTGCCTTCTGAGGCCCGAGCCCACGGTGTCAAAGGTCTGATGGGATTTGCTCATTAATTCCAAGCTTGAGTGTCCAGCTGCCCCGGTTTCCTTTCTCCTCGGGGATGCTGTTTTTCTCCCAGGGGCCGCTGGGGCCCTTGTGTGGTGGTGGGAGCTGTCAGATGTACAGATACCCCCTCCCCACCTAACTGTGTCTTTTCACCGCTCCATCCCAGGATCCCTGCCCAGGCCTGGATTTCCTCCCGTCTCCTTCTGCGGCACCAGGGGCTCAGCTGGCCCAGCCTGTCTCCATTCCTGCACACTGCTAGCTTCCTGCCCGAGCCTGGCTGCTGTGGGGAGCAGCTTCCCGAGCGGCCTGTCACTTCCGCTGTCCCAAGGTCAAGTGCAACAAAAGCCTTTCTGGGTTAAGGGTGACACTACGCGTTGCTGAGAAAACGAGGGGCAGCAGAAAGGGTACATGAGAAGTGCAGTCGCCAGATATCCTTCCCAGGAAATACCAGGCTCCCGAGTCGGGCCTGCCACTTCCTGAAGGCTGGGGTCCCTTAGTGTCTGCCTGAGTCACTGTATTCATCTCTCCTGCCCCCCCAGTACCACCCTGCCCCCGCGCCCTATGGATGGGAGGGTAAATTACCAGGGTCCTCACAAGTAATAGACAACACTCCCTGCTTCCAGAAGCATCCTCTCCCATCATTCAATGAAACAATTAAAAATAATTACCAGGCCCTAGCTGGTTTGGCTCAGTGGATAGAGCGTCGGCCTGCGGACTCAAGGGTCCCAGGTTCGATTCTGGTCAAGGGCTTGTATCTTGGTTGCGGGCACATCCCTGGTGTGGGGTGTGCAGGAGGCAGCTGATTGATGTTTCTCTCTCATCGATGTTTCTACCTCTCTCTCCCTCTCCCTTCCTCTCTGTAAAAAAAAAACCAAAACAAAACCCAATAAAATATATTAAAAAAATAATTACCAGGAACAATCAAACAAGGGAGAGGTTCTCTTCATGCTATGAACTGCAAAGTGTCCGATAAGAGGAAGAGGAGGAGATTTTGGAACGACTTAGTGCATCTCCTACATCCTTCTCTCCCCCTAGAAGTGAGTGATAGAAGGGAAGAAAGTGAGCTGCAAAGCAGAAGTGACAGAGGGTCCTCACCAGTTCCCCTGGTTTAGGTAGACGTTGGTAAAAGCTGGGAATAGAGAGCTTAGAGAAAAGTCAAGGAAATCTCTCCCAACAGCAGAGGTTCCCCGTTATCTCACTATCACAGGGGAGCCAGGAAGAGCCCCCTGGTGTCACCACCGGCCAGGATTCTGTGCGGAGTCAGGGGACTGAGTTGAAGTCTGAAGGTATCCAGTCCCCACTCCTTCCATGGGAAGAGGGGTTACCCCAACCTGGACGTTAACAGAGTCTTGGGAGAAAGGGCAAAGCCAATCCTATAGCAAAGGCTGCAGGTAGTTGGCCAAGCTTTTTCTGAGTTCCTGGCCTCGGCCTCGGCCTCAAAATGCAGCTGGAAGGGGAGGACACAGATAAGATTAGGAAGTTGACAATGAAAATCCATTCTCTATGAAAGCAAATAACAACAACAATAATAATAATAATAATAAAAATAAAAATAAATAAATAAATAAATAAATAAAATGAAAGGAAGAAAGAAAACTCTGAAGAGCTGAAAGTGGAGCAAAGAAAAGAGGTAGCAGTTGACTGGGAAGGTGGGGATCAAGGTAATATTGCTTAAAGACGGGACTGGATGTGGTGAATTAAAAAAAAAGGGGGGGGGGAAGGAAGGGCAATTTCTAATTCTATTAGGCAATTGGCCAGCCAGCTCTATCGCAGTAGTGAGCTTTGGGTTGGAGAAGTAAATTTGGGAATTATCAACATATATGTAAGACTGCTCAGAGATTAGACGGGACACACAGGGGAGCAGGTGACGGAAAAGAGTACAAGGCTGAAGACAGCGATATTTAATCAATAGGCAGAAGTATTGGGTCCTACTGAGAAGTCTGAGGAAGAACAGGGTCACTGCAGTCATGGGAAGAGGGTGTTTCAGGGAGGAAGACCACAGGGCGGAATAATGCCGGGAATTCAGTAAAGACAAGGCAAAGGACTCTGGGTCGGATGTGACAACACAGGAGGTTATTTGGGGGTCTCCAATGAGAGAGCTTCAAGGGTATAATGGAGGACAAGCACATTTTGAACGATTGAAAGAATTCCTGGGAAATGATGAAGTAGAAACCATAATCACAGAACTTTTTCAACAACTTTGGCTATGAAGGCGGTAGAGGGTGGGGAAGGGGGAAGATAGGGCAATGACTAGAGAAAGAAACAGGTTTGAGGGACTAGTAGAGCATGCAGATCTATTGGAAAGGTACCAGGAGAGGAGTGGGGGGTGGGGAGTAGGGGAGAGAACCCCCTCTGTGCCTGTGGGATGAAGTTCAGAGAGACAGAGAGAGAGAGAAAGATGGAGAGAGACAGAGAAAGATACAGGGGAGAGACAATGGATGGAATCAGGTTCCCTGAGATGAGGTGCAAAGAGCAGAAGGAGGAATTGGTCTTGGATGCCTGTTCCATGATGACAGGAAGGGTAAGGGAGTGGGTATAGATGCCGATAAGTTAGTGATGAGCGGCAGAATCCTGAGGTTCTCTCCTGATGGCTCTTATTTCCTTTGGGAAGGAGGAGGAGAGGGCATCTCCTGACAATGAGTTGAGAGGACAGTCGGGTAGGAAGTAGGAGAAGAGTGGAAGAAGTTTGCCGTTGTCTCTGGGAAAGAGAAGGAGGGGAGTCATTTGGAAATAGAAAAGGAGTGGGGAAATGAAAGGGAATTATTTGTTCCACTTTTTTTTTTTTTTTTTTTTGTTCACTAAACCCAAGAAATGGATCTGTTTACTTTGAAAAAAAATGTTAAGCGTGTTTAAAATGGGTGATCAGCCCTAACCATTTTGGTTCAGTGGATACAGTATTGGCCTGCGGACTCAAGGGTCCCAGGTTTGATTCTGGTCAAGGGCACGTACCTTGGTTGCGGGTACATCCCCAGTACGGGGTGTGCAGGAGGCAGCTGATTGATGTTTCTAACTCTCTATCCCTCTCTTTTCCTCTCTGTAAACAAAACAAAACAAAACAAAACAAAAAAAACAAAATGGGTGATCAAAGAGGATGTGGAGAAGCTGGGCTGACTGTCTCTAGGTCCCTTCAGAACCATGTCAACAAACTCCTCTTCCCCTTTCTGGGCTCAGCTTGGAAGCCAGCTCTCTCGTGAGCCTTCTTCAACTCCCTGGCTTGGAGTGAGGAGAGGACTGTCGATCTAACCCCAGCAGGGACTGTAGAAACATTGGACTCAGGATCCTGGGATTGGGTTGAGGTAGAGAGGATGTTCAACGAAGAAGCTAGACACGTAGGAGTGCCTATTTACCATCGTCTGCAGCTGGGTCCCTGAGCCAAACCCAGCCCACTGCTGGGCTTTGTAATCCCTTTTTATGGCTACGTCTATCGTTACTTCCCAACTACAGCATCCGAAGCGAGTGGTCATGACAGAGACCCGATGGCCCACAAGCTGACAATACTCACTCCTCGGCTCTTTTACAGGAAATGTCAATCCTGCTCTAGAGGAAAAGCAGGGAGGTTTCGGAGGAAGGATAACCTTGAGGAAAAACCCCAACTTCTGAGTCTGTTTCGTTTTCTGCAAGAATAAGGGCGCCATTCATTAAGTCAATCTTTCATTTAACAAGCATTTATTGATCGCGTGCCCTGTGCCAGAAGCCGGGAGTGCAGAGATCAATAAGATCCAGCCTGGTCCTTTCAAAGGCCACCGCAGAGATAGATGGGTAAACAGATCGTTGAAATGCTTAGAGATAAATGCTCTGCACGCATGCCTGTGGGCGGAAGGGGAGGTCTCTCACCTGGTCCGGAGGGGCTGAAGGCTTGGCTGAGAAACAGAGAAGAGGGACTTGTAGGCTTGGAAGGCTGCTGTGGATGAGAAGGAAATCAGTCAGGGGTGGGGGCAGCATGAGGGGAGATCAAGAGGAATCCGGGAGAGGAATTCTTGGAAAACACCAAGATAGCAGGGCTATCAGCATGGTTCTGAAGGGACCTAGAGACAGTCAAGCCCAGCTTCTCCACATCCTCTTTGATCATCCATTTTGTTTTGTTTTAAATATATTTTATTGATTTCTTTTTTTTTTTTTTTTTTACAGATAGCAGGCAGACAGACGGAGACGGAGCGGCGAAGGAGACAGAGGAGAATCGGGAAAGTGTACGGATTATCAATGAGACACATGGGGCACCGCCTCGCCACCCTGCCCTTGACATACCTAGCTGTTCATTGCCCTCCCCGCAGAGCCCAGATGCGGTTTTACAACTGAACCCTCCCGACAGCCACCATCTACCTGTTGGAATTTGCCCTGAGATGAAACTTATCGGTGGTCTGAAGGTATACACAATTACTTTGTTAACTAGAAAGCAACCCCAAAATGTAATGTGCTATAACCAGTCATTAATACAACGAAATGAAATAAAAACCTAGTAACAGGGTCATATCTATAATTCAACGCAGGTAACAGACTTTGAAATCTATTTTGGTAAGGTTGCGCCAAACATAGCCTCGTTTTAATAGTATTATTATAGTTTTTTTCAAATTGAATCTGAGAAGCATACAAGATTTAACTAAAGTATATGGGAGTTTGAATAGATGTAAGAACGAGGCAGGTAGTTCTTTTTATGTTTAAAGATTTAAGGAACTATTTCAAACATTCAGAAAATAGAATAATAGAACACCCATGTATTCACTACCAAGATTTTAAAAGTGCTAATATTTTGCCGTTGCTTCAGACCTTAATAAAAAGAACGAAGACATGCCCTGGTCGGTTTGGCTCCATGGATGGAGCTTCAGCCTGCGGACTGAGGGGTGCCAGGTTCGATTCTGGTCAGGGGCACTTGCCCAGCTTGCAGGCTCGATCTCCAGTGGGGAGTGTGCAGGAGGCAGCTGATCGATGATTCTCTGTCATCTTTGATGTTTCTATCTCCTTCTCCCTCTCCCTTCTTCTCTGAAATTAAAAAAAAAAAAAAAAGAATGAAGACATTGTAGTACAATTGATATCCCTTTTGTGCCTTTTGGCTGTCGTCTCTGCCTCTCAGAGATTCCCACTTTGGAAATTAGTGTGTATCTCCCTCATTTGTATTTGTTTGTTTGTTTAACGAGAGAGAGAGAGAGAGAGAGAGAGAGAGAGAGAGAGAGAGAGGGAGGGGAAGGGAGAAAGGGGGGGGGAGAGAGAGAGAGAGAGAGAGAGAGAGAGAGAGAGAGAGAGAGAAACAACAATTGTTCCACCTAACTACACATTCATTGGTTGATTCTTGTATGTGCTGTGACCCGAGATTGAACCCACAACTTGGCGTATTGGGACACCACTCTAACCACCTGAGGTACCCGAGCAGGGCTCTCATTTGGTTTTCATGTTTTTGTTTTGTTTCGTTACTACATTTGTATTCAATAACCATGAAGCAGAAATGTTTCCCGTGTTTTTAAACATCACATAAATGGTGAGGCAAAATAATAGGGCAGCAACTTGCGTTTGTCATTCCACATCATGTTTCTGAAATGCATCCGTGCGGATCCATGTGCTCATTCGTTTTGCCGCTGGTCTTCTCCCTGCTCCTTGACACCCGCCCAGATTGTTGCAGACAGACAGGAAGCAGGTACATCTGACAGCTTCTCCGTGGCCTGGACAAACAATTTGGTCTTCTCTTGTTTCCCTCTCATCTCCATACTCACCCTCCCTCTTGTCCTCTCCTGCTCTAGTAAGGATTTGGAATATAAAAAGAAACAGCGAAAGAAGGACCTCTCAGAAAAGAGAGTTTGAATTTGGCACCTTGTCTTCCAGAAAAGATCAGACGTTTTGTAGGAGCAGCTGACATTGATCCGATGGTGGCTAAATGCAAGAGCCTGTAGTAAGCGCTTTACAGTCACTTCTCGATGCCACCCTTGGAGGTCTTCCTTGCCCAAGGGCACATGCTGGGAGGTGGAGGTTTTAACCCAGGGACTCAGGTGCCAGAGCTGATGCAGTTTAGCTTTTTAAAGAGGGAAGCCATATTGATATCAAGAAAGGTCAGAATTAGGTGAGCTATTAAGATGAATCCCCAGGGCCAGTGTTTTAACAGCTTTTGATATTGATTTTACTTCTAAATTAAGTATCATAATGACTGTAAATAATAAGCGATAATGAAGTACTTACTTAAAAATTCACAGGGTTGAGAGTTACTACAGTTTTTTTTTTTTTCCTTCCACCTGAACTTCAGCCAGATATTGATTTCTAACTCCCTCCTGGATATTTCCACTTGGCAATTCCACTGTGTTTCCTTACTCTGTAAGAACCAAACCTAGCTATTTCCTTCCTTCTTTTTATTTTTTTAAAAATTTTATTTTATTAATTATGGTATCACATAATTGTCCTCATCCCCCCATTCCCATCCAAAACCCCTCCCCAGATATGCCCCCACCCCCCTGTTGTCCATGGCCACTAGGTAGGCCCATATGCATGCACACAGGTCCTTTGGTTGATCTCTCCCCCTTACCCCTACCCCTCCCCTACTTTCCCTCTGAGGTTTGAGAGTCTGATCACTGCTTCTCTTTCTCTGGGTCGTGTTTTTGTTCATCAATTTATGTTGTTCATTATTTCCTCTAGATGTGTGAGATCACGGGATCCAAGAAATACCCTTGTAAGAACCGAAACTGAGACAAGCCATCATGGTGATGCTGAGAGGCAAATTAATCAGTCTATAGTGAGTTCCTTTCTGGGCCAGCAGTTCTTTTGAGTCCCAATTTCAATGTCAAACAGTTCCTTATGTGTCCATGTCAGCCATGATATTTCAGATCTGGTTGGTGGACAAATGGTGGTGATGCAGGTCCGACTGTCTCTGGTTTGGTCCTGGGCATCCTTCAGCAACACGCAGCTGCTGTCTGCTGGTGTGGCGAGGTGTCGTCAGCGTCTTCCATCTCTGAACTGTTTCTCTTCTGTCTTCATGGCTGGAGCACTTCTGTCTATTCCTCTCTGTTTCAGGAATCCAGATGGTCTCGGAGTTGTTTTAGCTGCGGAATGGTGTGTCTTTGGAGGTGGAGATCTCAGTGTCCGCGGGTCTGCAGCTGGGGTCGCAGGATATTGGCTAGAGTGTGTGCTGGGTCGTGGGGCAGTCCCAAGGCCTGTCTTGTTGGTGATGTTGGTTGAGTTTCTAAAAAAGGCCGCTCAAGATGGCGTGGGCTCAGTGCTGGAGTCCCGCCGTCCAGGGAGTGCCCGTAGCGGTGATGGTCTCTCCTTGTCCAGGAGAGGCTGCTGTCCAGCTCCTGCTGCTCCTGCGTGATTTAACTTTCCCTCACCCACTCATACGCACCCCATGCACTTCCACACACACTCCTTTCATACCCTCCCTCATTTCCTCTCTCTCTCAGCTCCGTCCTGCTAGTCGCCATCTTTTTTCCACCCCCCTCCTTTCTTCTTTTTATTAAAAAAAAAAAAATCAATTTATTGATTTTAGAGAGGAAGGGAGAGAGGGAGAAGTAGAGAGGGAAGGGGAGAAGAGAGAGAAACATCAATCTGTTGTTCCACTTATTTATGCATTCATTGGTTGACCCCTGTGTGTGCCCTGACAGGGGCTTGAACCCACGACCTTGGCACATAGGAATGACACTCGAAACAACTGAGCTACTCAGCCCCAGGACATCCTTCTTGACCATTTCCTGTTGCAGCAGATCCTGGCATCTTAGTCCGGCTTCCATGGTCCTCTATACTCTGTTCCTTCACTTCCTGCCATGGACTGAATTGTGTTCTTATAAAAGTTATAAGTGGAAGCCCAATGTGATGGCATTTTGGAGATAGGGCCTTTAGGAGGTAATTAGGTTAATGAAGAGAGCTCTCACCAGGAACTAAATCTGCCAGCACCTTATTCTTGGACTTTCCAGGCTCCTGAATGGCGAGAACCACTGATATGTTTTTGTTGTGTAAGTCACCGAGTCCATGGTAGTTTGTTATAGCAGCCTCAACTAAGACGCTCTCTATATAGCATTTCAATCAAATTAACTTTTTGTCCTTTTTCTGCAATTACCTTGCTTGTCTTTTTTTTCCTTCTTTTTTTACCCATGTTATTCTCTCGAGCTAGGCTGCTACTCTCCCTCCCCCAATAACACAAACCTGTTAAGACAAAAATTAAAGTCTCTTTCCCCCCATCTTTTTTTCTACTAATTTTCCCCTTTTCTAGATTCCTACCATATTTAATATGTATCACACAATATAGCCCTTAGTTATGTAATAGTATTTATTTTTAAGCATTTTGTGTCTACAATGAAATGATTAATGCTTCAAGGATGGGCCATGTATTGTATTCTATTTCACATGACAGTGTTTCTTTAACCTTTTTAAAAAAAAAGTCTGGACTCATCTCACAGTAATATTCATTCTTCCTTATTCATTCTTCCTTATTCTAAGGGTTTAACCTTAATTTTTTTTTACATTTTTTATTTTGGTCATTTTAACATGAGAGAAAAGAAAGAAGCGATTTAAAGTAAAAAAACCCCACACATATATTTTAGGTCAGCATATTATTCACGCTTGTATTATCAATTTTGTTTTAAAAGTTTATTTTAAATATAATCTTTTATGATATTCATAACATAAAAATAGATTTTGACTTTTCCTCATTTAGTAAGTGCTTCTGTTTCATTAACTGTAGATTAACTACATAAGAAAAATAATGAATTGATGGAAAATAAATTTTAAAAAAGAAATTTCAAATTGGATTTTAGTCCTGAATTATCTTAAGATGCAGAATGAAGTTTAACTGTGTGTTACAGGACCAAAAATAGATGAAAACTGCTTTCATGACCTGATGTTTAGAATTCTTGTAATTATTCTAAAAATTAAATTATTTGTATTAATAATTTTTGCTTAGTCTGTAAATAGTATGAAAAGAGATTTCAGGCTGCTGTTTTCAAGCATTTTCCCACAAAAGCCACAATATAGGTGCTCTTCCCAATAGTTGAATAGACTAATTAGTTATCATTTTTACTGTATCTTCTTTTTTAAAATATGTTTTTTTTAAATTGATTTTTAGAAACAAAGGAAGGGAGAGAGAGGGCTGGAAACATCAATGATGAGAGAGAAGCATTGATTGGCTGCCTCCTGCACACCCCCTACTGGGGATCGAGCACCAAACCTGGTCATATGGCCTGACCAGGAATCGAACTCTGACCCCCCCCCCCCCTTGTTCATGCGTCAATGCTCAACCACTGAGCCACCGCCCGGCTATCTCATTGTTTTCTAACAGCTTAAGGTGCTGTGTGAGAATTTTAATCAGAATGCAATTTAAAGATCTGGTAAAGATTATCAGGAGGGAAACTGAAAGAATTATTTATCAGGTTTATAACCTTTGTTGACTTCTGAAATTTCAACATTGGTGTTTTCTTAGTTTCCTGCATTTAAACAATGATGCGTTCGATGTGGCAAGAAGAGAGTAAGTGGAACACTGTGTGTGACAAAGAGAAGGGAAAATCTGAGATTACATAATGATCAAAACCACGCCTGATGGTGTTCACTTACTCGGGCAAGTGGATCACATGAGACACAAGAACTTGCACTTGGCCTCCAGCAAGTTCAATGCTGTTCACTTAAAGCTCTCTCAGAGGCTCTGTTTCCTTGTGAGTGGGAAATACCAGATACTCATTGTATGTATGTGTGTACTTAATGTTTAACGGGAGAGATTCCATTCTTGCCTTTTGTGATCTGAATCTCTATTTCCCCCCAATATTTACGGTGAAAAATTTCAACAGAGAAAAGCTGAATTATATAGTGAACAGCCAGCCATGTGTTCCCCACCTAGATTCTACAGTTATGAGCATTCTGCAGTTACTTTATCATTGATCCGTCCCTCCCTCGATCCATCAATGCATTTTATGTATGATGCATTTCAAAGAAAGGTGCAGACATCGATATACTTTTCTTCTACACTTCATTGTGCACAGAGTTCAATATCTGTTTAAGGTTCTAGTTTTGAAGGTAAAATTTATTTTGAATGAAGTGCTCAAATGTTAACGATATCATTTAATGAGTTGACATACACACATACCTCTGACCTAAATCCCATCAAGAAAACCCCCTGTGGGTTTTTGGAACTGCAGTTTGCACATTGTCACCTCACAGAATCTGTCTGGGGATGTAAATTAGGGACTCAGAAAATTGATTGGTGATAAATGACCACAGGAGCAGTTTAATTTCTGTTTTCTTGACAGAGAAATATGATCAGAGCTGAGGCTGAGGAGCGGGTTGTTTTAATCCTGTATGCTGCTTAGTTGTCATTGTCATGCTAGTTGAGTATAAAGAACATTCAGGAACTGGAAAGGAATAATTGTAGCTAGCTTCCACTCAGATGCTGTGGGTGCTTGTTAAAATATGTAAGTTAAATTGATACAAAATGCATTCACATAGCTGTGCATTTTTATCCCAATTTGCAAATATTAATGCAGGTTTTTTGGTTGTTTTCTTTTAACTCTTTAAAGTTTAAGATACTAATTCTATTCATTCAAAAGAATTGGACAATAAAAGCGGCAACAAACCTGTGAATTTGGGAGATCTCGGAATACCTTTTTCTTCTAATCGGCTACCAGTTGGTTGCTTCTCATACTCCACAACACTAATATCTTTAGTCTTTTTCATTTTAGCCAATCTATTGTATATCTCATTATGGGTTTAATTTACATTTCCCCAAAGGCTAATAAAGTAGAACATCTTTTCATGATTTTTCAGCCTTTCGGATCTCATCTTTTTGAAGTGTTGGTTCCAGACTTTTGTCCATTTGCCATTGGAAAAATTTATATTTCTTGTAGGAGTTTTTTTCACTTGTAGGAGTTATGTACTCTGGATACAAGTCTTTCATCACACATAGGTACATTATTATAAACTAGAGGCTTGGCACACTTGGGGGGTCTCTCAGCCGGGTCTGTGCCCTCTTGGGGGATGTCCGACTAATGGCTTAGGCCAGCTCCCTGGGGGATTGGGCCTAAGCTGGCAGTCAGACATCCCTCTGGCAGCCCGGGAGTCCTCGGGAGATGTCTGATTAATGGAGGGTGTGGGCGGGCCTAACCATTAGTCGACATCCTTAGCGCTGCCGTGGAGGCAGAGAGGCTCCTGCCATCGCCACAGCTGGCTTCTGGCTGAGCGGCGCTCCCCCTGTGGGAGTGCACTGACCACCAGGGAGCAGCAGCTCTTGCATTGAGCATCTGCGCCCTCCTGCCCCCACCCCCATAGTCAGGGTGCATCATAGCGATTGGTTGTTCTGCTGTTAGGGTCAATTTGTATATTACCTTTTTTTTTATTATGTAGGATATCTTCTTCCACTCTATATGTTGCCTTTCACTTTCAATGATCAATCGATATTTTTAAAATTTTTTTAAAATATATATTTTTTATTGATTTCAGAGAGAAAGGGAGAGAGAGATAGAGGTAGAAACATCAATGATGAGAGAGAATCATTGATTGGCTGCCTCCTGCATGGCCCTCAACGGGGATCAAGCCCACAATCCGAGCATGTGCCCTTGACTGGAATCAAACCCAGAACCCTCCAGTCCGCAGGCCAATGCTCTATCTACTGAACCAAACCAGCTAGGGCTAGATGTCCTTAATTTTAATATAGCTATATATATATGTAATATAATAATACTATATATATTATTAGTGCTTTTTCTTCCGTTATAAATTTTTTTGCCTACTTATAGGTCACAGAGATGTTTTCTGCTAAAAGAGTTATTGTTTGACTTTTAAAGTACAGATTGTCAATCCAAGTGAACTGTATTTTTGTTTATGATGTGAGGTAAGAGTTCAAATAAAGTTTTTTCCATATGGATTTCCAAATGACCTAGCACCATTTTTTGAAAAAACATTTTTTCCCCCTTCATAACTACATGTCCTGGAAGACTTGTAAAAATATATTTTACAAACTTAAAATTTACATAAGATGTTTCAAACTCTACACACAGTTCTATAGTCTCCTATTTTTATATATACTATTGATGCATATAGGCTATTAATGTCTGAATAGTATTCCATTACATGGATGTACCTACCATTAGAATTTAATAATTACCTTAAAGTAGACATTTAGTTTCCAATTTTTTATTGTTGATATTAAGGTGCTGAAATAAATATTTTGTTCAAAGTGAGTGCCACTTGTTCACTAAAGATAAATTTCCAGGTATGAGAATAGCTGGATCACAATGTAAGGCCATTTAAAAATTTGCCTCCTGCTGGCACCGGTTTGGTTCAGTGGATAGAGCGTTGGCCTGCGGACTGAAAGGTCCCGGGTTCGATTCCAGTCAAGGGCATGTACCTTGGTTGTGGGCACATCCCCAGTAGGGGGTGTGCAAGAGGCAGCTGGTCGATGTCTCTCTCTCATCGATGTTTCTAACTCTGATCCCTCTCTCTTCCTCTCTGTGAAAAATCAATAAAATATATATATTTTAAAAAGTTTGCCTTCTGTAAGGTTTATATCAATTTTTACTCCCACCACAGTACATAAACTTTATATTAAAGATTTTTCCCCCCCCCCATATTCTCACCAACTGTGGTTATTATCAATTATTTAAAATCTTTACAAAATTGTGTGAAAACATTGTTTTCATTTCCAATTCTTTTTTTTTTTTTTAATACTAAACACCTTTTGTATGTCCTTATTGACTATTTGTTTTCCTATTTTTTTTGGATGTCCTGTTCACGTCTTCGCCCATTTTTCCCGATGTTGTCTTTTGCTTATTGACTTATAAACATATGCATAAATACCGACTATCTAATGGTACTGCTTCATTGGAAGGATAAAACATTTCAAAATAAAGGCAATAAAAAAAGTTTAACAAAATAATAACAATATTATCTCGCAGTTTCCCCAGTTAGGCTTTTAACGTCATAGTGTCTAAAGGACACCAGTTTTAACTCAACCTCTGCTGAACTAACTTCTGCAGAACAGCTTGAGAAGGCCTCTGAGAGGGCCCGGGGCCAAGTGGGCGGAGCCAGAGCGTGCCAAGTGGGCGGAGCCAGCGTGTGTCCCCCCCCTGGACACGTTTGCCCCGCCCTCTTTCACCGAGGGGGCGGGGCCAAAGGGCGCTCAGTTTGCGCGCGCAGCTTTCATCGCCGTAGACGCCGTGGGGGGGTGGGGGGGGAAAGAGGCTGGGGCTTCCCAGCCCCTAAAGCCCGAGGAGAGGCAAAAACTAGCGTACCGGGGGCCCCGGCACTGCCAGAACCGCCGGCGTGCGTAACGTTGGCGTGTGACGTCACCCAGCCCTGAGGCGCGTGCGCAGTGTGTTGTGTGTGTGTGTATATAAACCTGTCTGCCGGCGTTCGGTGCGGGCGTGAGCCTGGAGGTGGGTTTCCGCTCCAGGGTCTGCGGGGCGGGTCTGGGCCTCTTCCAGGGCCTCCTTTCCGGCCTCACCTCCTTCCTCCGCGGCGGGGGTTGCTGTCGAACCCGGAAGGAGCGGAAGTGGAGGAGGGCCCCCTGGAGTGAGGAGAGCGAGTGAAGCGCCGCCACTCCGGGCTCCGAGGGCGGAGGTGGGCGTGAGCGAAGGTAATCCGGGCCGGGGTTCCAAGCCCGAGCCGCCCTCGGCCTTCGGAGGCAGGGGCTGGGGCCGTGGCTCCTCCGGGCCTCGCACAGGTCACTGAAGTGGAGCCTGCGGCTCCCTTCCACCAGTGGAAAGAAGACCTGGGGTGCCCCTGGCCCGAAGTGAAGCGCCGGGTCCGCCTCAGCCAGGACTTTCACTCTTGCCGGTCTGAGGAGTTTCTTTAGGGCAGAAACGCTCCTAAAACCTCCTGTTCCTTGGAGGGATAACAACTGTGGATGGAAATTCACGTGGGTTTTTGTCTGAGGGCCAGACACTTTGCGGGTTATTCCTTTTGTGGCAAAATACTGGAGCCTGCAAAATAAGAATGGTAATACTGTCCCTTCAGGCAGAATGATGGTGCCACATAGCTCTCTAGAGAGAGTGCTTAATGAAAGGGATAGAGGAACACTTCCTTGTTCTTGATATTATTTAATCCACATGCTTTTTTTTTGTCATACATTGATGTGCTGGAATGACGTTGAAGTGCATTATTATGATTCAGACTCAGAATCTAATCAGAGGGGTGCCTTTTGTGCTGATAGCCTCCTTCTTCTTCTTCTTCTTCTTTTTTTTTTTTTTAAAAAAACATAAATTATTGAGTGCTTTGGTGTACTACGCCCTGTTCTAAACTTAGGATGATAAATGAGTAAGCACACTGCAGAAAGGAAAGTGAAAGTAAATGCTAATAGATTACAGTCTGCTGGCTGTTACTGTATTTATTGTGGCTCTAGCTCACCTTTATTTTCCATTTTAATCATGAAGCATTGACTTTGTGGGGTGGTGATTGTCAGTTTTTTCATATTTGACAAGTTAAGATTCTTTCTGAAAATTTTTGTAGAATGCATTGGATGGATATACCAGTGGTTAGCAAACTCATTAGTCAACAGAGCCAAATATCAACAGCACAACGATTGAAATTTCTTTTGAGAGCCAAATTTTTAAAACTTATTCTAACGCCACTTCTTCAAAATAGACTCGCCCAGGAAGTGGTATTTTATGGAAGAGCCACACTCAAGGGGCCAAAGAGCCGAATGTGGCTCATGAGCCGCAGTTTGCCGACCACGGGGACATACTAAATAAATGCTAAACTCATGAACTAAATTACCTGTTAATTAACATTGTGCTAACAAGTACAGTTGACCTTTAACTCCCCCAAAGCTGAACTACTAATAATACTTGTTGAATGGAAGTCTTACTGATAATAGCAGTTAACACTTATTTTGTATATTTTATGTTTTATACATTGTATTTCTTCAATAAAGTAAGCTAGAGAATATTAAGAAAATCACAAGAGAAACTATATTTATAGTATTCGAAGAAAACCCCCTCACATATAAATGTACTTGTGCAATTCCAACCCAGTGTTTAAGGGTCAGCTGTACCATGTTCCAGATAGATAGTGCTCCATCTGCTGAAATTTAGAACTTTTCCAACACTGTGCCATTAAGCCATGCTTTCTCGTATGTCCCCTTCCCTCTCAGGTGGACAGATGTTTTTGGTTTCTCAGTGTTAGAACACAGAATGTAGGGTGACTATTTGAGGTTTGTATACAATAAGGATATTCTTCACTTAAAAATTCTATCAAAGTGTTTTAATTTTAATGGCAAGAAGAAATCATATTTTATAGTCCATTTATGAGTATGGAACTATCTGACTGACCAGATGAGACAGGAATTTGTAGTTTAGAGATATGCTAGGGTGAACTATAGGTTAGGATCAACATTGAGTAGAAGGAGGCTAACCAGTCGGGTGTACATACCGTGGTTGACAGTGTAATGATGAGTGTTGGTTGGTGAATAGAGGAGGACTTCAGAGAGGAGTTAGAGGGGTTACTAAGGGAATAAGAGTTGCTATTCACTGATGAGTCTTCTGTAGAATTTGCTTTGTATATGCTAGCATGCTTTATCCTCCTCTAAAAAAATGATACCTTGTCCAGTCGGTGTGGTTGAGCATCAACCCATGAACCAAGAGGTCACTGGTTCGATTCCCCGTCAGAGCACATGCCCGGGTTGTGGGCTTAATCCCCAGTAGAGGGCTTGCAGGGGGCAACCAATTTCCCCCTGCTTTTGTCTCATTGATGTTTCTGTTTCTCTGTCCCTTCTCCCCTCTCTCTAAAAATGAATAAAATATTTTTAAAATGATACCTCAATTTAAAAAAATATATATATTATTGATTTCTTACAGAGAGGAAGAGAGAGGGATAAAGAGTTAGAAACATTGATGAGAAAGAATCATCAATCAGCTGCCTCTTGTACACTCCCTACTAGGGATGTGCCTGTAACCAAGGTACATGCCCTTGACTGGAATCGAACCTGGTACCTTTTAGTCCGCGAACCAACTCTCTATCCACTGAGCCAAACCGGTTTTGGCTGATACTTCAATTTTTAAAATAAGAAACTGAGGCTCAAAAGATGTAAAATAATTTGCCCAAGGCATAAGCTGTAAGTGGCAGAGCTGGAATTCGAGCCCACGTCTGTGGATATGAAAGCCTTTACTCTTTCTTTATTCCAAAGTGCCCCTTATATAATTGAGTGTGATGACATTAGCCTTTCCATTTTGTGCGATTTGTCATGAGTGTGATCCAGTTTGCTGCGGATGATATTTCACTCACTTATAATTTTGATTCATTTAATTATGTGTTTTCTTTTCCTAGATTTTAATTTAATTTGAAAATGAGTGAGTGCAGAAAACCAACCCTGGGTTCAAGCCCTGAGACATTCAGCCCAGATGTTGTTGCTGACATTTTTGAACTCTTTGCTAAGAACTTTTCTTATGGCAAGCCACGTAATAATGAGTGGCAATTACCAGATTCCAGTGAGATTTTCACCTGTGACCACACAGAATTTAATGTGTTCCTTGATTTGAAGAACTCTCTAAATGCAGTAAAAAACCTACTGAGTGATAAGAAGCTGGATGAGTGGCATGAACACACTGCCTCCACTAATAAAGCTGGAAAAATTATTTCCTGTGTGAGAAAATCTGTGAATGCTGAACTTTGTACTCAAGCATGGTGTAAGTTTCATGAAATTTTGTGCAGCTTTCCAGTTATTCCACCGGTAGCTTTTCAGAATGGAAAACTGAATTCTCTACATCTTTGTGAAGCTCCTGGGGCTTTTATAGCTAGTCTCAATCACTACTTAAAATCCCATCCGTTCCCTTGTGAATGGCGTTGGGTAGCTAATACTCTGAATCCATACCACGAAGCCAATGACAATCTTATGATGATTATGGATGACCGACTTATTGCAAATACCTTGAATTGTTGGTACTTTGGTCCAGATAACACTGGTGATATCATGACCTTGAAATATCTGACTGGCCTTCAGAATTTCATAAGCAACATGACCACTGTTCACTTGATCACTGCAGATGGGAGCTTCGATTGCCAAGGAAACCCAGGTGAACAAGAAGCTTTAGTCTCTTCTTTGCAGTACTGTGAAGTAGTCACTGCCCTGACGACCCTTGGAAATGGTGGCTCTTTTGTTCTGAAGATGTTTACTTTGTTTGAACATTGTTCCATAAACTTGATGTACCTGCTCAACTGTTCCTTTGAGCAAGTCCATGTTTTCAAACCTGCTACAAGCAAGGCAGGAAACTCAGAAGTCTATGTGGTATGTCTTCAGTATAAGGGGAGAGATATAATCCAGCCTCTCTTATCTAAGATGGTGCTGAACTTTGGAACTGAAATGACCAGGAAATCTCTCTTTCCTCATCATGTGATTCCTGCATCTTTTCTTAAAAGGCATGAAGAATGTTGTGCGTTCTTTCATAAATACCAGCTAGAGACTATTTCTGAGAACATCCGTCTGTTTGAGGGCATAGGAAAGGAGGAACAAGCAAGATTGAATAAGTTAAGGGACTGTGCTGTTCAATATTTCATGCAAAAGTTTCAATTAAAGCCTCTTTCCAGAAATAATTGGCTAGTAAAAAAATCTAATATTGGTTGTAGTACAAATACAAAATGGTCTAGGCAGAGGAACAAATATTTTAGAACCTATAATGAAAGGAAAATGCTAGAGACTCTTTCATGGAAAGATAAGGTGGCCAAAGGATACTTTAATAGTTGGGCCGAAGACCATGTTGCATATAATCCTGGGCAAAGTTCTCTTTTAGGGAGGGCAGCTTCCAATCTTGAGTGTCATTCATGGCATATTTTAGAGGGAAAGAAACTGCCAAAAGTAAAGTGTTCTCCTTTTTGTGATGGTGATATTTTAAAGACTCTTAATGAAGCAATTGAAAAATCATTAGGTGGAGCCTTGAATTTGGATTCCAAGTTCTGGCCAAAACATCAGAATTGTTGTTCTTGCCATGTTTTTTCTGAAGAACTGATTTTTTCTGAGTTGTTTAGGCTTATCAAGTGCCTTCAGGATGAGCAGGTTGGACAACCCAGCAACCACATAAAGTGCCTGCTTGTGGGTTTTCCAGTTCTCCCTGATATCAAAATGCATATACCATTGGAAATTCAACTTCTTGAATCGGCTGAGCTCATGTCTTTCACCTGCTCATTGTTTCATGATGGGAACCCAACTTACCAGCAGTTATTTTTGAACTGCCTTCTACATTCCCTACAGCAACTTAATACAGGGGATGTTATGATTTTGCCAGTACTTTCCTGTTTTACAAGGTTTATGGCTGGTTTGATCTTTGTACTCCACAGCTGTTTTAGATTCATTACATTTTCTTGTCCCACATCCTCTGAGCCTCTGAAGATCTGTGCAGTCCTGTTATGTGTTGGTTACCAGGACCTTCCAAATCCAGTTTTCCAGTATCTGCAGGATCTGAACGGATTGTTGAGTGCTTTGCTTAACTCTGATGCACCCGAACAAGTTTTACAGTTTGTGCCAATGGAAGTTCTCCTTCAGGGGGCACTGCTTGATTTTTTGTGGGATTTGAATGCTGCCATTGCTAAAAGACATTTGCATTTGATTATTCAAGGAGAGAGAGAAGAAATCATCAGCAGCCTTCAGTTACAAAATTGAACTTGTCTTTCTGAAGGCAATTTTTTGCAGACAACTTAAGCCGTAAATAAGACCAACTAAACAACTATGGGTGTGTCCACCCCAAGCACATACACACATCTCATGAGTCAGTGGCACTGTATGAAACATATTAATCTGGCAAAATGAGTTCCCCAAATCTATACCTGACATAGTCAGTGTTAAAGGAAATCAATGAGGCTCGGCAGTGATTCACCTCCTTTCAACAAAACCTCTATCAATTCATTAACAGCATTAGCAATTGAGAGGAATTTAGTTGGGAAAAAATTGGAATGAAGGCAATTTTTTGCAGATAACTTAAGCAGATAAATAAGGCTATCAAGACAGCTTCAAACAAAAGATTATGTTTATAACTGAAAAATTGTTGTGTCTAACAATTTCTGTATCATGGAAAGCCTCATTTAGCAATGGGGTAGCAATTTTAAACTTCCAGGAAATAATCTGTGAACTAAAAGATATTTTAAAATTGCAAAATAATGGTTATGGTCTCATATTGGGAACATATGGATGTAATCAATCAATAAATAATGGAAAAAAATTTAACACTTTCATAATGATGATTCAGCATTTAGTGTTTACAATTTCTTTTTTCGGTATGAAAGCAGCACTTTATCAAAAGTTTAACCATGAGATGGTTATTTTATCAGTTATGTTTGATTTCTTTTGAATTATATGTATTTGACAGTGTAACCAATCTTCTCTGATTAACTAGTAAGCAAATATTCATTACTTCGAAATTCCACAAAATGGAGAATATTTGTATTCTTACATGAGCATTTTAGACATTTTGTTAGTTATATGAAAAATAGATGTATTATCTGATGTATTTGGTTGATAAATATTAATCTGAATTTTTTTTCATGTTCTTGGCTATTTTGAGTTTCATCATAGATTCATGAATAAAGTCATTAGCAGACAGATATTTGTGTTCGTCTTTTTTAAAGAGAATCATGGGAGAAGTTAAAAATATAACTTGGAAACAGATTTTTTTAAGGAAGGTTTGAATGAGAGTTAATGTTCCTTCATTTCCTCTGATTTGTATTCATTAAAATTTAGTCCTTAATATTGTAATATTTATGGAAGCTCTACTTTGGGAAAGAAATTGAATACTTAACAGGGAAGGGAGGGGACAGATTTAGTCCTTGTCGGGGAGGGTGTGGATGCCAGGAGGTAGATTTCTGGAAGACGTGATTTCCTACTGGTGACGTTATGGAAGCAGTTTCAGTTGTATATGTAATGTAAGGTGACCGTCTTAGACGTCCCGCTTTTTAACAATTTGTCCCACTTCCCTCGGCGTTTTAAAAAAGTCCCGGGACGCGGGACAAATTGTTAAAAATCGGGACGTCTGGTCACCTTAATATAATGACAGAAAATTGGTTACCAAGGGAGAGTTAAAAGCCTCTCTTGGAAAACCATTTTGTACTTAGTAATCTTCATGCCTTGGTTGATCGGGTCCAATGTAATGACACAGTTTATTCTTACTTATTTTAGCTATTTGATTGAATGAAGTTGAAACCCTAGATCCAGGTTCTTGTATTAAAACTTTCTTTTAAGCTTCTCAAGTATTGAATATTTGGGGTCTTAGCAGTAACCTATACTGGAATATATATTATATTGGTGTATGCTAGAATGTATTTTGGTTTTCAACCCGGCTTTTGGAATCAGTTGCTGTTTATCTGATTTATTAGATTTAAACTTGCTTTAAAGGTGAGATAAGACTCAAGGAAGATTCAAATTGAATTGGATGTAGGTGACAGGTACCAATGGTTTATAGGAATTTCTCTTTGAGAAAAAGGAGAAAACACATGCTTTCCAAAAAATGAATGAGATAGTAGAGGGCAAGTATGAGATGGTTCATATAGTTTATCAAGGTAGTTATTTCTCTTTAAAAATTTTTTTTTGTAGATCTTGAGATTTTTAATTGTGATGCTTTTTGAAAAGAATTTAAAACAGTCAGAAAATGTAAACTTCATAAATGTGTTTCTTAAAAAAGTTAGATGAGAAAGAGGTCTTATAAATTTAATTAATTTAATTTAATTTTTTAATTTATTTTTTTAGATTAATTTTATTTATTTATTTTTTAAAATAAATTTTTATTCATATTATTACAAATGTTCCTCCCCCCCTCCATTGCTCTCCTCCACCAGGTTTCCACCCCACCCTCTGCCCTTTCCCCACCCCCCATTGTCCTCATCCATAGGTGCACAGTTTATGTTCAGTCTCTTCCCACATACCCCCTCCCCTTTTCCCCAAGAATCGTCAGTTCACTCCCCTTTCAGACCTCTGATTCTATTATATTCAACATTTAATATTGTTCATCAGATTTTTTTTTTCAGTTTCCTTGGTTTTTAGATTCACTTGTTGATAGTTACGTATTTGTTGTTCATAATTTTTATCTTTATTTACTTTCTCTTCTGAAAGAACCCCTTCAGCAATTCATATAATTCTGGTTTGGTAGCTTTTTTTTATTAGTGAAGCTCTTTATCTGACCTTCGATTTTGAGCGATAGCTTTGCTGGGTAGATTATCTTTGGCTGTAGGTTCTTACTATTCATCACCTTGAATATTTCTTGCCATTCCCGTCTGGCCTGCATGGTTTCTGTTGAGAAATCAGCTGACAATTGTATAGGTTCTCCTTTATAGGTAACTACCTGCTTTGCTCTTGCTGCTTTTAATATTCTCTCTCTTTTGCTCTTGGAATTTTAATTATGATTTGTCTTGGTGTGGTCCTCTTTGGATTCCTTTTGTTTGGAGTTCTGTGCGCTTCCTGGACTTGTAAGTCTAATTCTTTCACCAGGTGGGGGAAGTTTTCTGTCACTATTTCTTTCAGTATGTTTTCGATATCTTGCTCTCTCTCATCTTCTGGGACCCCCATAATTCTGATGTTGGTTCGCTTGAAGTTGTCCCAGAGGTTTCTTACATTATCTTCAATTTTCTGGATTCTCTTGCCTTCTTGCTTCTGCAGAGGAGTGTCTTCTGGCTCTTTATGTTCCAAATCTTTGACTTGATTCTTGCGATCTTCCATTATATTTTTAGGACTCTGTATAATATTTTTTATTTCAGACAATGTATTCTTTATTTCTTGTTGATCCCTTATCATTTCTTGTTGATCCCTTATCATTTCTTGTTGATTCCTTATTAATTCCAGTTGATCCCTTTTCATATCCTCATAGGTCTTATCGACCTTTTCTAGGAAATTCTTGAAAAACCTTATAAGTGTAGATTTAAACTCTATATCCAGTCATTTTTTGTCCTCCATTTCTTTCGTTTGTGATCTATTTCCTTGTCTCGGCATTTTCGCAGCTACCCTGATGGGGCGGGGTTTCAGGGTGGAGCCTACAGCCTTGGCTTCCCTCAGCCCCGCCCTATGCGGTTGGAGTCTCAGTAATCCCCAGGGTCCTTCAGTACTTGCTACAAGCACCTCTGAGAGAAAGGTGCCCTCGATTTTCGCCTGCTTCCAAACAGTCTAGGCTCTCCCCCAATGAGCCCAGAACTGGGGTTCAGTTCAGTTGGAAGTGGAGTTGGAGCTGGCGTTCAGAGCAGTCTGGAGCGTTTGTCTCCTTCCCACCAGGGCAATCCCGCGGCACAGCCAACTGTCCCTTCTCTGTGTACAATGTGCGTGCCTCCGGGACCTCCTTTCGCCGCTCCCCCGGGGTTCCGCCTTACAGCCCAGCTCCCTATGGATGAGTCTGGGTCTCCCGGGTCTGGCCTAGAACAGGGGTTCAGGGCCCAGCACAGTCGGAGCTTTTATCTCCTTCCTGCTAAGGAACGCCTATCAGGCACTCAGCCGCCCCTCCTCTCCTCTCCACGCGCCATGTGCCTTCATACCTTAGGCTTTTCCAGCTCCTCTGCGCTTCCTTCTGGTTTTCTCCTTGCTTCTTGTAGAATTTCCAATCAGTCGACTTTCCTGTAGTTCTGGGTAATGTCCATTTTATATTTTAGTTGTATTTTATTGAAATTGCTATGTGCGGCTGCGGCTAGGTGTTTACCTGTGCAGCCATTTTGGATTCTCTCAGATGAGTCTAATTTCTTTAATTTTAATTTTTGTTCCTTCTAGAAAAAAAATCAGTCTCTTATTTCAGTGGGGGGTTTTACATATTATCCTAAAGTTATTTAAATATTTGAATGTGTTGAAAATATCTTTTGTGAAATAAATTTAAAATTAATGTGTGGACTTGACTCCATCTTTAATATAGTTATTTTGTTTAAAAAGATTTGTGTTGCCCTTGCTGTTTTGCTCAGTGGATAGAGCATTGAATTGCAGACTGAAGGGTCCCAGGTTCAATTCCAGTCAAGGACATATGCTTGGGTTGCAAACTTTATATCCAGTAGGGGGCATATGGGAAGCAGCCAATCAGTGATTCTCTCTCATTGATGTTTCTGTCTCATTCTCCCTCTCTGAAATCAATAAAAATATTTTAAAAAAAAAGATTTGTGTTAATTTTTTTTTTCTACTTCAAAGATGTTGGAAAGAATAAAAGCAAGATTAAAATGTTGGGAGTGTTGAAAAAAACATGTTTCTCGGTATTTTTATTTTACTTTATGAGAATACCAGGTCTTTAAAAATATTTAAACGTTATTCTTTTTTTTTAATGTATTTTTTAATTGATTTTTTTACAGAGAGGAAGAGAGAAGAATAGAGAGAAACATCGATGAGGAAGAAATATCAATTAGCTGCCTCTTGCACACCCCCTACTGGGGATGTGCCCGCAACCAAGGTACATGTCCTTGACAAGAATTCAACCTGGGACCCTTCAGTCCACAGGCTGACGCTCTGTCCACTGAGCCAAACAGGTTTCTGCTAAACTTTATTCTTTAATTGCAGATGAGATCATTAATTGAATAGTTTTAAAATTAGTTATAGTGCTTTGATGTGGGTATATGAAAACAATAAATCCCTCATATTTTTAGAAATGAAAATGTTGATTATAAATCTAACTAAAACTTTTATTTTCCATGGTTAAATACTTTCCATTGATTTTTTTTTTTTCCTAAAGGGCAACACTGACATTTAGTGTATTTTTAGTTTCTGAGGTGAAAGTAGGAAATAGGACATTTTTAGTTCTGTTTCAGTTTTTAAAATATTTGAAAAATTTATTTATGAGAGAGGAAGGGAGAGAGACATTGATTTGAGAGAAAACTCAATTGGTTGCCTCCCAGATGAGCCCCAACTTGGGGGTCGAACCTACAAACTATATATGTACCCTAATGGAGAATCCAATAGCAACCTTTTTAGTGTATGAGATGATGCGTCAACCAATTGGGCCAGGGCAATTTTTTAATGAAGAAATAACTTCCAGCCCCGCTGGTGTGACTCAGTGGTTGATTGTCAAACTATGAAGTAGGAGGTTGTGGTTTGATTACCGGTCAGGGCACATGCCCAGATTTCGGGCTCCATCCCTAGTGCGGTGTGTACAGGAGGCAGCCAATTAATTATTCTCTCTTATCATTGATGGTTCTATCTTTTCTCTCCCTCCCTCTCTCTGAAATCAATAAAAATATATTTAAAAAAAATAACTTTCAAAGCAAACTACTGTGAGGCATGGCATTGTTTACATTTTTATAAATCTTTGTAAGAGAAAACAGCCAGATCGTCAGATCTGTTTTTACATTTAACCTGCTGCAGTACAATTGTTTTGATTGAAGTGCTTAAGAAAACCTGGCCTCACTTAGATATGTAGTTGGAAAAAGGAGGAATATTTCAATAACCTTTTCAGGTCATTATGGGTATTCTTTGATGCTACTCCAAAACTTGACAAGTGATAGTTTCTTAAAAGTCGGTGCAATGACGAATCTTAATCTACGTCAATGAATGTTTTGTACTCTGTTACACTAACATCCATTTTCTCTCTTGCACTTTGAGTTGACTAGTCATGCACATGTAGTTTTGCAGCACCATGAATTTGTTATTTGGAAAATGCCAGTTGAGTTATACAGATCTTGCAAATGTTGACACATTTGATTACATGGTATCAAAAAAGAAATCACATTATTTTTTAATTTTTTAAATTTTATTGATTTTTTTTACAGAGAGAAAGGGAGAGGGATAGAGTTAGAAACATCAATGAGAGAGAAACATCAATCAGCTGCCTTCTGCACAACTTCTACTGGTTGTGTCTGCAACCAAGGTACATGCCCTTGACTGGAATCAAACCTGAGGCCCTTTGGTCCGCAGGCCGACACTATCCACTGAGCCAAACCGGTTAGGGCAAGAAATCACATTTTTAAACATCATTTTTGATCTCATCAGAAAAACCTAAGTATTGAGAAGCTGTGAAGCCTAGGGTGTTGAACTAAAATTTTCTAAAATTCTAATTTTCACTTGAATGCTTGACTTCTATCATGGCAACGAATCCTGAAGGTTGTTTTCTGTGAAGTGACAGCTCACTTTATTAATGTTTGAGAAAATATCAAATATGCTTGTCTGAATAACTAAGGTTTGGCTGCCAGTTGTTCTTTAAAGTAAAAATGCCATTCCATGAAAAATGTACAACTTGTTTGCCACTCAGTCGCACATCCGACGACGGTATGCAGCAGAAGTGCATTCCCTGTACTTCCCATTTCTTTACTTAGAACTGTGGTTGGCACACTGCGGCTCACAAGCCACGTGCGGCTCTTTGGCCCCTTGAGTGTGGCTCTTCCGCAAAATACCACGGTCTGGGTGAGTCTATTTTGAAGAAGTGGCGTTAGAAGAAGTTTAAGTTTAAAACATTTGGCTCTCAAAAGAAATGTCAATCATTGTACTGTTGATATTTGGCTCTATTGACTATTGAGTTTGCCGACCACTGACTTAGAATATTAAAGACATGTACCAAGTGACTCTACTTAATCCAAGTCATCATTTTTACTACTGCATAAATGATATTCTTAAGTAGAAATGGCTAGCCCTTCACCCCAATATGAATATGTATGATGGAGAATATAATGACTACTAGTCCAGTTTGGTGCCACTATCTTTGTTTGGGCTAAGGCACCAGCAATTTTTGCCTATTATTGCTTTTGCATCATCAGTGTGACTTTTAACATAGGGAAAAGGGGAAATAAATAATGTCTTGGCTAGGGTACATAGACCACATTTTGAGAACTGCTCCTCTTGTGTTTTCCCATAACATCAGCCATTCACTTATTATTTTTATTAATGAGATATTAATTACTACTTCGAGGCTTTACTATTATTATTATCCTCATTAATCCTCATTTGAGGACATGCTTTCACCGATTTTTAGAGAGAGAGAAACATCTATTGGTTGCCTACCGTGTGCACCCAAACATGGATCGAACCTGCAGTCTAGGTATGTGCCCTGATCAGGAATTGAATCTGCAAACTTTTGGTGTATGGGACAAAGCTCCAGCCAGGGCCTATTTTTGAGGCTTTTTAAAAACATACTTAATTTATCTATTTTTTAAAATTTGTGAAGGTAAGCATGTTTCTCTTTAGTTTTATTGATATGATTTTAGCTCTTTCATGTTTTCTAAAATAATGCATTCCCAGTGGTGGAGTTCCCTTTAAAGCACAAGTTTCACTGCATCCTACAAATTTTTATGTTTTATTTTCATTTAATTTAAAATATTTTAAAGCTTCTTTTGATATTTCTTCTTCAACTCATATATTGTTTAGAAGTGTGCTGTTTAGCCGAGACCGGTTTGGCTCAATGGATAGAGCAACGGCTTGGGGACTGAAGGGTCCCGGGTTCGATTCCGGTCAAGGGCATGTACCTTGGTTGCGGGCATATCCCCAGTGGGGGGCGTGCAAGAGGCAGCTGATCGATGACTCTCATCGATGTTTCTAACTCTCTATCTCTCTCCCTCTCTGTACAAAATCAATAAAATATATATTTAAAAAATCAATAAAATCTATAAAAAAAAAAGAAGTGTGTTGTTTAACTTCTATGTATTTTGGGATGTCCCAGTTACTTTTATGTTATTGACTTATAGTTTAATCCCATGTGGTCTGAGAGAAGAGATTGTGTATCTGTTCTTTTACATTTATTAGGATGTGTTTTATGACCCACAATGTGATCTATCTTGATGGAAGTTCCATGTGAGCTTGAGAAGAATTCACTGTTGGATAGAACAGTCTATATAGATGGTCATTACATCCACTTGATTGATGGTGCTGTTGAATCCAATTATGTCTTTACTGATTTTCTCCTTCTGGATCTGTCCATTTTTGATAGAAGGATATTGTGAAATAATAGCAAAAATATATATTTTGGTCTCTGTCCCTGGTTCCTGGAGTAGTGCTCCTGAAACCTTTGTAATTTTCCTAAGTGACAAGAACACTATGAGCATCTTTTATTCTAATATTTGGTTGTTGACTCCAGCTCCTGATATAAAATTTAAATCCCTTGGAATTTCCTGGGTGATCAGAGAGTATATCTTTCCATTAAAAAGTCTTTAGTTATACGTGGTTCAGTCGGTTGGAGTGTGGTCCCACACAGTGAAAGGTGGTAAATTGAATTCCCAGTCAGGGCACATACCCAGATTGTGGGTTCTGTCTTTGGTTGGGGTACGTGTGGGAAGCAACCAATTGATTTCTTTCTCCCTCCCTTTCTTTCTCTAAGATCAAGCTATCAATCAATCAAATCTTTAGTCATATGTTGAAATATTTTCATAAAATTTTCCTATATTTTCAAGAACTGTTCCTAGAGACTTTGTAGTTTTCATGCTATTTAAACAAGTTTTATCTAATTGCTTATTACTGAATTATGAAAATGCTATTGATTTAATGTTATACTGACATTTAGAAAATTTATTGAGCTTTCATATATTTCTAAGTTTGCCTGTTTATACTATTCTATTTTGTATATTGACAGTTATGTGGTGTCTGAGAAAAAAAATTCACCTCTTCCTTTATTTCTTTTATGTAATTTTTTTTGCCCTGTTACATTAACAAAGAACAATGACAACAACCTATATTGTACTGTGCCTCACTTTAATGCATCAAATATTAAATAAGTATTTTTTGTTACAAGTTTTTTGTTACATAAATGATTGTCTTGTTTTAGTATGATTTTAATAAAAACAAATGATTAAAAATTTCACACTCTTGTCTTCTAGCTTGTATGTTTTATAACAAGATGGTTGTTATAATGCTTATATTTATTTCTCTAGGAATATGTCCCCTTCTTCAACCTCTTTGGCTGCCTTCAAGATTTTCTCTGTTTTGTGTGTTCAAAAGTTGAATATGATATGTCTATCTCTGGCTTGGGTATTTATCTTTATTGGTAATTTGGATCTTTAGTTTGATGTATGCCATTAATTTTGGAATTCTTAATCATTATACCTTCAAATATTTATTCTACCCCATTCTCTGTCTTTTGTTTTCCTTCTGGAATCTAATTGCACATTTGTTAGGTCACTTGATTTTGTCTTAAAGTTCTGTTTTTATTTTTTACTCTCTCTTCTATTTTTTGGTCTTTCAGTTGGGATATTTTCAAGGTCACTGATTCTTTCCTTGGCTCTGTTAAGTTTGCTGATGAGGCTGTCAATGATAATCTTGATTTTTATTACTGTTTTCATGTGTAGCATCTTCATTTACTTTTTTTCTTACGGTTTTCATATCTCTGCTGAAATTATTAATCTGACAATGAGTGATTTCCAGTTTTTACACAGGAGACTTTGACATATTTTTAATAGTTATTTTAAATTCCCTAGCGGATAACTCTAACATCTGTGCTTTATATGAGTCTGGTTCTGTTGATTATTTTGGCTCTTGGCATTACTTTTTTCCACCACATCCCATGATTGATTGATTGATTGATTTTTTTTATAGAAGAGAAGAACCTGGGAAGTGTTCCCTGGCCTTCCTGCAGCAGCTGCTCGTTCCCTCTCCTAAGCCTGTGCCATGAGGGGTGCTTTCTCAGGACTGCTGCCACCATTTGTGGTGAGTGCTCATTGGAATCTATAGAGAGCAAAGCCTGCGCATGTTGTGAACTCTCCTTGTATCTGAAGCCTTTAGGGTTCTAGACTGTCACCAGCCCTTACTCAACCTCTGCCAATTTATTAACCATTTTAGGTGAATGCTTCTTATTGGTGCTCACTGCCCCAAGTAAACAAATGCTTGTATCCCATGTCTCCCGTAGGCATGGTTTCTTCTCAGATTTTCATTTAGTTGGCCTTTTTCTCAACTTCAGCTTTTGATGAATCCAGGAAAAGTTATTAACTTGCAGAATGTTCAACTTTTTATTTTTTATTTATTTTTTATTTGTAAGGGTGGCAGTGACATTCTTTCTGGTTCTTTTCCAGCTCTCTGCACCCAGGTAGGAACCAGGAACCTGATCCTCATTTAAAAAAATATATTTTATTGCTTTTTTTACATAGAGGAAGAGAGAGGGATAGAGAGTTGGAAACATTGATGAGAGAGAAACATCGACTAGTTGCCTCCTGCACACCTCCTACAGGGGATGTGCGTGGGACCCAGGTACATGCCCTTGACCAGAATCTGGGACCCTTCAGTCCACAAGCTAATACTCTATCTACTGAGCCAACCCGGTTAGGACTGATCCTCATTTTTAACATCTAATATCTCTACTGGTATGGTGACTGTTTAGTTCACACCAGTATAATTATTAATAGCATCCCTTTTAATTTAAGAATTTCTTTGTTAGAATTATAAATCTTATGGTAACTCTATTCTTGAAAATATTACATAATTAGATATCTTAGGAACATATGTTAATGGGTTTATTTATTCTAGATAAAAATCAAATATTGAAGATCATTTTAGTGATATTCAAAAGGACATGGGGAGAAAAAAATGTAAATAAAAGACACACCAATCAAATCTAATATATAGACTTTATTTGGATCCTGTTACAATCCAAAATGATTTTTTTTTAGACAATTAGGGATATTTGGAAACGGGCTAGGTATCAGAAGATATTAAGGAATCATTGATATTTTGTTAATTATTATAAGGATATGTTTTTTTAAAAAAATCCATTTTTTCAGATAAAATTTTATGTATTTGGAGGTGAAATGGGATGATAGTGGGAAGTTATTGAAAATACCAAGAAAAAGATGGAGAGAGAAATGTGATAGATAAAAATAAGAATAACAAAATATTGATAATTTCTAGAGCTTAGGTGGTTTGTACATGGAAGTTCATTATTTTATTATCTCATCTTTTTTTGGTATTTTTGTCAATTTCCATAATTAAAACTTTAAAAAAGGGAGACAAGGATATAATCAGGGACCTATTTCTTAAAAAGGAAATCAAGTAGTTATCCTATAATTTAAACTGGTAAAGGTGATGTTTTTCTAGTGGCACATCATAGGCAATGCAGCTATGCCTAAAACTTTATTTAAAAATTATCAGCAAACCAGATAATTTGTGAAAGGGAGATAAAAACAGGTGAGAGGCCATTGTTTTAGTGCTGCAGACTCATGCTCCACCAGGAGGAGGGAACGCAGGTGTCTTTTTCATCCTGACTCAATTTAGTGTCTCTTTTGTGCACACTTATCTTAGAAGGAATACACTCTCCTTTCTTCCCCTTTTCCCCAGGCTCTCATTGACCCTCCCTTCTCCCCTGTTCAAAATATGGAAAGGCAGGTAACAAGGCTCTACACGCCACAGGGTAAGGACTGTATGCTGTTTTGAACAGTGAATGCATACCTAGTACCATTCCTGGCACATAAAAGACACTAAATAAATATTGGATGAAAAAAGGAATAAAGAAATTCATGCTTGCTGCTTGCCACATAGAAGGGACCTAATAAACACTATATTCGTTGAATTGAGTTGTGGATGACAGGATCGAAAAGCGGATTTCAGAGTTGATGTTCATTTAGTGCCAGTCCTCATCACAGGCTTTGAAAGATGTCCAGGTGAGCAGAATCAGACAACGTGATGCCTGCGAAAAGGCAAGGGAAGCCAACATGAAATGCAGCTTCGTTTAAAATGAAAAGGACAGTATACAGTCACGTCCATGCCGTCTTTCTTTCAAATAATTTGATGGACGTGATTTGGAGAGAACAGCAACTCCTCTCCTCTCCCCCAAAAGTCCTCATGCAAAGAAATCAGGGGGCGTTTGTAATACCCGGTGTCTCCAAAAGTTGGAATGGTAGGTCCCCTTCGATAAACAGGCGTAATTAATCATGGTGCTGCTTGTTTTGATGGTCCATGTGAGAGTGACACATTAATAATAAATCTCTAGCTCCGATAGGGATGGCTAAGGAGGTGCTGTGGGTTAATTTACATCTTTGGATGGCACCAAAGATTTAATCATCTCCCTGCCTCGTACATCACATTCACACTCCTGTGGCAGGAAAGCAAACCGTTTTATACTGTTAATCTGAGAAGCAATAAGATCCTGTCTTAGGTCACAAATAAATTGAGTTGCTGGCGGTTTTGATGGACCCCTACAGTGTGTGATTTATTCAGGTTCCAAAGCCACTCAGGACCCCCCTGGGAACCTTGGCTGCAAAGCCAGGCAAGCTGGGAGCGCCACGGGAATTGCCAATCTAATCACAGAGTCCGATAGTCTAGACTGAGGGCAGTGACTGAATCTACCTCAGACCTGCCCAATCATTTAGTTAGCCTTTATGTCGACTATCAATAAATTATAGAAAAAGACGTGTATGAATGTGAGATTTAGTTCTACATGGTTGCTTTTTAGTTGGGACTGTAATCATCTTTCTGCTTAGGTAGTATTTGTCCTGACAAGATCAAAAGCTGTTTTGGAAGTTTTTACTTTGTAAGTTGTAGGCTTTTAACCTGGCTAGAGAAATTGGGATACAGGAAGGGGAACTCTTTTTTTTTTTGGCACGATGAGCCATATGTGAATCCTAAACAAGTTTTAGATTTTTCTGCTCTTCATCTCTTAAGCAGCTAAACTATGGGTTGTATTGAATTTATTAATCTGGAAAAACATCCCCTTGTTGATACTAATACATAAAATATCATATTCCCAGTTTAAAGAACAGACCATGATGGTCTCGGAGAAAGAGGAAGTAGAGTTGTGTGCATTAGCAGTGTGTATATGTGCACTCATTGCTCTAGTCGCTCATGAAATAATGTTTATAAAGGAATTAGATTGTAAACTCTGATTTCTGCTCATCTTTTTCAACTAAGTCATGATATTTAATGCACTGTTATAGGAAATGGAAAAAAGAGCCTAAGTTGGTGCCATAAAAATAGCCAGTTCCCTCCCTCTAGCCCAAAGGCTGTAAATCACAGCTGTAAATTACGGTTGCCTTTGTCACATCTTCCAAGGACACATTGATATCCATCCATCCATTCAACTAGGCAATTAAGAAAGCACATACCCCCCAGATGTACCTGAGTTGCTCTGTCCACCTCTCTCTGAGGAAAGCTGGGTTCTCCTGGTCAGGAGTTCAGATTGGGCCAGGTGGGAAATCTCTTTCTCCTTCAGGAATTCACTTAGCAAACATGCATCACTGCCCTAGGTCCTGGGGATGGACGTAAGGACAGGGGCAGAGAGCACTGTGTTGGTTTCCTATTGGTACTGCAAGAAATGATCACAAATTTGGCGACTCAAAACAACACATATTTTTATTATCTTCCTGTTCTGAAGATCAAAAGTCTAAAACTGAGCTATTGGCAGGTGTGTGTTCCTTCTGGAGGCTCCAGGGGAAAATCTGTTTCTTTGCCTTTTCCAGCTTTCAGAGGCCATCTGCATTTCTTGGATCGTGGCCCCTTCCTCAAATGACTTCAGATTCTTGCTTCTGTGGTCACATCTCCTACTCTTTCATATGGTCTCCTCCCTCCCTCGTGTGATTACATTGAGCCCACCTGGATAACCCAGGAAAGCCTCCCAGCCCCCAAACCTTTAATATAATCACGACTGCAAAGTCTTATTTCCCATCTAGGTTAGCATTCATAGGTTCTCAGAATTAGGATGTGGACATTTTTGAAGGGGCCATTATTTAAAATAGGATAGCATTTCACTGGGACCGGTTTGGCTCAGTGGATAGAGCATCGGCCTGTGGACTGAAAATTCCTGGGTTCGATTCCGGTCAAGGGCATGTACCTTGGTTGCGGGTACATCCCCAATAGGGGGTGTGCAAGAGGCAGCTGGTCGATGTTTCTCTCTCATCGATGTTTCTAACTCTCTGTCCCTCTCAATTCCTCTCTGTGTAAAATCAATAAAATATATTTTAAAAAATAAATAAAATAGGATAGCATTTGGCCTTGAACAGCTGTTACTGTCTACCTTGATATGATTGCTAACTTAAGTCCTAGAAGGTTCTGTATTTTTATTTTGATGAGGTAATGATTTTTCTTAAGAAAAAACTATTTCTTGGTCTTGACATGTTATGTTAACTCTCTTGGGCTTAGGTATAGGGCATGTAACAAATTAGGGTCTTGGAGGGCTAAGGCTGCTTTATCTGGTGAAAGGAAAGACAACAGTGTAGGTCTGTACGAGAAAGGCGAGACTATTCCATTCCTCCCTCCTGCTCTGCCTGTGGACTGTCACTCTTCCCTCCCCCAATGTTATGAGGGCTTATCTGATTGGAAACATTCCAGAACTAGATGGGCCAGGTTTGTTAGTGATTTGAGTCCCTGTGTATGGAAAACTCATCACTCTGAGGGGGTACCATTTCTGAGTCTTTCCCATTTATGTGCCTTAGAGTAGTGAGGACCAGGGTCCACTCTCTCTCCCTTGTGTGTATTAGCTGGCACCCATGCTCCTCCTAGTCTGTCTGTCCTTTTCCTAATTGTGTCTTCATCTCACTTGACCCTTCGGCAGCATGTGACACAGATTCTTCCTTTGGCTTCTGGAACCCTGCTTTCTTCTGCTCACTCACTCCCTTAGTCATCTCTGTTGGACCTTCCCCATTTCCTCGTCTTAATATTCAAATTTGCCAAAGCTTAGTTCCAAGACCTCCTCTATTTCTGCCTCTAATCATCTTACTCTTATGGATTTAAATACCGGTTATATATTTGATGATGCCAGCATTCGTTTTCCATTGCTCTGTAACAAATTACCATAAACTTGGTGGCTTAAAAAAAACCACTACACTGTGTAATTAATTATCTTCCAGTTCTTTAAGTTAAAAATCTGACAGGGTCTCACTGGACTAAAATAAGCAGGGCTGCATTCCTTTCTGGAGGTTCTAGGGAAAAATTATTTGTGTGGGGTAGGAGGTATGCTTTTCCAACTTTTGAGGCCTCCTACATTCCTTAGCTTGTGTTTCCATTCTCCTACCTTTAAAGCAATTAATAATCTTAACTCGATGTGCTTTCTTCCTCAGCTCTCTCTTTTTCACAGCTGAGAAATGGTCTCCACTTTTAACGACCTATCTAATTAGATTGGGCTCATGCAAATGATCCAGGGTAATCTCCCCATCTAAAAATCCATACCTGTAATCACATCTGCAAAGCCTTTATTTTATTTTATTTTATTTTATTTTATTTTATTTTATTTTTTAGCATCGTAAGTTAATATGGTCAGAGGTTCTGAGGATTAGGTCTTGGACAACTTGGGGGTAATTGTTCTTCTGTCTACCAAAATGGTTCAAATATGTGTCTCCAGCTAGACCATTCTCCCAACTCCAGAACTATATTTTCAACCACCTATTTGGATGTATAATAGACATCTCAAACCAGATTTGTCCAAAATGGAGCCCTTGAGCAACTTTTCCAAAACTTCCCTCACAGTCTTCATCATGTTAGTTGATGGAACCACCTTTTAAGTTGCTCAGGACAAAACCCTAATGATTATCCATGATTCTTCTTTCTCCTTTCACCTATGTATAGTCCATCAAATCCTGGTGGCTCTGCTTTTACAGATATCCATAATGTGACCACTTTTCACCTCCTTCACTATCATCACCCTTGTCTTAATCCACCATCTCCTCCCATCTAGGTTATTACAATAACTTCCTACCTGGTTTCTCTGTGTCTATGCCTTGCTCCCCTTCAGTCTGTATTTAATACAGTGTTAAGTGTGGTCAGATAATTGAGTCAACATCCCCTCCTCTGAGAACTGACCTTGGAGGACATTCCCTTTCGCCTAGACCACATTTTACTTGCTAAGGACAATTATTCTTTCCCTCTGGACCTTTCTAGGATCCAGACTTGCCAAGAGAATGCTCCACTTAGAAAAAGCTGTCTTAGAGTTCTTTAAAATCTCTGACTCCCTGTCTCTGAAGAAAGATTACATTTGAGTATTGGAGAAATAAATAGGAGCCAGTTGATCTAATAAATTTATAATCCCTTACCACTTTGGCCTCAAGTGTTCTTCCTTCGGCAACCCTAACACATCCCATTAAAACATAAATTAGATAACACATCCCATTAAAACATAAATTAGATATGATTCCAAAAATCATAGTTGATTTCCTATATTAGTTAGAGTTAAAGCTTAAAAGCTTAATTAAAATGGCCTGCAAGGTCCCAGGTGCTGTCCCCTTTGACCTTCACATTACTTTTTTAATCTTCTCTCTTTACCTTGGTCATGGTAGTCTCCTTATTATTTCACAAATATTCAAAGCACATCCTTACCTCAGGATCGTCATACAGACTGTTTCCTCTGCCTGGGAATCCCATCTCCTAGAAAACCACATAGCTTGTTCTCTTACTTTCCATGTTTGCTCAACTGTCACCTCAGAAGGGCCTACCCTGAAAACCTTTATTTACAACTAGAGACTGCATGCATGAAATTTATGCAAGAGTAGGCCTTCCTTACCCTGGCTGCTGGCACTGGCCTCCTTCTGGCACCTGGGACCTGAGCAGCCATGGCTTCATCTGGAAGGTCGTCAAGTCTAATTAGCATATTATGCTTTTATTAGGTTGTATCTCTCTCTGCATTGCCCTTTCCTGCTTTGTTTTTCTTATACTTTACAATTTACTTATAGTCTATCTCTGTTTATAGTCTATCTCTCTCTCTCCCCCTCCCCCTGCCCCACACTTAAAAGTAAACTTCACTAAGGCAGTTTATTCCTGCTATGTTTACTCGGTAACCTCAGGACCAAGAAAAGAGTTTGGGTCATAGTAGGTACTCAATAAAATTCGTTGAATGAATGCATGGATTCCCCTTGGCATTGGTGCATGGTTTTGAGGCTAGCCTTCCTTACATCAGAAGAAAGATTACATTTGAGTATTGGAAGACTAGAATGAAGACTACAACATTGGCCATCTCTAGCTTCAGATGAGGTACTTCAGGAAATTGATCTGCTTACTACTTATAAATGCTTCTGCTGGAGAAATAAACAGGTGGACTCACAGATCTGCCTCTCAGTGCCCGGGATAAAAAAAAACGTTGTAATAAACTTAGTCATTGTGATATCATGACATAATTAGAGATATTTGATCTTCATCCCAGGTGGCTGGCACAGAGTTCTTGAAACCCTTCGAGTTTCCTGAGTGATAGGGAACATATTTTGTTATTCAAGTTTCTTTTAATCATACTTGATTTCACACTAATGAGGTGACTCTTGGAAGGTGAAGCCCAGTTGTCCGAGGAACTAACCATATGATTGATTACAAGGTTGGAATTTTTAGCCCTGATCTCCTGGGCAGGAAGAGGGTTTCTTTGAGGTTAATCACCAACGTCTGATGTCCACTGATTGAATCAATCATGCCCATGTAATGAACCCTAACCACGGGGTTCAGAGAGTGACCCTTCCCAACTCCAGGGGGACAGAAGCTTCTGCGCTTGGGGCTCTTCCAGACTTCGTTCTGTGTACCTTTTCATCAGGCTGTCCATCTGTGCCCTTTATAATAAACCAGTTCACATATGTATTTCCCTAAATTCTGTGATCTTTGTAGCAAGTTATCAAACCTGAGGAGGGGTTTCTGATGGAAGGAAATAAAAGGATTAGAATGCCTCGCCTCAGACCCCTTCCGCTCAGGCTATCAAAGTGGCAGGTATTTGTAATGCCCAGAGAGCTTGACTTTGGGTATCCTCTTGTTGGTTTGCCATTCCACTTGGAAGGAGTTCAAGGTTGCTCAGATGTTTGAAGGAGAAAAAAAAAAAAAAAAGTCCAACTTCAATAAGGGGTTGGGAAGCAAGGTGTTCAGAATTTCTTCTTCTTCTCATTTTTAAAGAGAATTAAGTAAGAGGGAAGGATTTCTCCTTTGAGTTTTTCAAGGTCCAAAAATTGATTTTAGGTTTGGGGCAGGAAATGTAAATGATGAGCCTGGAACATCTTGAAAGAACACTATTGACTACTGCAGCTGTGACAAAAGGACACAGAAAAAAAAAATTGCAGAATCAAAAAGGATCACTGCAGTTGATGGAAGTGCATAAAATAGAAAATATCTTAGTTCAAACTGATACCTTAACCGAATTATCATTGGAAATTGCTGTGGCACCAAATTATTACTCTGAAAATTAATAAAGGTCCAGAATCAAGTAGCCATTCTATCTTGTGTATGTGACTTATGTTCAGGGAAAAATAGCTGATGAAGAAAGTCATTCTTTATTGTATAATTTTTTTCTTATTTTGAGACAATCTCAAACTTACCCAAAATGCCTATTATAATGCAGCCAATGTCTTCATTTCCCCAGACCATTTGAGAGTAAGTTAGTAACCTGATGCCCTCCCTAACACTCAGGAATCCTGAATACCTGAAATACTTTATATTTCCCAAAAATAAGGGCACTGTCTTAGATAACCATAATACAGTTAACAAAATGAAGATAAAGCGCTGGCTGGTTTGGTTCAGTGGATACAGCATCAGCCTGCAGACTTAATGGTCCTGGGTTTGATTCCAGCCAAGGGCACATGCCCAGATTTCAGACTCAGTTCCTGCATGCCACTCAGTGATTCTCTCTCATCATTGATGTTTCTAAATCTCTTACCCTCTCTCTTGCTCTCTAAAATCAATAAAAATATCTATAATAATAATAAGCATAATATGCTAATTAGACCAGATGTCCCCCCTGGACGTCCTTCCAGATGAAGCTGGGGGTGTGAGGGAAGCCCAGGTCTCAGGTGCCTGCCAGCAGCTGGAGGAAAGCCTGGGTTTTGGGTGCCAGAGGGAATCTGGTGCTGGCAGCTGGGGGAAGGAAGGCCTACTCTTGCATGAATTTCGTGCATTGGGCCTCTCTCTCTCTCTCTCTCTATATATATATATATATAAATGAAGACATTCACAGAGATGTCTAGTCATCCTAATAACATCCTTTATGGCAAAAGGATTTTGTTCATAATCACATGTGGCATTTAATTATTATGTTTCTTTATCCTCCTTCATTCTGGAGCAGTTTCTTAATATCTGACTTTTATGATCTTGACATTTTTGGAGATGAGAGGTCAGTAATTTTATAGACTGCCCTTCAAGTGGATTTGTTTGGTGTTGCCTTGTGATTAGATTCAAATCATGCATTTTTTGGAATATCACAGAATTGAAGCTGTGTTCTTTCTTTTGCAACTTTTTGTCAAGTGAAATATGATTTTATCAAAGGATATTCCCTTTGATCACTTGATGAAGTCTGGGTCTATCAGGCTTCTTCACTGTGAAATTACTCTTTTCTCTTTGTAATTAATAAGTGTTTTATGAGGAGGTACTTTGAAAATAGTTGAATATCCTATTCTTCATTAAACATTCATTTTATTCATTTATATCTTACTTTATTTATACCAGTGAAGTCATGGATTATCATTTTATTCAATGGGTTATATCCTGTTACTATTACTATTTATTTATTTATCTATCTATACTAATAAAAGGGTAATATGCTAATTAGACCAGATAGACTGGATGTCTTCCAGACTTCCTTCTGGATGTCCTTCTGGACAAAGCCACAGTGGTGAGGCCGAGGCAGAGGTGGTTAGGGGAGATCATGCCAGCAGTCAGACATCCCCCGAGGGATCCCAGATTGGAGAGGGTGCAGGCCGGGCTGAGGGACATCCCCCCTCCCATGCACGAATTTTGTGCACCAGGCCTCTAGTTTAAATATATACACACACATATATATTTCAGAGAGGAAGGGAGAGGTAGAGAGAGAGAAAAACATCAATAAAGAGAGAGAACAGTTACTTCCTGCTAGAGATTGAGCCTGCTACCCAGGCATATGCCCTGAACAGGAATCAAACAGTGACTTCCTGGAATCTCGGCCCTCTGTAGCCAATGTCTAGAGCTCATATAATCCAAAAGTTCACTGTTAAAATTATAACTTGTACCCCAAGCCCCATTTTATAAGACCCAGATAGGATTTTCACCCCACATTTGATTTCTTTTTTCCTTATAGAATTTATTGGGGTGACATTGGTTAATAAAATTATATAAGTTTCACATGTATAATTCTACAATACATCATCTGCATATTGTATTGTGTGTCCACCATCCCAAGTCAAGTCTCCTTCCATCACCATTTATCCCCCCATGTACCCTCTTCTACCTCCACTCACCCCCTTTCTTCCCGGTAATCATCATACTGCTGTCTGTGTCTGAGGATTTTTTTTTTTTTGTATTATTATTTTGCTTAATCCCTTTTCCTTTCTTACCCAGCCCTGAAACCCCCCTGCCCTCTGATAGCTGTCAGTCTGTTCTCTAAGACCCAGACAGGTTTTGACCATGTCTGGAGAAGACTTGTCTCCTGACCATCAGTTTGGTGCATGATACATATCTTAGTACCAAAGATAGAACTGATAAGTAGACACAGCATGATGTATTCTTGGCTTTGGTTCAGTGACATTAAAGGTCATTTAGGACCAATTTCAAAACCTATCCTTCATAGTCCTTCCTGTTGCTGGTCTGACAGGAAGGGTCGATGGCAGACATAAGGACACGCAACTCCCACTGGATAGGGAGCTCACCTCTAGCTCTCACAGCTGTTGCCTGCTGGAGCCATCCTAGTTCCTGCGTGCTCTTTGACATTCTGAGCAGCTGCAGCAGCAAGCAATTTAGTGCAAAATAATCCATCAATTAATCTTTTTGTTATTGGGCATTTCAGGCGCTTGTACCTTGGTTCGTGCTGTAAATGAGGTGGGAAGTGGCATGACTCTTGATGGTTAAAGGAACCATACCAACATTATGGTCACCCTGCCTTCCTCATAGTAACCCCTGGGGAGCTTCAAGGGCCCAAAAAAGAAGAGCCACAGTATTAGGAGGAGGTGGCACTGGTAGTCTTTGTATTGTACGTAACTCCTTCAACCCTGGCAGGAATGCCACCCTTTGCCTCCGACCCCTAGAAGCATATCAGAATGCCAGTGGGTGAAAGGGTTAACCCGGGGTTCTCTTTAAGTATCAAATAAAAAAGGTAAACTTTAAAGCTTCGGTATTTGGAACACTGATAATAAACTAGTGTCAAAATATCATGGTTCAGAGCTGCGCTGGTGGAATACTTTTAATAAAGGAAATGTGAAATGATGCCTGCTTGCTATAGCAGAATTGTCCAGAGGCCCGACTCTTCCCGAAGCTGAAAAAAAATCCCTCGGAAGCCTTCAGCTTCGCGCTCAATTTACCACCTCCCTCGGCTGTTTCTCTTTGGCTGCTTTTCTTCCCTTCCCCCGTGACCTTCTTCCCTTCTTGTTGCCAAACACACTTTCCTTTCTAGACGCCATCTGTTCCAGAACACGTTCCCGTTCCCTTTTTCCTTCCCAAAGTGGCCCGCTTTGGGGGCTCATGTTTCCCCTCAAAGAGCTGCTTTCCCCGTGTTACCACATGTACTGATGGGAAGGAAAACTGTTGCTGGATGGAACTATTCCCAGGAACCCAGCAGAGACATTCGCGGGGCTTGGACGTGTTAAAAAAACACACACAAAAAACCAAGATGAAACCAAGGGATGTTGAAGGTCTCATTGGCTTTATGGAAGCGATTCATGCATTGGGCAACTGAAGGGTACTCCATAGGGTTGTACAGAATGGAAGGTTTAAAAAATTTTTTTTCATTGAATTTATCGGGAGTGATCTGGGTTAATAAAATTGTAGAGGTTTCATACGTACAGTTCCACGATCCATCATCAGCATATTGTATTCTGTGTTCACCACTCCCAAGTGGAGTCTCCTTCCATCTCCATTGATCCCCGAAGACAGCTGACTGTGAGGGTTTAAACAAGACTGATGCATATGTCTTTCAGCATAACGATGATTGCTTGTCTCATTTTTGATTCTTATAAGTATATTTCCAGTAGAACATGATCTCACTCATCTAGGGGAAATGGTGAACAACATAGACTGATGAACAAGAACAGACCCAGAGATAAGGAGCCATGGGTCAGACTGTTGGACCTCAGAGGGAGGGTAGGGATAGAGACTTGTATGCACACATATGAGCCTAACCAGTGGTCAAGGACAATAGGGGGATGGGAGCCTGAGGGGGGTGTGGGAAATTGCGATGGGGGTTGAGGACAAATATGTGATACCTTAATCAATAAAAAACAAACAAACAAACAAACAAACAAATAAATAGCGAAGGTAAGCTGTGGCTCTTCCTCAGTGCACAGAGGAAAGCCAGTTCTTACGTGACCATAGTGAAAACCTTAAAACGGTTAGTCAGAAGGGGGATTGAACTTGTCAGGAAGTGTTTATTTTAATTTTAGCATCTATTTTTGGTATTTGTGTGTGTGTGTGTGTGTGTGTGTGTGTATGTGTGTCTGTTTTTGTGTAGGAAGTTGTCATATTCAGAAACCAAAAGTTAACATGAGTGCTATTTTAATTATGATTCAGTTGTCACTGGGACTGCCCTATCCTAGAAGATTTAAGTAAACTTAAATCAAATTCTCAGTTTTATAGCCTGGCTGGAGTTTGCCTGGGGCGGGCAGAGGGGTTCCTGGAATGCATCTTTCCAACATTAACATTTGGAAAATTCCTGCTTAAACCCTGACAATTTGGTTATTCGAAGCTTGACCAAGTCCAGAGCTCTCAACACTTTTTTTTTTTTTTAATTCCAAACTGCTTAATTTTTTCTGCCCCCCTCATTGTGACGTTTGTATTCAACCTTTCTCAGTTCCATCCTGGATTTGCTGACCTGCATGCAAATCTCAGTTCCTTCACAGCTTTTCAAAAAGACCCACTTAGCACCATGCATTTAATAAAGGAAGCGGCTTTCCTGCTGACTCAGGGGATCACGTCTACCACCGAACAGTCTTTAACCATCTCTTTGGCTTCTTGGCATCTCTCTCTTTCTCTTCCTTTCATTCTCGGTTGCAGTCAGAGTATTTGTTTTATCCAGAGTATTTCTGTCTCTCAAGGTCCCTTGGTGACAGGGGTTCCCATATTTCATTTCGTGGGCAATGCCAGGAAATTTTCTCAAAGGTGGGTATCTTGGAAGAGGAATTCTTCACTCACCTACCTACGAGGATACATTTGTGTCTATTATATAGTGAAGGATAATTCATACAAACATGGCTGAAAAATTGTGGCCTGGTTTGGGAATTGTGAGGCTTGCCTTCCTTTTCTCTTTCCCCAAATCTTGTAAGATGCAACCCCACCCCCCCAGTTACACAATGCAACTTCTTTCCTTTTCTCCTTGAGCTTACCAATAAGGACTAAATTGGAGGGTGGAGCTTAACTGTCTTTTTGTTTTAAGTACATCCTGGGATTTTCCTCAGAGGTATGTGGTTTGATGCCTAAACCCCTCAGGAGACTGGCTTTGCAAGGGGAACTGTGTATGCATCTTAAACACCAAGCGATGCATCTTTCCTAATGAAAGCATTAAAGATTCAGGTCTGACTTGGATCAGAGATAATGAGAAAGGTGTTAAAACCACTCAGTGGAAAGAGCTAGAGGGAGGTCAGGTCAGATGGATGAGACTGGTGATCTGGAGCCTCTGAGGAAGGGCCCTTTCTGCTCCTCTTGGAATGGAGGCATGTGAGCCAGGGTGGAAACCTGTGGTCAGACGTCTCACCTGGCTTTCAGGTCTTCTCTTCAGTATGTCTGGACTCAGACTGTCAAGGAGTGTGACTGGTAGGGGAGTTAGCCAGGAGAAAAAGGAGGCGTGGGAAAGGAACACAACGGAGATAGAAGGTGGGTCAAGAGAGTATAAAATGTTTCCAGCAGTGTCTGTCCATGTCCCCACTTGAGAAGTTGTACTTTTGTGACCAAAGAATAAAGATAATGATAATGGCACAATAATGGTAACATTAACTGCATGCTGACTATATGCCAGACACAGTGTTTAATGCACACATGAAAAGGTGTTAAACTTTCTTAAATTACCAGGGAAATGCAAATGGAAACTGACATGTGATAGTGCTACAAATGGGTAAAATGAAAATGCCAGAAAATAACAAGTGTTGGTGAGGATGTGGAGCAACTGAGCTTTCATATACTGCGAGTAGGGGATTTAAATTGGAACAACCACTTTGAAAAACTCCTTGGCAGTTATCTGCTACAGCTGATATCCTCTGACTCAGAAATTCCGCTTGACCTAAAAATTGTAAATATATTTTCACTCAAAGATATGTAAGAGAATTTTTCAAAGAATTACTGCTTGTAATAGCCCCCAAATGGAAACAACTGAAACCTCCATCAAGAGTAGAATGTCCCTACTTGGTTTGGCTCAGGGGATAGAGCGTTGGCTTGTGGACTGAAGGGTCCCAGCTTCAATTCCAGTCAAGGTCATGTACCTGGGTTTAGAGCACATCCCCAGTAGGGGGTGTACAGGAGTCAGCTGATTGATGTTTCTCTCTCATCGATGTTTCTCTCTATCCCTCTCTTTTCCTCTCTGTAAAAAATCAATAAAATATGTATTTTTAAAAAGAGTAGAATAGATAGCCGGATAGCATGACTCAGTGATTGAGTACTGACCTACAAACCAGGAGGTCATGGTTTGATCCCTGGTCAGGGCACATGTCCAGGTTGCGAGCTTGATCCCTGGGGGGAGGGGAGATGACATGTAGGAGGCAGCCAATCAGAGATTCTCTCTCATCATTGATGTTTCTATCTCTCTCTCTCCCTCTTCGTTCCTCTCTGAAATCAATAAAAATATACTTTAAAAAGAATAGAAAGGACAAATCACAGAATACTTGCAAAATGGACTATTCTACAATAACAAAAATAAATAAACTCCATCCACATGTAACTCTGTGGGTGAATATCATTTACTCCTCACAGTAACTCTCTAAGGTAGCTCTTATTGTTATTCTCAGTTTACACAGAAGGAAACTGAGCACAGAGAGGATAATTTATTGCATACGGCCTCAAAACTAGTTAAGTGGAATAGCTAGGATTCAAACCCTGGCAGTTGCACTACCCTCAGCCTCTAGCCACCCAAGCTGAAGGTATTTAGTTTGTGTGCTGCTTTGGTATAACAGAGGAACAGAGTGGAGCTGGTGCAGGCTGGCCCTGCGGGTAGCATCTACCAGCTAACTTTGGTTACTGTGTGCCAGGCTGTGTACAAGTGTTTCACCTAGACCAGTGGTCGGCAAACTCATTAGTCAACAGAGCCAAGTATCAACAGTACAACGCTTGAAATTTCTTTTGAGAGCCAAATTTTTTAAACTTCTTTTTAATGCCACTTCTTCAAAATAGACTCGCCCAGGCCGTGGTGTTTTTTTGGAAGAGCCACATGTGGCTCGCGAGCCGCCATTTGCCGACCACGGGTCTAGACTCTAACGCTTAATTCTTAATTTGTGGTGGGTGCTATTACAAATGGGAAAACAGATATGGAAAGATAAAATAGTTGACTAAGTCATATCATTAGTGTGTGAGGGAGATAGAGTTCAAAGCCAGGTCTGTGCTACAGAGTCTGTGTCTTTCACCACCCACCGCCTCTCCTCAGCACCAACCCAGGCAGCGGAGCCACGGGGCAAAGTCCTAACAGGAACCCCTTGCTCATGTCACCGGTCTTGAGTTCTTTGACCTCCACCCGTTAACAAAAACAATGGTAATTTGAGACCAAACCCCGGGAGTTTCAAGAGGCCAACTGGCTTCCGAGGTTGTCTTTATCGCATTCCAGAGAAGAAGCTTGCTCTTGACCTTTTCTTCCTGGAATCAAAAAAGATAGCTGGCAGTTTCTTCAGTGTTTGAGGCTGTCTGTGCCAAAGTGCGTCCAGGCAGGCTGTGAGCATGGCCCCCTTCTAACAGCCAGAGCTGAGCGGCCTTGGACCCAGGGAAAAGGGAGAGCTGCTTACCAGGTGGTGGGGGTGCAGGTGGAATTCCCCAGTGAGCTCTGAAGTGGGCATGGGCCTGCTCTAATGAGAGTTCTGGGCACTGGCAGTCTTCATTACTGTTTGCTCAAGAAACGGATGCTAGGCCTTCCTGCATTTCCAAGAGCAGGAGACTTTGGAGACTCAAGGTTCTTTTGTTTGAATGTGCTGATGGAGGAACGAGAAGGTGGAAGAGTTGGCAGCACTTTTATATTTCCTCCTGATTGCAGAGCTTCATCTTTCCCAGTCTGAGTCATTCGAGTAGCATCTTACCTTAACTCTTTTTAAAAATATATATATTTATTGATTTCAGAGAGGAAGGGAGAGGGAGGGAGAGCTAAAAACATCAATGATGAGAGTCATTAGCCTCCTGCGCACCTCCCCCTGGGGATCGAGGCCACAACCCTGGGCATAGGTAGACGCTCAACCATGGAGCTATACCAGGCAGGCCTCACCTTAGCTCCCACAGCCTCTTTCCCAAGCACCCCATGCTGTTGGATGTCGCTGTGTCTCTGCACATGCTGCTTCCTCCCACTCAACATGGCAGGGGCCTTCTTATCTTTGAAGGCCCCATTCCAAGCTCTGTCCTAGGGGTTGCTCTCTTTGACCACCTCCCTAGCAGAATTAATTGTGCCCTCGCCAGCACTCCCAGGACTTGTTCCTTCTTCTTTTTAACACATAGCATCCCTGCCCTAACACTGCACTGTAATTATTCGCCAACTTCTCTAGAGTAGACTGGGCTTCCTATGAGCAGGGTCTGTGGCCTATTCGTCCTCAGATCCCTAGCAGCTGACAATACCCGGCTTGTCTAGGTGCTGAATGAACCTTTGTTGGACGAAATCCAAAGGCACAGAGGTTTGAGGTATAAGGTCATTGTGTCTTTGCAACCCCAACACAGCCATAGAAAAAAGGAAAATCTCTTCCCAGGCCAGCCAGCTGTGCCCTCTGTTGTCACATTGCTCTCTCATGTGTGCCCCTTCTTGCCATTTCGACATTAGCACCTGAAACTCTAGCTCTGTATTCTGTAGAGGAAAGGAGAGGGAGAAAGAGAAACATCAATGATGATAGTGAATCACTGATCATCGCCTATTGCACGCTCTGCATTGGGGATCCAGCCCACAATCTGGCCATGTGCCCCGACCAGGAATCGAACTGTGACCTCCTGGCTCATAGGTCAATGTTCAACCACTGAGCCATGATGTTTGGGGCTGAAACGCTAGCTTTTAAGGGTTGACAACGAATTGTTTCTCTCCATCTTGCCTTTCTCATTCAGGTGGGCGGTAGCGTTATCAGAGATGTGGTCTAATATAGTATAGGGTATTTGAGGGTGTGGAACAAGAACTTATTTATCTCTGTGCCCCGGCTCCCATGATGGTTTAGCATACATACATAAGAAGCTTTGATAAGCAAACTTTAAAAATAGATTTTGTATTTTAAAACGGTTAACCGAAGTTTATCATTTATTCAGATTTCTTTAGTTTTTACCTGATGTTCTTTTCTGTTTCAGAATCCCATTGAGGGTAAAACATTACATTTAGTCATCGTGTTTTCTGAGGCTCCTCTCCAATGTGACAGTTCCTTTGCCTTTCCTTGTTTTGAGAACCTTGACCTTTTTGAGAGGTACTGGTCATGTATATTCCAGATGTCCCCCTACTGGAATTTGTCTGGTGTTTTTCTCGTGATTAGACTGTGGTTATTGGATTTGGGGGAGGGAGATCACAGAGGAAAGGTATCATTTTCATCCCATCATACCAAGAGCATAAGCAAACTTAAAAAAATGTCAGCATGGAATCCTTTTCCCTCTCCTCAGTCTTGTGCTCCCTTCTGTATTTCCTTCTACCCAACCAGCCATCAATTACTAAGATGCTACTGCCCCAGTAGCTTTGTATTTTTCCCTTCTCCCATCCACACTGTCACTGGTTAAGTCTGTATTGTGCTTTCTACACACTGTTCCACAATCCCCTAACTGGTCTCCTTGACTCCACTTCCTTACCTCTCTATTTTAATCTTCCTACTATTATTAGTAAATTATTAGTTTAACATTGACTCCATCTTCAGAAATCTCATATTTCCCACCCCCCTACCCCCATCACATACAGAATATTGTTTAAATTTCTTGGTGTGGAATTCAAGAACTCTTCTAGGGCTAGCTCTAAATGGCCTTATTTGCCAGGGTAAATATTAGATCCCATAATCTATATTTAATGGTTTTGGGGGATTTATCTAAAAAATATGTTTTCTCAAAGTAACCGCCCCCAAAGGAGTAAATGAAATGGTGTGTGTGTGTGTGTGTGTGTGTGTGTGATGTGCACACACACATTGCAGTGGGTACCTCTCTAGCTCATGGCTTTAGGAGAGAGTACCTCTCTAGCTGGTGGCTTCATGTCTGGTATGAATAGGACCAGTACACTTGCTGCCTAGTTTCTATCAGGCTAGAAAGATGAGAGAGCAGAAGAAGATAAGGAGATAATACATTTGCCCAGAAGTGTGTGTGTTGAGTTTTCAACAAAATCTTCACTCATTTTCCTTTGTCAGTGGCTCAGAACAACAGCCTCTATTAGCTCACAGTTCAGCTGGCTCCGATGGCTCAGGGTTTCTCACAAGGCTGCAATCAAGGTATTAGCTTCTCCACTTATTTTTGCTCTTCAATCACAAACACTTTCTAAACTCACTGGCTAAACTTCAGAGTTCTGTAATGCAGAGAGCTTGGAATGTAAATTGAACTCCTTCTTGCATGAGACAGGAGTTGTCTATATCACAGGATGTGACATGCATGCATTGTGCTTGATTGTATAATATCGCTGTCCTAAATTTTAATGAGCAAAAGAAATTGGCTTTCAAATTCCATCTGCCAATTTATTCATGGAAGTCCACGATCTTCATTATTAAAGTTTAAAAGTGCATAAGGAATTTTGTGAGTCTTGTAGGCAGCCTGCTGAGGAATGCATAAGTAGTCTAGACCAGAGACCATTACTATGCCCAGCACTAGGAAGAAGAAGGGCAACATAGGTATGAAAATAAGAGCCCTGACCAGTTTGGCTCAGTGGATAGAGCATTGGCCTGCAGACTAAAAGGTCCCAGGTTCGATCCTGGTCAAGGGCATGTACCTTGGTTACAGGCACACCCCCAGTAGGGGGTATGCAGGAAGCCAGGAAGCAGCTTCTCTCTCATTGATGTTTCTAACTCTCCATTTTTCTTCCTCTCTGTAATATATATATATATATATATATATATATATATATTTTTTTTTTTTTTTTTTAATTTTATTTTTTTTTTAAGAGTGGAGAGAGCAGGAGCCATGGGTCTGAGAGTGCTCACAGGCAGGAAATTGGATAAAGCATTGGATTAATTAATCTGGAAGATGAATGCTCTCTTTGCATACTTATGAATATTGAGCTGTGAGCAGCTCCTTGAAGCTCTGGATGGGAAACTGTGCAGAAATAGTCACTGACTTGGAGACTGTTTTCATTTCCCAAACTTCTAAATAACAAACTGTTTTCTGAGAGTGGAAGAAGAACTGCTCTTCTGGGATGAAAAACATCCCCACACTGTCTGACATAAAAGCAGCAACTGTAATCACGGGTGTTTTCCCCACTCTGTGGGAGTCCCGTTTATCCCTCGCATAGAATGCGCCGACCTTACTGACACTTGATAATTTTGTGTTGCCAGCACCAAAAATAAAGACCGTTTATTAAAGGGTTAGTGGCAAGCTGTAGACATTGACAGACCATGGCAGTGAGTCAAAAATAGGAAGAACACGTGGATAGAAGACATTATATAACTCCGATATATCCGGGTGGACTTAGATTTCATGTCCTCGTTTTCATTTTGGTTCTCAGGAAATATGTGCACGCGCGCACACATATACAACAGGTACTATATGGCGGCTTACGTTTCTCCACTAGGATTCCAATTTCATCCTGATTCATGGAATAAAAAACTATTTTGTGATACTTCTTTGTGGTATATTATCCACTAGAGGCCCGATGCATGAAATTCCTTCCCAGGCTTCCCTCCAGCCCTGGACTACTTGTCCGGAAGGTTGTCCAGAAGGACGTCTGGTCTAATTAGCATATTATGCTTTTATTATGATGATGTCTTGACTACCTTTATTAGTCCAGGTGGGCAATATTTGATGTAATAAACATTTGGCTAACATTACTATCCTATTTTAATTTTTCATTTCTCCTTTCTTTTCCTATTCCTATAAGGGGATTATTTTCTTAAATCCTAATATAATTTTAGGTTTTACCTGTGGCTCATTCCTCCCCACCAAAAGTCATTGCCCTTGGTTTTCAAAGTCATCACTGTTTCCAGAGGGTCAGCAGCCGAGGACCAAACCAGATCCGAGTGGCCCCTGGATGCTATTAGCCAGTCCGACATGTCCATCTGCTTTGCTAATGAGGGCAGGGACCTGAGCGCTCTCCAAAGCCTCGGGGTTGGCCTGATGGGAAGATGAAGGCAATGGGGGATGCTTTTCATTAGGTTTGCTTGTTTCCTTCTAATGTTCAGTTTATGAAAGACCACTAGCTCCGGGTCTGCCTCTTCCTGGCCCCCTTCCCCTTTATGTTCCATCTAGTTGGAAAGTAAGCAACTGGAGTTTTCCTGTGTGTCCCTGGTATCTGACAGTATCGTTACAATCTTGGACACCTGGGTGTCTGCGAAGTGTGTGCTTAAGTGCCTTTCAGGCGAGTTCTTATATATTCCTCCCCGTTTCTGGAAGAGGGTATTTTAATGATCAGAGCGAAAATTTTATAGGGACTCAAACCAAACACTTCTTTCTTCTCCCATAGGCATTTCACAAATCCTTCCTCATTTTGCCAGAAAGAGAAAAAAAGAGGATCTGAGAGTTGTCGCACCCCCTGCCCACTGAAGTCAGAGTCCTTAGCCCATTGCTGTGCTTTCCTTTCTGTGGTTCCTGGCTCTGGCACTCTGCTGTGTTTTATTCCCAAGTGTCTAAGATTTGGACTTACCTCATAAGGTATGGTCTTCCCCAGGGATAAGCCCTGGACCTGCTTACAGGGGTGTTGTAGCCCACCTCATCTGGAGGTGTTCTCCCCCAACCCTTCTCCTCTGCTCTCCCTGGCTCTAGCCTGTTCACAGTGGCATCTCCAGTGCTGAGCACAGACTAAAGACTCATCCATGCCTAATGCGTGTGTTAAATCAGTAAATGAAGGGGGCTATGAGCTTTCCAAGACCTTCCCATGGTCCCCAGTGACTGCATGATCTGCCCTAGAGCAAGGATTCAATTCAATGTTTGATGAATCCATCAGAGGACATATTAAGTGAAGCAAAGTTTTATTGGTCCTTCAACAGCCACTTGAAGCTTTCCTGACAACTCCAGCCAGCCATGGTCTTTCCCTTCCTAACCACCCTGCTGCTTATTGAGTGGTTTTTTTGTTTTTGTTTTTGTGAATCTTCACCCTAAGATATTTTTCCCATTGAATTTTTTTTTTTTTTTTTTTTTTTTTTTTTTTTTTTAAATATATTTTATTGATTTTGTACAGAGAGGAAGTGAGAGAGATAGAGAGTTAGAAACATCGATGAGAGAGAGTCATCGATCAGCTGCCTCCTGCACACCCCCTAGTGGGGATATGCTCGCAACCAAGGTACATGCCCCTGACCGGAATCGAACCTGGGTCCCTTCAGTCCCCAAGCCGACGCTCTATCCATTGAGCCAAACCGGTCTCGGCCCCATTGAATTTTTTGTCTTGTTTTGCTTTTTAGAGAGAATGGAAGGAAGAGGGAGAGACACAGAGAGAGAGACATCAATGTGAGAGGAACACATTGATTAGTGGCCTCCTGCACCTGACCAGGGCTGGGATTGAGCTGGCAACCAAGAATACGTGCCCATTTTTAAAAAAAAAAAATATATTTTATTGATTTTGTACAGAGAGGAAGGGAGAGAGATAGAGAGTTAGAAACATCGATGAGAGAGAGTCATCGATCAGCTGCCTCTTGCACACCCCCTACTGGGGATATGCCCGCAACCAAGGTACATGCCTTTGACCAGAATCGAACCCGGGACCCTTCAGTCCCCAAGCCAACGCTCTATCCATTGAGCCAAACCGGTCTCGGCAAGAATACATGCCCTTGACTGGAATCCAACCCAGCACCCTTCAGTCCACAGACCAACACTCTATCCACTGAGCCAAACTAGCTAGGGCTTGAATCTTTTTATGGATTATTACAGTGCTGTTGACTTTGTCATGTATTGCACACTAGTATTTGCATGTTTGTGTGCCTTAGCTCCTTTGATTGCATACTCTATCCAGTAGCTAATTTTTATGGAGTTTGAAGCATGGACCATTTTGGAAGCCCTTAATTACAAATACAAATTAGAGACAAAAGCTAATTTTTTTTTTTTAGGATGACTTAGAACAAATTATAACTTTTAAAAAGTGGGCAAATATCAAACACATCACAAAATAAAAAATAAGGTTTTTATTCATTAGCTGCCTGCCACATTTCTATAATAGTTGTCTCCTACGTTTTTATCTATGTAATCTCTGATTGCCTTTTTATATAACAATGAAAAGGCAAAGGTGTGACTCAGTGGTTAAGCATGGACCCAGGAGGTCACAGTTTGATTCCTGGTCAGGGCATATGCCCGGGTTGCAGGCTTGATTCCCAATGTGGGGCGTGCAGGAGGCAGCCAATCGGTGATTCTCTCTCATCATTGATGTTTCTGTCTGTCTCTCTCTCTCTCCCTTTCTCTCTGAAATCAATGAAAATATATTTAAAAATAACAATGATTTTGCAATATTAATTTCTAGAGAAAACAGAAAGATCGTTGGTGTTTTCTTAGCATGGTTGATGCAAATTGGTATTTTTTGTTACATACAGTTACCTGTATAACATGTATGCTACCTCACACACAGACATGTTCATTCTTGATAGTTCTGTTATGCCGTAGGCCCCATAAACGCAGGGATTCTATTTTGTGAGGTTTTCAATAAAAAGAAAAAAAAAAAGCATAGTGTATCTGTCATTGTAGACACTGCATTACCAAGTATTTTACTAACAGGAGATGATTTGAGTTTTGCCTGGGTGTTGACAGGAACCAGAGCCTCTGCTTACAGTCGCGCATGCCTGATGATCGAAAGAAGTTTTCACAGACGAGCTCTGCTTTCATCTCTTTAAAGCATCTTCTCTACCAGACGCTTTTGGTTCCCGAGCCTTCTGACACTGCTATCATCAGTCAGTCCCTGATCCTGGGTGTTCTTGTCTGCTTCTCTTTGAATGATGTCTCATGCCACCAGACACGGTGTCTGCTGTCTCCTCCTGACAAGTGTTTCTCTCTGGGTCTCCTTTTTTTTTTTTTTTTTTTCTCCTTCTCTTTTATTTTTTTTCTTCTTTATTGATTATATATGTGTCCTTATCGCCCCATTCCCCCCCCCGCCGGGGCTCCTTTTGACAGTTAGTCGCTGGCAGTATACTTCTGTTGGCAGTTCTTGCACCTGCATTTTTAAGAAGTCAAAACAGGGTAAAATCTGCGTTTACATTCTCTTCTGACCCAGGCACAGTCCATGTTGACTAATTCTTTGGATGAGATAAGTTATATTCCCCTCTCCCCCACCCTATAAGCAAGACCAGGGCTAATGAAACATGGCGCTGACAGCTTTTGTTCCTAGGCCCTCTGAGAGCATTATCATGTGTCTTTTCCTTGTTGAGCTGAGTCTGATGTCCTAGGAGGAGAAGTCCAGTTCTACAGACTGAATACATCTAAGTTCCTGATAGTAGGGGCAGGTGTAGAAGAAGATGGAGTGCTTCCAAGGGCTGGCTGGGGAACCTCGGGGTTAAGACCTTAGACTCAACTCAGACGGACGTTAAGTCCTGCCACTTACTGCCTGTGTGATTTTGGCCACGTCACTTAATGCTTTCTGAGCCTCGGTTCCTCACGTGTGAAATGAAGAGAATAATATTACAGGGGGCTGTGAGAATTCACACGGGTAAAGCCCTCAGCACAGAAGCATATAGTCAGCACTTCAGAAATGTTAGGAATCATTTCTTTACTTCTAGCATTTCTCTCTTTTCTGGGTCAATCTAGAGATCTGGATATCTGATATCTTTGGCTGTTTAAAACTTTACCCAGACTCCAGTTTCTTCAGCTGTTTTGTTTTTATTGTTTGTTTGTTTTTTGTTTGTTTGTTTTGTGTTAATCCTCACCCGAGGATATTTTTCCGTTATTTTTTAGAGAGAGTGAAAAGGAAGGGGAGGGAGGAGAGAGAGGAACATCTGTGTGAGAGAGACACATGGATTGGTTGCCTCCAGCACATGTCCAACCAGGGCAAAGGATCTAGCCTGCAATGAAGGTATGAACCCTTGACTGGAATGGAACCCGGGACCCTTCAGTCCTCGGGCTGACGCTCTATCCACTGAGCCAGACCGGCAGGGGCCCTTCAGCTGTTTTTTTTTTGTTTTTTTTTTTTTTTTTTTTTAAAGTAACTCTTTGACAACAGTGGCCAGAGCTTAGTCATTTTCCTTTCCTGCCTATGGTGCCTAATGGCAGCATTTTGTACACCATAATCCCTCTCGTTCATGTAGCAGTCTGCTGTCTGCAGCGAGTTTTCTCTGCGGCATTGCGCAGTCTTCAAAGTGACCTGCCAGTGGTGGTGTCACCAGAGTTCAACGTGCTCCGCTCTTCTGTGGCCTCTTCCCACGCTGTGCTCTCAATGCCCGGCTGTCCTTGCTTGTCATTCCAGTCTCACCACAGGAGTCACTTCAGAGAGGCTCCTGGCCCATTCCCTCAGCCATTCTCCACCATACAGTCTAATTCGTTATCCCCATCGCACTGCTCACATCTGATATTTTTCAGAATTCCTACTTCTCATATTAGAGCACAGGCTTTGTGAGAGCAGAAATGTTCTGTTTCCTTAGGGAGTACATTCTCACAAGGGGTGTATTGTCCTTGGGCAAAATTGGATCTAGAAGCCATAAAAAAATCACTCCTTTTTTTTTTTGGTACAAAGTTCAGATTTATATAGTGTACATAAATATATATATGTATATACATACATAGTATTAAAGTTTGAGAGGCATAATTAGGATAAAAAGTCCAAAAAGGCCTCTTAGGGAAGCAATAGTGAAACAGAAAAGGTTGAGAACCCTGCTTTACAGCATAGAACAGAGCTGAGCACAGATTAGGCTCATAAATAACATTTTTCGAATGACTGAGTCATACCTTTTAATAGCTGGAGAGACTGAGGTTCAGAGAGGTGAAGGAGCTAGACTTGGGACATAAAGGTGATAGATGGTAGAACTGATCTCCAATCTTATTTCCTGGGTTTTGTGCTTTTTATTGCAAGCCACTCATTAAATGCTCAATATGTTGCTCTTTGAATTGACTGGAATATATTAGACATCCACACAAGAAAAAGCAAAGCAAATTTGCATTTTCTAAGTGGCACAACAAATGATTTCAGAAAGCCGGTCTATTCAGAAAGAGTCTGGCTAGTCTTCTCTGGGGGCATTGATGATGTGTTATACATGGCTCGTTTTTGACATGGGAGTCAGTTCCAGCTCTTACTCTTGGTAAAATAAAAGTGAAGAAATGAGCCATATTTTTAGTGCCTTCGTAATTGTCTCACAGCATCCCAGGGCCAAAAGAAATAACTGATAATTCCGTTTATTAAATAATTAGGTCCAAATGACTTCATTAAGTATTCATGTCCTAAGAATTTAGTTCCTGTTGATCACTGCATAGCTTTTTAAGCCTTGGAAATGTATTGGACACCACCACCCTCACTGCCTATTCCACATCTATTTTTAAACCAATGGCCCAGTGCACAAAATTCATGCACATTAAAAGGGAATTAATTAGAGGAAATATTTTAATGTTGCCATTTGCCCTTTCTCTGTAATAGAAGTGTCAGAGATGAAAGAAAATTAGTAAAATGTACATGAAAATCTCCCTCCTGTCAGAGTCTGGGGCGCACCACGGGACCCAGAGTCAAGTCCTTGAAATCATGGGAGACCCAGACAGAGCCGGACCCACCCGGGTGGGGAGAGGGGGCGCAGCCTCAAGTCCCCTGTCAAGCCTTGCCAGACGAGGTGTGCAGCCTCAGGTCCCCCAGCCTGGTCTCAGCTCCCTACACCCTGGCAAGAGGGCGCAACACCCATATTAGCTCTTTATTATATAGGATGGTACTTGCTTTTATCACAGCAACTACTGAAAACCCAGCTTTGGGAAGGTGGGATCACTGGAAGAAGTATAATAATCTAGTGTTGACACTGAGCTACCTCAAGCCAGGAGTTTCTGACAGATGTCACTGTGATCCCCGTTGGTATTTAAAACATCCTGAGACACCCTTGTGACTTCACCACGGCACCCAGAGGTGCCTCAGCATACAGTTTAGGAACTGGGGTCGTATTTTGAGTTTGGGTTTTAAATAATGACACAGACATTTGGTCTCTGGCACCGGGTGACTCTTCAGAGTTGGTGTTGAAGAGATGGAAGACAGAACTGAAGGATGGGGATGATATTAATAAGGAAACAGATTTTATTTGTGAAGCCCTTGGTTTATGTTATCATCTTACTTAGTCCTTTAACCATCCTATGCAGCAGTTGCCCTTGTTTTACAGACGTGGGAACTACATGGAACACAGAGAGGTTACGTGTCAAACTCCACTCGAGGAGTAAGTTCAGAACTGGAGTCATTGCACAATAGAAAGAAAAATCATTGCTTCATGCGTTGAGCATCTACCCTGTTCTAAGCGTTTTGTACACATCGATCTCTAAATCTCTTTACAATGGCGAGCCCATGGTTTCTGGGGTACATGCCTCCCCATTTCTAGCCCCAGGCCCTCTTTTGGTGGGTCCCATCAAATCTAAGGTGGCTGGGGGCCCTCCGGGTACTTACCACCCTGAGGTCTGAAGAAGGCTCAGTCTTGACAGTTTTCGCTGCTCAGTGTCCCGATTACCTTCCATGCCTTAACAAGGCTGTGGCCTCCTCTCGCTTGTCCTGACGGTTAGGGGTCAGGCAGCTTAAAAATGAAGACATCTACATCCTTCCCATTAGCCTTTTTGCTTAAAGGGAATTATAAGCTAACAAAAATGATTCCTAACTGGGATCTAGAGTTTAATACCATCATTAATCTTCAGTGGGATATCATTTTTCAGATGCACAGCTTTTTTGTTTTAGTGTTTGTTTCCCCCTGTTTTGGTCTGCCCGCCCGCCTCTCTGGCACTGAGAACAAACCTGGCTTTCATCTGTGCAGCAGCTGCAGCTGGGCTCCGAGGGAGCCGAGGCCACGGTCACTGGCTGCAGCTCTCAGAGCCCAGCAAGACCTCAGGGGGTGGAGGATTAAACGCTAGTCTTAGGTCTGAGGCAGAGGTGCTGTGTGACTTTAGATAATCTACTTCCCCCCCGTAGTAATAGGCACTTTAATCCTCAGCTTTATACATCTTCTACTGTTCACTTCAAGAAAACCAGAAACCTTGATGTGGGTTTGGGGGGGATGAGAAGAGATAATCCAAAGAACTTAACATACTTATACGCATAGCCCATGGACACGGGCGACAGGGCAGTGAAGACCTGGGGTGGGGGTGGGGGTAATGTCTGAAAGAGGGGCTAAAGGAGGTGGGGGAATGTAATACTATCAAGAATAAAAAACATATTAAAAAAGAAAGACTAAAATATGTTTCTTTCAGTATAATATTCTTAAACATTTTAAAAAAAATATATATATTATTGATTTTTTTTACAGAGAGGAAGAGAGAGGGATAGAGAGTTAGAAACATCGATCAGCTGCCTCCTGCACACCTCCTACTGGGGATGTGCCTGCAACCAAGGTACATGCCCTTGACTGGAATTGAATATGGGACCTTTCAGTCCGCAGGCTGATGCTCTATCCACTGAGCCAAACCTGTGAGGGCCAGTCTCATATTCTTAAGTGACTCTTAAATCAAACAAGCATGACTTGTGGACTGCAGTCATAAAGAAGTTAATTTTTGTGTTTTAGTCTCTCTTAAAATGTCTTGGGGGCAAACTGGGTGAACTCAGGTGCTAAGACTTGTATGGACTCTCACGGGTGTCAAAACACGGTCTCGATACAGTTGTTGAATGTTCTGTCCAAGATGATAAAACTTTTGTTGTTGTTAATCCTCACCTGAGGATATTTTTTCCATTGATTTTTAGAGACATTGGAAGGAAGGGAGAGAGGGAGAGGAAGGGAGAGAGAGAAAGAAAGATATCGATATGAAAGAGACACATCAATTGGCTGCCTCTTGCACATGCCCCAACCAGCACCGGGGATCCAACCTGCAACCCAGGTACATATGCCCTTGACCAGGAATAGTACCTGTGGCCCTTTGGTTTGTGGGCTGACATTCTAACCACTGGGCAACTCCGGCCAGGATAACCACAATTTTCAACTTAAAGTTATGGCTTCTCTCTTTTTTTAGTTTGGGCCTGTTGCCATCAGGAAACCTGCAGTTGGAGAATGAAAGCACAATACCCTTTTTCTTTATTTCCTATTGTCTTCTACTCAGGATCATTGCCAGCCTCGACACCTGTGTCCTCAGCTGGGTAACTGATTTCCGTCCCTTCTGGTATTAGGCTGTGAGGAGGGAAGAGAGGAAAAGACGGCAAGGAAGTGGTTTCCTGTCTGATACCTCTGTGGTTACGCTGACACTTGCTCTCATAGGGCACTTTCAGGAGTCTTTCAGAAAACTTCACCTCATCACTGGGCATCTGTACCCCACAGTTGTCTTGCTGGGATCAAATGCATCTCTCTTTCGTCTGTCTCTTTGCTTTGCCTTGGCCTCTAGGAACCTAACATCACCCTCAGCTTCCCTTTGCTGTGGTCTCTATGTCCCACTGCATTTCCCTCTTAGAAAGGACCCGAAATAACCTTGCTCATTTCTCTTGAGTGGGGTACATCCGTTTCAAAGAAAACATTCATGTATCTCTCTTCCCCCCCTAATATGTTTTATTGATTTTTTGCAGAGAAGAAGGGAGAGAGACAGAGAGCTAGAAACGTTGATGAGAGAGAAACATCGACCAGCTGCCTCCTGCACACCCCCTACTGGGGATGTGCCCACAACCAAGGTACATGCCCTTGACCGGAATCGAACTTGGGACCTTTCAGTCTGCAGACTGACGCTCTACCACTGAGCCAAACCGGTTTTGGCCATTCATATATCTCTTACCTCGATAAATCCTGGAGGAAGGAGACAGGATATTCCCAACCAAGTAATGTCTCCTTTGCTCTGCTGTCTGCTGACTAGTCTGTCTATCTCTTGCCCCTTTGAACTTGTAGTGGGTTCAGATACAAGCCCACTGTCCCCCCTAAATGGCAGGAGCCAAATGTTAAACTCTCCTTTCTGGGGGGTCCTCTCAAAGCCCCTTTCTTTTGATGGGAGGTTAGGAGGTGGGTGTGGTTCACAGCTCAGCTTTCCCTGAAGAAACCCTCCCTTGCCACCTGCTCTGAGCCTTTTACACACTCAGCGTGTGAGTCTTAAGAGTTGTCTAACCTGTTTTTTCTATAAATTCTTGGTTTAGTTCCCCTAATTGAAATTTGCTATCTGTTGTGCCTCAGCTGAAAAGTCTGTTTTGAACTCTGTAATAAGATATCACTGGCTTATTTACCTAGAATTAAGTTCCCACTAGACCAGTGTTGCCCAATAGAAATATGAGGCAAGCCACCTATGTAATTTTTCTAGCTATCAGATTTAAAAAAGAAACAAGTGAAATTAATTTTAATAACAGATCTTATTTTAACCCAAACTACATTCAAACTGTTATCCTTTCAATGTGCAATCAATATTTAAATTATTAATGAGATATTGTACATTCTCGTTTTGCACTAAGTCTCTGAAATCTGTTAATTTACATTCCCTCCCACATCCCAATTCAGACCAAGTACTCAGTGGTCACAAGTGTCTGGTGGCTACTGTAGGACAGGCTGGCAGTAGACTATAAGCTCTACAGACAGGATTGGTGTCCTTTTAAAAAATTATTAGATTCAATAGATATAAAATTACATTTCAATCCATATGATGGATGTTCTTCTTGGTCATTGCTATACACCATAATGCTTGGCATACAGGAGGTATTTGATATTCGTGAAATTGAACTGAAATGTAATAGAATGGAGATATTACCCAGGGAATTGTTCAACAGCTTCCCACAGCACTTACTGTCTAAATTATTCAGTTCTGCGCACATTTAGTTTGCCCACATGGTTTGTAATTCTCTTATTCCAGAAGCATTTAAGCTCCAAGGAGGGGGAGGTGTCTTTGTCTTGTCCTCATAGTCTACCACAGTTCCTAGTATTGTACTATGGAGACTCATACAGTCAACAAATATTGATTTAGTGTCCATGCTGGGGCCATGGTTTCAGTTGCTGGGGATACTGTGTTGAACAATGCAGACAGTCTCTGTCCTGTGGAGTTCAGAGACAATAAAAAAAATACCGGTAAGCGCTATGAAGGAAAAAACTGGGGTGACAGGACAAGGTATGATTGGGGATGGAGGAGCAAGGAGTAGGGAGAAGTAGTCCTTTGGAGAGCTAGGGGAAGGGCAAACTGATGGTGTTTTACCACAGTTCTATAAGCTCTCTCCTTTTCAGTCACATTTTCCCTACACCCCAAACTCATTTCTTTTAACTTTCTATTTCCTTGCTTGTGCTGCTGTCTTTTTTGCTTCTATAGCTGGTCTGGTGCCTTCTCTTGCCTTAGCCCAGTGCTATCTCCTCAAGGTGACCTTCCCCATCACCCTATCTACAGGGGACACCCGTGACATCACCGAATTTTGCTTATTATCACCATCTGAAATGATCTTGTTTAGTCATTGGTTATCTCCCACACCACAAGGAAAGCTCTAAGAAATTAGGGACTCTGTGTTGACAATTGCTCTCTTCCTGGGGGCTAGAAAAGTGCCTCTATAACAAATGTATGACCCATAATAATGGTCAGTAAATATTTATTGAATGAATGAATGAATGAATGAGAGGTAACGTTTTTGGTACACAGACTTTGAATGAGGCCACAGTCTAAATGAAGTCAGGGAAGAACTGTACTATTTTTGAGCTGTGTTCTCTGAGAAGAAAGATGGGATCAATGCATATAGAAATTATTATCTTAGACGGCCGTGGCTCTTTTGAGAATCTACAGTAAATGGCCCATCCTAAGGGGCAAATGGACAAACTTTTGCATCTAACATAAAGGGGAGAGGGATCATGGACTTTCTGAAAGAGGTAAAAGGACCCCCAAGTTTAAAATTCCCGTAGAAATGAGAAGCTTCACAGCAGCACGTTATGCATGAAACAGCTTTAAAGGTGTCGTCTTTGGGGAGAGACGGTGTGCGAAGAATCCCTGAAAACCCAATTCTCTCCCACTAGCAACTCTATTGCCTGGCTGTTGCTACGGACGCTCGCCTTCTCCAATCACCGCGCAGCTTGCTGGGCTGTGGGGAGCGTGGTTGCTGTGGCAACGGATGGCAACAGCTCCAGGACCTCCAGGCTGCGGCAGGAGAGCCGGAGGGCTTGGAGCCCGGTGGGGGAGCTCCTCGATCGCAGTACCTGTGAGTTGGACACGGGATCTCCGAGGGGAATGGGCACGGGATCCACAGGGGTGGGGGCGCACCTCCGTCCCACGGAGGTGCCTGCGATGATTGTGGGGGTCACAGTGTGAGGAGCGCGGGGACCGGCCCGGGATCCCCTCCTCGTGTTCCCGCCCTTCGCCCTTCGTCCCAGGGGCTCTCCACGTTTCCCAGACCCCACTCCTTCCCAGTGTCCCCTGGGTCTCACCCCCCATTAAAATAGTAGAACCTCCAATTTCTCTTTTGTTTTTTGTTATATATATATATATATATATATATATATATATATATATATATGTTTTATTCTCCAGCCAAACAGGTAGCCAGCGCCAGGGGTTGGTCTGAAGGATTAGCAGTCAGGCGTGTCCTCCTTGCTTCTAACTTCTGGCTAGGCGGCCTCGGGCGGGGTAAATCACTTTCTGTATTTCCTCACCAGGAAAATGGGGTGCCACGCCCCTTTCCCCCACTCCTCCCTCTCACTTCTCAGGATGACTGTGAGCATCAAGTGCAGAAACCAAACCGGTACACCCCCAGGTGTACCTCACCTAGATGGTCTCCTTTCACAGCCGCAAAGGTCCTAGGAAGTGACCACTATCATGACTGACCCGCCTTTGACAGCTGAGCCACATGGGCACAGGAAGTGCCCCGTGGTCAGGGCTAGTGAGTGGCTGCCGTGATTCTTCACCCCCGCCTATGCGGGCTACCCGTGTCCTGGTCTCTGTGTGTGTGTGTGTGCGCGCACCTGTTCACCTTGCCCCCTGCCACCGTGGGGTCTTAATCCTTTACATTTCAGAATGCTCCATCCCGCATTTATTTTCACCACCCGGTTCGTTCCCACTCTCCTCTTCTCGACTCCTTCAAGTAGTTGAGGTCCCACTTCATGTTTAGTTCTCAACGTAGGAGGTGTTTTGCGGGAAGAACCATATGGTGAAGACAGGATCTGTGACCTTGATGAGCTTATTATATACAGTGGAGCCACATTTTTACCGCAGGAGGTTCAGAAGTCAGTGGGAAAGGTCAAAGCTGAACCCAGTGTAAAATATCTCAGGGAATATACCTTAAATAACCCAGGGACAACCCTATTCAGAAACTGAGCCACTGAAAAGCTTTCATCCTGGGAATGTTTGAACATATTTCATAAAATTATAATTTATAGACTTTTCCTATTTGTCATCATAAATTAATCCTAGATAATTAAAAAGGCTGTTATGTAAATTGTCCCCTTGACCAGGCATTCCAACGGGAGTTCAACTGGGAGTTCGACCAGGGGGTGGGGCTGGCCGGCCTACTGCCTGCAGCCCCTCTGCCCAGCTGGCCCAGCTTAATTGCCCCGGTCAGGGCGGACAGGCCGAACCCCCCCCCCCCCCCCCGCACGAATTTGTGCACCGGGCCTCTAGCAGAAGGATAAATTTATGAGTTCCGTTATGTCTTTATTCCTCTAAATTTTGCTGTGGCCTCCATTACATAGTTCAGTTCTTCTTTGAGAATGTTGAGGAGGCTACCACCATGTGAGTGGCTCCTTGGACATCACTCTTTGCTCGGTGGGCTGTTAAATCCTTGAGGCTGTTCTGTGGTCTCTCCAGTCTGCACTGTACTGTCTGTTCCAGCATTGATGAAAAGGACTGACATTTTCAGGACTATCATCTCATCTCGTTCTCCCAGCCCACTGATCAGAACAACAAAGACAATCACCCACAACTATTTTTAAATGTTATTTATTTACTTTTTTTTTTTTTTTTTTTTTTTTGTCTTTTGATTTAGCTAGGCATGACTATAGTTGAAATCCATCATCCCATTTGATGTAACTCTTTTGGGGACTTATTGTAGAGATTGTACCTGTCCTACATACACATCAACACTTGGTATTATCAGTCTTTTAAGACTTTGTCCTGCTGATGGGAAAGTAATGGTAATCACTTGTTATAGTTTTCATTCTCCAGATTACTAGTGAGGTCCTTGGATAATTGATTATTATGATTATTTGTTATTGATCATTGACCTGTAGATTGTGTGTCTTTATCCTTGTCCAATTCAAGTGTGACTGTTCTTTTTGTGTTGATTTTTAGGAGTACTGTACATACCCTGGATATTGATGGTTTTATGCTATGTTGAAATCAAGTAAAAATTAATATTTTTCTCTCATTATGTTCTTAGCTATTTTTAAAGTCAGGTTTATATAATTTACTTGTAAATTATATATAATTCACATATTATAAAATGTACCTTATTTTACATGTACTGTTCCATGAGTTTTGAAAAATGTAGTCATGCTACCACATATGTAGAATGACTACATTAGCTCAGAAGGCTCCCTAGTGCCAGTTGGAGTCAATCCCCTTTCCCCACATCCACTTCCTGGCAACCAATGATCTGATTTCTCTGTGTTTTCCAGAATATCATATAAATGGAATCATAAGCTACATAGCACTTTTTGTCTGGCTCGTTTTAGTTGACACATTGCTTTGGGATTTATCCATGTTGTTGCATGTAACAGTATTTCATTCCTTATTACCGCTGAGTACTATTCGATTGAATGGATGTAGCACCAGTTGATGGACATTTGGGCTACTTCTCGTATTTGTTGATTATGAATAAGTAAGTTTGCTATCACCATTCGCAAACAGGTTTTTGTACAACATAGTTTTTTGTTTTTTTGATAAATACTTGGGCCCTGTGGATTTTTAGATTCTATGGTAAGTGTATGTTTAATTTTATAAGAAACTGCCAAAGTTTTCTAAAGTGACTACTATTTTGGATTTCCACTAGCATAGAATGAGAATTTCACTTGTTCTATAGCTGTACCAGCAGCTGACAGTTTTGTTAATTTTAGTTATTCTCATAGACTTATTCTTATTTCATTGTTTTTTTAAATTTGCATTTCTCTGATGACTAATGATATTGAACAACATGTGCTTTTTGTGTTACTCTAACTCTTCTTTGGTGAAGTTATCTGTTCATATCTTTTACCCAGGTCTTCTTCAAGTTTTTATTTATTTATTTTATTATTATTATTATTATTATTATTTTTATTGAGTTGTCTTTTCAAATAAAATTTTTTTTTAACATTTTGGTGAAGTCTAATTTGTCAGTTTTTTATTTTATGGATTGTGCTATCTAAAACTCTTTGCCTAGCTTAGATTTTCTTCCTGAAATGTTATAGATTTGGGTTTTACAGTTCTTTTCACATTTTATGTATGAGAACTATTCTGGGGAAGTCACAGCAATACCTCCGCCTTGTGTATGAGAAGGATCTGTGAAATCACAAAGTAAAGGGGAATTACTCTCCGCTCTTAATTAGTGGCATAATTTCACAGGCTTCAAAAATGGTTCTGAGAACGCTTTTCCATGTTGGCAGCGAGAACATTTAGAACATGAAAATTTTCATCAGGTTTGAAAGAAGCTCACAACACCTGTGAATATTGAAACCGTGTTTTAACCAGTACTCTTTTGGCATCTGTGCAAAGTAAAGATTCTTTTTTTTTTTAATATGTTTTATTGATTTTTTATAGAGAGGAGGAGAGAGGGATAGAGAGCTAGAAACGTTGATGAGAGAGAAACATCGACCAAGCTGCCTCTTGCACACCCCCTACCGGGGATGTGCCCGCAACCGATGTACATGCCCTTGACCGGAATTGAACCTGGGACTTTTCAGTCCGCAGACCGGCGCTCTACCACTGAGCCAAACCAGTTTCGGCTTCAAAGTAGAGATTCTTGACCCTAGGTGTGTGGCCCTTTAGATTTTATGTTTATGTTCATCTTTTGGGAGACAGTTCGGAGCTTTTATCCCAATGGGACTTAGACCTAAACATTTGGTTTAGGATGAGCACATTTCAGAACGCAGGGACCGGAATATACTAGGTCATTAAAGGTGAAGAGGCAGCCTGGTGGTGTGGCTCAGTGGTTGGGGTCACAGTTTGATTTCTAGTCAGAGTGCATGCCTGTGCTGCGGGCTCCATCTCCAGTAGAGAGCGTGCGAGAAGCAGCCGATCAATGATCCTTACTGATGTTTCTACCTCTCTCCCTTTCTCAAATCAGTAATACATATTAAAGAAGCAGCTGTTTCTTGAGGGCAGTCTCTTCCTCTCCACTGATTTTTTCCAGGATCTACCTCTTCATTAACACCACAGGGGCACTTAGCATGTGGCTGTTCTTCACATAAAATGTCTTGCAAAGGGGAAAAGGGCTCGGAATCAAGCAGAAAAAACAACACAAAACAAAAACTGCAAGAAGGATGGAGGCTGAGCAGAGACTAAGTGAGGAATTGACATATCACACAATGCCTCTATTGAAACTTAATTTGAAAAACTGTGCAGTCAGGTTTTTTTTTCATTTCTTTGAGGATTTAAAGTGCTTTAGTTCCCTGATATGTTTAAGGGCCCTGTTTATCCCTTGTGGTGACAGGGAATACGAATGGGTTTTTTAGAAGTGTTCTGTGCTTGATTGAAAGGCTTGTCAGAGTATATGATATTGTTAAAGGGTTCTTCATCTTGAAATGAATTCCAAAAAGTCAAACGTGGTTGACTTTGAAGAAAAATTAGTATGAAATGATTTAAGTAAAAAAAAAAAAAAAATCACACGCACAAGAAATCCATTGTAATTTCACCGGTAGTTCATAAATCTGTTGCATTAAAAAAAAAAATCTCCATGCGTTAAGAGGCTATCGAAAATGTTCTGAATCTGACTGCATCTGTGCATGTTTTTATTTCTTCAAACCACTATTGTAAGCCCAAGTGAGATAACTTTGCCTAATTCTATGTTCTGTGCAACTATGTTGTTGATGCTTGTTTTTATTATAAACAATCCACCCAAGTTTGCAGCAGTGGCTTTGAAAAATGCCTCATTAAAATAAATTTCAAGGTGAGGCTATTTTTATTCATGCCTAAAAACAATTACCAGTACTTGTGGCTTTAAAAATAATAACAGTGTGGTAAGCATATTTCAAAACCAGGAAGGCAGAAATTTGTGTTTATGAGAGCCAAAAAATTAGTCTTGCCATACTTTGTGATGCCCCTGGAAATTAATTATAGGTCATGTGTATTATATGAAATCCCAAAGATTTTAGCAGGCAGGGCGTATTTCATTTTTGATATAATCCCTGCAACTCTCAGAGGGAATTAAAGTTTAATAAAAAGGAATAACAGAGGGACACAATGTAAAAACATACTAATTAATAACTTTATTTCTACCAGAGTGAAATCCGGTAATAAATGGCAGGCTGTTAGTTGCTAACTCATGAAATATTGCAGAGAAGGAAAAGGCAACACACTTGTTCACAAGATGGCTCTTTATGTTAAAACTGTTTGTGGTAGGGAAGTTTTGTACTTGTTAATCATCTGTGTTTTTACATTGATGTTTGTAATTACAATTAAACAGATGGTTCCCAAAAAGATAGTGTGTTCTCGGCAATTAAAACCATGGCAAGCAGCTTTTCCTCTTCCCCAACATGCAATTAGACTGAATAGGCTCACAGACCCTGTGGGTTCTTCAGAAGAAAGGTTCTGTGAAGATTCGAGTAGATTAGTATTCTGTTCCCCATCCCTGTCATCTTGACCCCTTCACGCTGAGAGCTTTGCAGCTGGCAGAGGACTTCCAAACAAGGGTTGTAGGAAGTAGCTACCCATTCTCTCTTCTTTTTTTAATTTTATTCTTAAGACAACCAGTGTTGACATGTTTGCTTGTGAAACAAAGTTCTTTCATTTCAGAGTTTTGTTTAAAAAATAATATTTTTTAAAAATATATTTTATTGATTTTTTTACAGAGAGGAAGGGAGAGAGATAGAGAGTTAGAAATGTCGATGAGAGAGAAACATCGATCAGCTGCCTCTTGCACACCCCCCACTGGGGATGTGCCCGCAACCAACGTACATGCCCCTGACTGGAATCGAACCTGGGACCTTTCAGTCCACAGACCGACGCTCTACCAGTGAGCCAAACCGGTTTCGGCTAAAAAATAATATTTTTTAAATTGATTTCAGAGAGGAAGGAAGAGAGAGAGAGAGAGAGAGAGAGAGAGAGAGAGAGAGAGAGAGAGAGTCATCAATGAGAGAGAATCATTGATTGGCTGCTTGCTTCCTGCATGTTCCCTCCTGGGGATGGAGCCCATAACCCAGGCATGTGCCCTGACCATGACCTTCTGGTTCTTAGGCCGATGCTCAACCATTGAGCCATGCTGATTGGGCCATTTCAGAGTTTTTTACCTGAAAAATAATAAGAATTTACATTGGGCTCTAGGGAAACCAAATCCTCACCTTATTAAACAAATCCTGTTACAACAAATTAAGTTTAGGGGGTTTTCAACAAGAATTCAGCACCCCATGGGATATTTCAACAGCTGACATATGGCTTTGTGGCCAGTGGTGTCTCCCTTGGACCAGACCCCAGCTGTGTACATGGGTCTCCTCCCCCAGAGCAGAGCTGTGGCGTTGGAGCCTGTGGTGGTCTGCTCACAGATGAGACTTTGGGAAATAAGGGGTTTTGTTTGCAGGAGCATACACAGGCCTGAGTACACTTCCAGTGATTTTTAGGTACAGGCTTTTATGCTCATAAGGAAGCAGTTATTTGCTGGTGTAATTAACCATCTGTACCTTATTTTGAGGGTGCAGCTGGCTAATTATGCCCAGTGCCATGGGGCAGGTTAAACTCCTCATCTGCATAAGAAGTAGATTTGCAGCAAAGGACATTGACCTTTATAAATGAGTCCCCTAAATATAATCAGTGGGAGGTCACTACTTGGAGATTCTTGTTTTGTTCAGAAGTGAAATTTCATATGTGGGAAATGGTATTTCTATTTGTCATTAATACAGAACCATAGGGCAGGCTTAAATGATTGCGAGTCAGGGGCTAATGAGATCCCTGCTGCATTCAAATTATTTGGGTTCCTCAATTTGGAAAAGTGGCCCATCAATATGGATGTACACGGATTCATGAACTTGTATGAACAACAACTTGGAGCATCACCGAGAGTTCAAATGGAGTAGATTTGTGTATTAACCATTTCAAAACCATTTTAAGCATTTTTAGTTGAACATTGTTTTTGTGATTTATTGTTTGAGAGAACAGCAGAATACAGACCGCAGAATCTTAAATTTCAATGTTGGTTAAATTCACAGTCGGTGCCGACGTAAGTGTGAAGGAGGACTGCTAGGGTGAGTTTTCCACTATTTGTCTAAAATTGTCTTTAATTTGCCCTTACTCTTGAAATATATTTTTGCTGGTTATAGAATTAAAAGATGGCAGTTTTTTTTTTCTTCCAGCACATTTGAATGCATGATTCTACCATCTTCAGGTTTCATTATATTAAGAAACTAGAGGCCAGGTGTGTAGATTCATGCACCTGTGGGGTCCCTCGGCCTAGCCTGTGGGGATCATGCCAAAACTGGCTCTCTGTCATCCCCAGAGGGGTCCCGGATTGTGAAAGGGCAGTTCTCGGGTGATGCATCCAGAATCAGGCTCCCTTGTCTTTGGTTCTGGGTGTGTCATCTGAGAACTGCAGATCCTGCCTTGAGTGTCTGTCCCTTGGTGGTCAGTGCACGTCATAGCTACCAGTAGGATGGTCAAATGGTCAGCTGGTCAGCCGGTCGCTTAGGCTTATATATATATATATATATATATATATATAACCTCTCAATTTAACTATGGCTCCTTTAAAGATAATCTGCATTTTTATTGGCTCTTTTAATAATTTCTTCAATTTTTTCACCTTCTCTAGGATGAATCTAGGAATGGATACTTCCCCCCCTCCCCCAATCTAACTAGCTTAGGATTTGTTAGACTTGAATGTATATGTGGTTTTTTTTTCAACACTTTAGTCAATTTAGTACTTTTTTTAAAGGTATTACCTCTGACTTATCTCTTTTTTCTCACTCAAGGCTCCAATGATGCCAGATCTCTGTCTCCATGTCTCTTACCTTCTGTGTCTTTTGCCACTTTATGTACTGACCTGCATAATTCCCATTTATTTTCTAGTTTAGTCATATTCTCTTTGGCTGTTTAAAATATGCCTTCTAATTATTCAAGGAATTTCTGAGTTTAGTTACTGTGTCTTCCATTGCTATATGTACTATTTGTATCTTTTTAAAGTTCCCCTATACAGCATACCCCTACCATATTTTGTTTTAAAACATTTTCAAACCTAAATAAAACTTGAATAACAGCGCCTAAATACCCTTTACTTACAGTCATCTGTGCATTGCATTGTGGGCCCACCACCCAAAGTCAAATCTCTGTCACTTTATATGTAACTCACTTTACCCTTTACTACTACTATCTTATTCCCACCACCCCGCTCTGGTAACCACTGTCCTGTTGTCTATATCTATGAGGTTTTGTGTGTTTTTTTTTCTTTGATCCACCTTGTTGCAAATGGCAGTATTTAATCCTTTCATATAGAAAAGATTGGCTTTGGTTTTGGTGGCCTTTGATTACATCTTCTTTATCCAGTCCTCTATAGAAAATTTTGATCATTTGTGTTTGTTTTTAAGATTACTGTGCCCTAAAGATATCTTTAAGCTTGTCTGTTAGTACTGTCAGCATAATAACAGCTGTTTAATAATCTATATCTAGTAAGTCGCTATATGCAGCCTTCAGTGGTCTTTCCGCTCTCCTTAGTTTCTGCTAATTTTGTTCATGGTGTCTTCCTTTCTTGTGTGTCTGATATGCTGATGCCTTCCTCTGTAGGATATTTATATTTGCTTCTTCCAGGCAACTCAGGATCTGTTAGTCTGGGACTACCATAGCTCATGCTTGAAGTTCTCTAGACAATTTAAGTGGTATGAACCTGGGCTGCAAATTTGAGTCAGAAATGACCTCCATTTTGGGGTATTTCCCCCTCTCTTTCTCTGCTTAGCCCCATAACAAGTTTTACTGCGGATGTATGGGCATGGTGATATAGTGGCCAGTTTTAATTTTGGGTCCAAGCCTAAAGTGAAGCAGATCTCTCATTGTATTTCCCATTTTAAGCAAACTCTCTCGAATCATTGACTTCTGTTTCATTGCCTAGCAAGGCCACCAAAACCAAAGCCCAAAAGGTTTTTGGATTAACAAATGCTTCAAGGGCAGAAGTGGCTTTGGATTTCTATTGTCTTGCTTACTTCTCTGATGTTTGATTTCCTCTAGTTATTGCTTATTATCTTAGTTTTTAAATATTTTTTAAGGAGATTAAATTTTTTTTTAGTTGAAAAAAATTTTCACTAGAGTTTTTAGTTGTGTTTACATGAATGGTTGGTTCATCTGTTACGTGCCATTACTGGAAGTGAAAATGCTCTTTAATTTTAGGAGAAATTTTAAAAAATATATTTTTTATTGATTTTTTACAGAGGGAAAGGGAGAGAGATAGAGAGCTAGAAACGTCGATGAGAGAGAAACATTGACCAGCTGCCTCTTGCACACCCCCTACTGGGGATGTGCCCGAAACCAAGGTACATGCCCTTGACCGGAATCTAACCTGGGACCGTTCAGTCCGCAGACGGACGCTCTACCACTGAGCCAAACCGATTTCAGCAAGGAGAAAATTTTTATTGTTGTCCTTAGTAGAGATACAGAGTGGAGACATAATTTTCATACTTTTAATAGGAATTGATCTGGCTAAGCCCTGTGAAAGCAATGCACTAAGAATTTCATAGTCAATATTTACCAGTGTGATAAGCAAAAGAAGAAAAATGGCCCTATTATATGCCAGGAAACTCAAGTATAATGGGATAGTACATAACCAATCTCTATAATTGGTTTTCATTACAGAATTCTGTTATGACAGCCATCCAATATGAATTACAAGAATTGCAATTGATATTTTAATAAAAAGCAGACATGCAGCATTTAACAAGTAGGCGCTAGTGAGAATGGATGAGATGTGATCAGTGTTGAGAGCACTCAATAGAGCAGGGTCAAGCTATCTTGCTACCCACTTGCTTCTGGGAATTGCCACATCCCTAATGGCTGGTGGAGATTGATGAAAGCACTTGTCCCTTTCTTCATTGATGTCAGTTGGAGTCATAGAAGGATCAAAGAGTAAATCCAAGTTTGTTCTTATGTGTACGGGTGGTTTTATTAAAAGGATTCCAAACATTTTCTGCGAAAGGAAATTCGATTCCCGGCATTATTTTTGTCAAAAGGATTAACTTAATAAATATGATCACTTTTAAATAATGAGAGAACTCAAGTTGTTAATACTTAGAGAATAATACTTAGAGAAAAAATTCATACTAAAATTATCAGTTTTCTATAAAGGATTTCCCCCCCTCTAGAACCCTCTATAGAAGTGGTTATCAACCTTTCTAATGCTGCGACCCTTTAATACAGTTCCTCATGTTGTGGTGACCCCCAACCATAAAATTATGTTCGCTGCTACTTCATAATTGTAATTTTGCTACTGTCAATGATTCGTAATGTAAATATCTGTGTTTTCCGATGGACTTAGGCAACCCTGCTAGCGGTTCTCAACCTGTGGGAGAATGCAAGCTTATTCTCTCCTATTCTCATAGAAATGAGGTATTTTCAGTTTGCTTTGGAAATAGCAACTCATGCTATTGGATAGTAGTTATTTGCATATTTTCCTAGTAAACTCCAAGAGTAAATTTTAAGGAAATGTATGATTTCTAAAAATCTAATCATCAAAATATAACAATTATCATACAAAAATATGACAAAATATAACAATTATAAGTTCTGTATTTCAAGTGACAGAAACTTACTTCAAACTTCAATAGAGTTTAGTAAAAATAGGGAATTTAGTAGTCCATTTAGTTAGGATACTAGGATGACTCAGAGGATCAAAAGATGAGCCACAGATGCCAAGGCCTCATAGTTTAGAACTATTTTCAACACCGCTCTAATTCACTTATCTTCATCTTTCTTCCCTCCTGTCATCCATCCATTCTGCTCACAGTTTTGCTTTTATCTTCTTGCTTTGTTCTGCAGAAAGCCATGTGAAGCAAAAGATGCTGCCAATAGTTTAAAATTCATTTCAGCCGAGCAAGCCCAAAGAAAAAGTCCAGCTATCATTCAAGGAAAGAACTCTGATTGGCATTATTAGGGTCATAAGATCAATCAGAGCATAGGAGAATAGATTACTATGATTGGTCAAATCTGCCTACTACCTCTTCCAGACTTGGCAGTGGGTTCTTATGGGGAGAAGGAAAACTAGGAGAGGGGAGTTATACTGGGCAGACAAAAGAAGTCCTTTACAAGAATAGCTTGTTAAAAAGGGTTAACAAGTTAAAGAGTATCCCTAATTGAGTATGCATTCTTGAATTCCAGTAAGAAAACTAAACCCAGCCCTAGGCAGTTTGGCTCAGTGAATAGAGCATCAGCTTAAGGACTGAAGGGTCCTGTGTTTGATTGTGGTCAAAGGCTTATACTTGGGTTGCAGGCTCAATCCCCAGTAGGAGGTGTGCAGGAGGCAGCCGATCAATGATTCTCTTTCATCATTGATGTTTCTATCTCTCCCTCTCTGTTCCTCTCTGAAATCAATAAAAAGATATATTAAAAAAGAAAACTAAATCATTATAGGTATACAAGTAGATACATTCTCATGTTAGAAAATTTCATAGATTAGAAAAATTGATACAGCATGCTGGAGAAAAGTTCAATTGAATTAGGGATTGCTGTGTTAGGAAAATATATTAATACGCCCCAAATTTGTATTTAGTCCTAGCTGGTTTGGCTCAATTGATTTCAGAGAGGAAGGGAGAGAGTTAGAGAGATAGAAACATCAATGATGAGAGAGAATCATTGATCAGCTGCCTCCTGCATGCCCCCTATCAGGGACTGAACCTGCAACCTGGGCCTGTGCCTTTCAGTTCTCAGGATTTGAACCCAGAACCCTTCAGTCCTCTATCCATTGAGCCAAACCAGCTAAATATATATATTTAATTTTAATTTTTGTTAAACCAGTAGAAAGGGGATATTCAAATATGAATAAGCCCTCATTGATTGGATCCCAAATAAGGAATTTTAGTTAGCAATAAATGGTAATTTTACTCTCATTGCAGCAAATTTATAAATAAATATACATTTGCTTATTAATTTGCTGCAATGAAATAATATGAATTGCCTAACATTTATAAGGAGCTTATAAAATAGATTACCTTGAGTGGTGTGTGTGTGTGTGTGTGTGTGTATTGAAACCAATTCTCCAAATGAACATTTATCATGTGTAATAGCTGTAGAAGCCAAAGGCATTCTCGCTGTGTGTTACTGCAAGCCTACTGGTCTGTAGACTTTGGTGGCGACAAAGTCAATGGTATATAAATGAGAAGTTATTATATTTTAGTAAGGCAAACACGGATTTAGAATAGCTCGTCTGCTACGTTTAAATTAGCGTATTTGACAAAATGAACAAGACCATCAGAAACCGATTTTGCAAGTAATAGTCTGAATGGCTTTCAAGCTATTCACGCTGTGGTAATACATTACAAATAATAGATGGACTGCCATTATTTATAAGGGATTCACTTTGTCAAGAGATTGGCCACAGCATATAGCTCAGATGACACTTGTGTCATGGAACATTAATTGGGTCAGATAACTCAAAAGTTTTGGCTGGATCTAAGGATTCAAGCGATGTAACCAGAACACAGTCTCTTGGCAAGCTTTTCATTTTTGTGGCTTCATTCTTAGATAGCCTCTCCTCTCATGGGGCAAGAAGGCTGCCAGCAGCTTCCAGCTCATATCTTGTTACTTAGCAACTTCACCGGGAAGAAAACATGCCTCTTTTTCAGCAATTCCAATAAAGCCTTATCGGTTTGCCTTGGGTCATTTACCCTGTCCTGGACCAATCACTTGCCAATGAGGTGAGATATTGGGGCAAATCACTCCTGGTTTGGATTAAGGAGTGGAATATTTTTCTAAGGAAAAATTATATTGGTCCAAGAAGAAGGGTAAATGGATGCAGGACAGTAAAAACCAATAAATATCTGACACATCTTGGAGAAGGAATTCTTAATAAACAGTACAGCTGCCCATCCAAGTATTCAGCAAATATTTATTGACCGTAATGCCAGGCACTGTGTTAGGCATATATACCAATAATGAGCACAGCGGTCAAGGTCTCTGACTTTATGGAGTTTGCTCTCTGGTGAACAGGGCAGACATAAATACCTGGTCACACAAATAATTAACTCAATATGCGTAAAGTACAATTGCTCTGAGAGTACATAACAAACAAGGGGACTTTTCCAGAGGCAGTGATGCTTCAACTAAGAACTGTAAGATGAGTCAGAGAGGGATGGACAGAGAGTTCCAGAGACTTTTACCTCTAAATAACTTCGTAGTTTGATCAGGGAAAACAGAGCAGCCTGAGAACCCAGAAAGAAGGGGACAGGATACGCCAGTAGGGTTAACGACTTGGAAGGAGAAGATGGGCATCCCAGAGACAAGAACTGTGCATCTTGCCATGTTATCGGAGGGTGTCCGAGGGAGTGAGTCTCATAAGCTAGATTCCCTACCTGGAAGATTTAGCTAATCTCGGAGAGTCTCAGTTTCAAAATACCTTTAAAAATTTTTTTTATTGTGTTTTTTTTGTTTTTGAAGTGAGAAGGGGCTGGAAAATATACCCGTGGTTGCTTGGTGGACAAACTTTGAATGTTTATTTTTTGGCCATTAAAGTTTTACAAGTAGCTATTCAGTGTTAATACACCAAGTGTCCCTCTCACCTAACAGTATTTTAAGTAATTGGTAATTATAAATAATTGTATCTCTACTTGGTACCTTGACAGTCAAGACATCAGCTCTATAAATCTTGGATTTGGGGCATGAATAGATTATCCAGGTTAATTTCAGACATCCGAGCAATGCTGTAAGTAGTAAAATCTGCTCGTTCTGGGTTCTATTGTATTGTGTTTCATTTTTTGCATTTTATCTTCAACTTAAAAGTTCTTATTGGTAAATTATTTAGGCATGGATTAGGATTTATTCCCTTACACCATCCACACTCAGTAAATGAAGATTTCTGCTTCTGAGAATGGTGGACGAGGTAAGGCAGATTCATGCTCCTGCTGAGGGCAACTAGATAGACTATAAACAAAAGCCTGCTTCAGGGCTATAAAAGGTTAACAAGATGGCGAAGAATAATTAGGCCACGTCTAGGGCGAAGAGGGTCCCAGGGAAGTGAACCTCAAACTTAGAACCCCTGAGAACACATGCAAATTCCAAGGAAGAAGCTGAGAGATGGAGAGGCTGGGCTGTGTTCGTGGGTTAAGGCAATAGGATTGGTAACTAGGGTCTGCCTGGTGGTGAACCCCTTCTCTTTGGGTTTGGACCTCAAAGGGCTGCCTGGAAGGGGTAGGAATGAACTGGAAGTCAGCCCACGAAGCCACTTGAAATGAAAAAGCAAGCTTTAGCATGGGCAAGACATTTGCAAGAACTGACAGAAGTCTTGTATCCAATATATGAGAACTTCCACAAACTAATAAGAAAAAGACATCCCAATAGAAAGAAGTCAAGAGACTCGAACACTTCACCAGATATTTCATACAGGGGGCATCCAGATGGCCAATAAACATCTAACCAGATAGCTAAAATTTAGGTTGCTAATAGCAAGTGTTAACAAAGTTGGGGGCATCCAGATCTCTCATTAACTGCTGCTGAGAGTATAAATAGATACAATGGCTTTGGAGAACTGTTTAGCATTATCTTTCATTGTTTAAGATAAGTCTACCCTATAATCCTTCAATTTAATTTTCAGATTTATATTCTGCTTGTCCTTGGGCACAGAGACATTTACAAGAATGTTCACAGCTGCCTTATGCATGATGGCCTCACATGGGAAACACAATGAATTCTCTTGTGAGAAAGTAATCTACTGTAGAATTATAACACCTGTAGATTCTTGGTATAACTCATGACAATGATATGAATTGGGGCTCACAAATAATAAGACATCCTTTCTGTGCCTATGGCTCCATCTATTCCTGTCATTGCCTTCTTCCCGTATGACCCTGGAGTGGCCTGTCTTGACTTTTCTCCTGCCTGTGTCTTGTCTGGAAGCTTCTATAGTTTGTACAAGCCTCCAGCACCTGACATTTCCCTATAAGGTTTTTTTGTTTTTGTTTGTTTGTTTGTTTTTGTAATTTGAGGCCCAGGAAAAATAAAAATTTCACTGTACATCTTGTGATATTGTCTCCCATCCAAGTACTAACCAGGCCCGACCCTGCTTAGCTTCCGAGATCAGACGAGATCGGGCGCGTTCAGGGTGGTATGGCCGTAGACCATCTTGTGATATTGTGATTTATAATAAGAAATATGAATTTGGTCTTCATAAGCTTTCTGGCACAGAGCTTGTAAAACCCTTGCAATTTCCTAATTATTGAGAGTGTTAAAGGTGTTTCTTTTTTCTTTTAAAAATTCTTTATTGTTTAAAGCATTACATATGAATCCTTTTTCCCCCATTGACCTTTCCCCACTCGCCTGCCCACCCCCAACCCCCGCCCTGCACATGTTCTCACCCCCCCGCATGACTGTGCCCATGGGATATGCTTATATGCATGCATACAACTCCTGTGGTTGATATTTCCCTCTTCCCCCCTCATTTTACCCCTTTACCCCTGAGGTTGGATGGTCTGTTTGATGCTCCTATGTTTCTGGATCTATTTTAGACGAGATCGGGCGCGTTCAGGGTGGTATGGCCGTAGACTCTGGATCTATTTTAGTTCATCAGTTTGTGTTGTTCATTATATTCCACATACTAGTATGAGTGAGATCGTGTGATATTTATCTTTTTCCGACTGCTTATTTCGCTTAGCATAATGTTCTCCAGTTCCATCTATGCTGTTGCAAATGGTAAGAGTTCTTTTTTTTTTTTTTTTTTTTTTTACAGCAGGGTAGTATTCCATTGTGTAGATGTACCACAGTTTTTTAACCCACTCATCTGCCAATGGGCACTTAGGCTGTTTCCAAATCTTAGCTATGGTGAATTGTGCTGCTGTGAACATAATGGAGGCTTGGTTTCACAGGCACGGATGATTAAGTCACAGGACATTAGCAAGGGATTCAAGCTCCAGCCCCTATACTCTCTGGTGGGATAAAGATGTTTTTGTTACCTTAATGAGGTGACTTTTGAAACTCACCTAAGGGCGGGGTCTGGTTGCAGGAGAATCAACCCTGTGATTAGAGGGTTGGAACTGTCAGTCCATGGAGAGTAGCGGGGTTGGAAGTTGAGTCAGTTGCTAGTGGCCTGTGACTTAATCATCCGTGCCTATGAAACAAAGCCTCCATAGAAACCTAGAAGGACAGAGCTGATGAGCAGGATGAGATCTGGGGAGAGAGGGGAGTCCCTGGAGAGGGCATTGAAATTCCCAGCCCCTTCCCACATACCCTGCCCTATGCTTCTCTTCTGTCTGGCTGTTCCTGAGTTATATAACCTTTTACAATAAACAGTAATCCAGCCCTAATTGGTTTGGCTCAGTGGATAGAGCATTGGCCTTGGACTGAAGGGTCTCAGGTTCGATTCCGGTCAAGGGCATGTACCTTGGTTGCAGATCCCCAGTAGAGGGTGTGCAGGAGGCAGCTGATGGGTGCTTGTCTCTCATCAGTGTTTCTAATTTTTCTATCCCTCTCCCTTCCTCTCTGTAAAAAGATCAATAAAATATATTTAAAAAATAAATAGTAATCCAGCAAGTAGAATATTTCTCTGAGTTCTGGGAGCCACTCCACCAAGTAATTGGGCCTGAGGCGGTGGTCTTTGGAACCTCTGCTTTATAGCCATTGGCTAGAAGTACAGATGATAACCTGGGTTTTCAGCTGGCATTTGAAGTGGGGAGTTGGGGGCAATCTTTTAGGACTAAATTCCTAACCTGTGGGGTCTGAGTTGAATTGTAGAACACCAGCTGATGTCCCGAGAATTGTTTTTGGTGTGGGGATGCCCCCTCCCTTGCACCTCCCCACATTGGACTTGGTGGCCCGAACAAAATTCATCTTCATTTTTCTTTTCTTCAACATGAGTCAAATAAGAGGATTCTTTCTGAAATTTGTCTCTTTTATGTGACTCAGATATAATAAGTCACACATCCCGCAGAGACAGATGGTTTTCAGGAAGCATTTCAAGGGGAAGAGAGCAGAGGCCACTGTGAACCCTAGGAAATCTGAAGTAATCCAATTGAGAAGAGATCAAATAAATAGAAAACCAAGGAGCATGGCAGCCTTGGAAACAATAGAAAATCAGAAGATGAAGCAGGATTAAAAAGTAAAAACTAATCTTCTCATGCTGAGTGCCCAGAGAACCACTCACTGACAAAAAAAAAAAAAGTCTTATTGCATTTACTTGAGCATCTTCCCTATTATTTTCTGTGATATTTACCTGCTAACATGATATTTTGGGGTAAAGAAATATCTACATCCCAGAGTGTAATTGCCCCTGCCCTTACGGTGGCCGTGGCACAAGTTGACGGCAGGTGAAGTTTCACACCCTTTACTTCCAGAGAGCTAGCTTTCATTGAATGGAATGTCTGTCTTTTCAGTTTTATTTTAAATAAAATTTTATGCTAATAACAACACTAGGAACAGGTACTGGGGAGTACTTTACAAATGTTACTTTATTTAATAGTCATAATAAATGGATGCGTTGAATGTGGTAGATCATCATCACAATCAATTTTAGAACATTTTCCTCACCTCAAAAAGAAATCCCATACCTTTTAGCATCACCCCCTACCCCTTCATCTTCCCAGTGCTAAGAAACTACTAATTAACTTTCTCTCTATTCGGAACACTTTAGTTGAATGGACTCATCAATATGTGGTCTTTTGCGACTGGCTTATCTTGTTTAACATGAAGTTTTTGAGGTTTTTCCATGTCCCTGTGACCCAAAGAGGTGCTTCTGTCTATGGTTAGTTTCTCGTTGGACTTTCTGTGAGGAAGATTGAAGTTAACCACCTATTCCATCCTGTTGGTGCTGTCACCTCCCACATTCGTTTATATTGTAATAATTGTGGGTAATACATTGATTTATTTTGTGTCTTTGTTTAGAATGTCTTTTTTGCTTATTTCTAAAACTCCTTTTGGCATTTAGGAAGGCTTGTCTTTAGGTTCAAAGTTTTCTTTCTATATAAACCCTTTATAAGGATTACACTAGTTATCTTGTTGTATAGCAAATTAACCAAACGTTGATAGCTTAACACAATGACTGCTGGTTTTCTCCCAGTTTCCATGGGTCAGGAATCTGGGTGTGGCTTAGCTTCCTCCTCAGTGTCTAAGCTGTTGTTCAGGACAGAATCATCTCAACTATTTACTGGGGCTTGCCAATCTGGCTTCAAGTTTATCCACACTTCTTGTTCTGGCAAACCTCAGAAGATCTACTTCCATGTCATTGCTGGCAAGCCTTGACTCTTCACCACGTGGGCTCTCTGTAAGCTTCCTGAGTGCCCTCCTCGCAGTGCAGCAGCTGACGATCTGAGAGACCCAGACAGTAGCCCACGATGGAACCAAGTCCCTTTATAACTAATCTCAGCAGTGACATCCGCCACTTGGGTTATATTGTATTTGTTAGACACCTAAGCACCAGCACACTAAAGAGGAGGGGATGACACGAATACATAAGTGCTTGGAAACAAGTGTCATGGTCTGCCATCTTAGTGGCTTTCTATCACAATTCCATAAGTCCTCCTTTATTCTTATACATTTAAAAAATATATAATTGTTATTTGTAAAACTACTTTTGAATTTTTTAAAAATATTTTCCCCCTTTCTTTTTAAAATTGCATTCTTCCTATTTTGTCAGAAAATATAATAATATTTAAATTCTAATCTTCTCCGTGTGTCTTCAACTTCTTTTTAATCTTAGCTCTATACTGAAACACAGGAAATGTTCATTGGCAGTCCTTTTGCTGAAGTTCTCCAATCACCTTTTGGTCAGATGAAGCCTACTTTCTAGTAGATTCCTTAAGAAGGGAACATCTTTACATGAGTTTTTGCATGTTCAAAATTCCTTTTCTGTGGTCTTAATAACTGAAGAAGAGCTTTGATGCATATAACATTCTTGGCTCACATATGTTAAAGTTTTGGGGAAATGTTGCTTCTCCATTTTCCCATATCACAGGTTGCTTTCTCAAAGTTCAATGACATCTCTTGCCCTTGTAAGTTATTTTACTTGTTTTTTGCATGGAGTCTAAAGAAATTTTAAAAATTCTTTAAAGTCTAATAGTTTTGCTAAGATATGACTCAGAATTTATCATTCTGGGTCAGTTTTCTTGGGTACATTATGGTCCCTTATGATCCTGGATTATAGTTTTAAATATTAGTTCCATATCAGTAGTTTATTTTTTTTCTTCATGGGCTCTAGTTATAGCATGTTAGACCTTCTTTGACTGTCTTCTATTTCAATCATTTGTTCTTTATAATCTTTTTTCCTTTTTAAAAAATTTATATTTATTTTCTTGGGTGTTTTACTTCAATGTACCTTATTACATTTTCTTTTTTTCTCTTTTTTCCCCCCACATTGACTATTTCCCCCATTTTTTTAATTCAATTATTATCTGTGTACATAATTTAACATTGCCGCCCCCCCCGCCCCCGCCAATACATACCTCCCCTCCCCAGAGTTTTGTGTCCATTGGTTGTACTTATATGCATGTATACAAGTCCTTCAGTTGATCTATTATCTCCCCCAGATCTCCCTACCCTACCTGCTGTAATTTGACAGTCTACTTGTTGCTTTACTGTCTCTATATCTATCTTTTGGTTCATCAGTTTATAATGTTCTTTATTATCCATAAATGAGTGAGGTCATGTGGTGTTTCTCTTTCATTGACTGGCTTGTTTCACTCAGCATGATGTTCTCCAATTCCATGCAGGTTGCTGCAAATGATGAGAATTCCTTCTTTTTTATGGCAGCATAGTATTCCATTGTGTAGATGTACCATGGTTTTTGGATCCAATCATCTGCTAATGGGCACCTAGGCTGTTTTCAAATTCTGGCTATTGTAGATTGTGCTGCTATGAACATAGGAGTGCATATATCCTTTCTGATTGGTGTTTCTAGTTTCTTGGGATATATTCCTAGGAGTGGGATTACTGGGTCAAATGAGAGTTCCATTTTCAGTTTTTTGAGGAAACTCTACACTGTTCTCCACAGTGGTTGCACCAGTCTGCATTCCCACCAGCAGTGCACGAGGGTTCCTTTTTCTCCGCAACCTCACCAACACTTGTCGTTTGTTGATTTGTTGATGTTCGCCATTCTGACAGGTGTGAGATGGTACCGTATTGTTGTTTTGATTTGCATCTCTCGGATAATTGGTGACTTTGAGCATGTTTTCATATGCCTTTGGCCTTCCTTCTGTGTTCTTTTGAAAATATTCTATTTAGGTCCATTGCCCATTTTTTAATTGGATCATTCATTTTCCTTTTATTTAGTTGTATAAGCTGTAGATGTTGGAGATTAAACCTTTATCAGTGGTAACATTTGCAAATATGTTCTCCCACACAGTGGGCTTTCTTGTTGTTTTGTTGATGGTTTCTTTTGCTGTAAAAAAGCTTTTTATTTTGATATAGTCCCACTTGTTTATTTTCTCTTTAGCTTCCATTGCTCTAGGGGCAGTATCAGTGGAGAAGTTCTTTTGGCATATGTCTGAGATTTTGCTGCCTGTGAATGCTTCTAGTATTTTTATGGTTTCCCGTCTGATGTTTAAGTCCTGTGTTCATTTTGAGTTTATTTTTGTTTATGGTGTAAGTTGGTGATCTAGTTTCATTCTTTTGCATGTATCTGTCAATTTTCCCAACACCATTTATTGAAGAGACTTTCTTGACTCCATTGTATATTTGTGCCTCCTTTGTCAAATATTAATTGAGTATAGTGATTTGGGTTGATATCTGGGTTCTCGATTCGATTCCATTGATCTATATGTCTGTTCTTGTGCCAGTACCAGGCTGTTTTGAGAACAGTGGCTTTGTAATACAGCTTGAAGTCTGGTATTTAGATCCCTCCTTCTTTACTCTTCTTTCTCAGGATTGCTGTGGCTATTTGGGGTCTTTTATTGTTCCAAATGAACTTTTTGAGAGTTTTTTTCTAGGTCAGTGAAATATGCCGTTGGTATTTTAATGGGGAGTGCATTGAACCTATAGATTGCTTTAGGAAGTATGGACATTTTGATGATGTTGATTCTACCAATCCGTGAACATGGTCCTTATTACATTTTCATTCAAATCTGTTTTCCTTTATGCACCTCTTTTCTTTCCATTGTGGTCTGGTAATGCCTTATTGTCTTGGGAACTTTTTAATGATTTTAAAGTTTCTTATTTGATATTATATCAAGCATTTTTAATTAGGATTTTTGTATGTTTATGTTTTGGTAAGGGATGCATAACTTAGCCTGCTATTACTGAAAACAGAAATCTCAACTTAGTCATAAATGGCCTCCAAAGTTGCAAGTGTCCTGCTGGAAGTAGAAAGAAGGATATGCAAAGGAGAGATGTCATATTTCTTTGATTTGTAGATATTGGGTGGCTGTTTAATGCCTTATTTATGACTAAGCATTACAACTTTTCTGGAAACTTCCTATTTCCTATCTCATCTCATGCTGCCTTTTTTTGAGACTCTGTCCAGCTGTGAAGACCTAAAACCTTATGTGTTGTTATTGTTTTTTTCTGTTGAAAGAGATCATGAGAGATAATTGTCAAATTGATAAAATAGCAGATAAAATAGCAAATGATGAAGTATATTTATTGAATAGTGTTTTCTTATCTAGGAAAGATAAAAGTGCCCAAATGTAAGAACTGTTTGTATTTTCATGTCTTCTGTTTTGTCCAGAATCACTTGGTTTTTCTAAAAGGGCTTGTAAGCATTGAGATAAGTTTAGGCAGGTTACATGGAATGGACTCCTTTGGTTAAGGTATTTGTTCCAAGAATTTGATGTAATTTTGAAGATCAGTATTTTTAAACCTTCCGGTATTTGAAGAAGTTTAAAAATAAAAAATAGTGACCTGCATTCAGGAATTAACTGTATTTGTTTTCAAACTTTCTTTCCCTCTTAGGTGAGCAAAGGAAATAACTGAAAATGACAAGTAGAAGACTCGAGGAGTCCATGGGGGCTGTGCAGATGGGGTTAGTCAGGATGCTCAAAGGATTCCAAAGCAAGGTTTTGCCACCCCTGAGTCCAAAGGTGGTTAAAGAAGAAGATGTAAACCAAATGGTAATGTATCAAAGGATCTCAGTGTGAAATTCTTAATGTAAGGATCTCAGGAGGATGACAGCTGCTAATTGGCATTATGAGAATACGAGAGAGAATTGTGGCAGAGCCTAGGCACCTCTGAGAGCCTCTGAAGTTTGTGAAATTGCATACATTGAAAGAGAGGCTGGAAATGCTTAAGTCAAGCAGTTGAAATAAGACAATGAAAGCAAATTATTCGGTTTTCCAAATATGTAGTTGAACCCTATGAAGCTGTCATTTGTGTAGTAGTTCAAAAACAAGCATATATCAGAAATTTATAGGTTTTCACCTGAACACTCTATGGCCTGTCAATTGGCAAAAGCTATTTTTGGCTGTACATTTGTAGGATATAGAATATTAAAATAATGACTGTATTATAAGAAAAATGCATAATTTTTCTTTCCTTTAAAATGAAAATATATATTTTATTTTAAAATAAGAGTTGACATTCAATATTAAAACATTTATAGTGTTAATGAATTATAATGATTTGGTGAGAATTGAATTATAAACTACAAGCTGTAGAAAATTTCAGTAACAACTTAGAGTATTCACTGGATTTTAAAAACGAGTCTCAAATTACATTTTAATTAGAAAAATAAGATATATTATTCTCTTTTGGGGTGGTTATGGTTTCATATTTAAGGTAACTTTTGACCTTTTTGCTTATACGACTATATTATTATTTATTATTATTATTATTTAATCCTCATCTGAGGAGGATATTTTTTCCATTGATTTTCAGAGAAAGTGAAAGGGAGGGAGGAGAGGGAGAGAGAGAGAAAGGAAAGAGAGAGAGAGAGAGAGAGAGAGAGAGAGAGAGAGAGAGAGAGAGACATTGATGTGAGAAGGACACATTAATCGGTTGCCTCCCGTCCATGCCACTACCAGGAACCTGCAACCAAGGTACATGCCCTTCATTGGAAATCGAACCCAAACCCTTCGGTCCACAGGCCAACATTCTAATCACTGAGAAAACCGGCCAGGGCTCAACTTGGTTATTTTTATTTAAATCACAGCACAACTGATACCTCTTAACATTTTAGTACTCTGTGTTCCAATAAACACACACACACACACCCCTTAAAAAAACAAGTTGGGAGCTATATTAGAAATACACCTTCATTTTAAATGGATTAAACCACAGAAAATAATTTCATAGGGAATTTGAGAAGCATTGATTTTTAACCCAAGGCGAAACAAATCAGCTAAATAATATCACTGTGATTGTATTTCAAAGTCTTGGCACACACTGAAGCATGATGTTGCGGCCGGTGACTGTGATCTCCTTGCAGCTAAAGTAGGCCCTGGGTGATGGAGATGCTCTGCATCCTGACTGCATCAATGTCAGTGTTTTGGTTGTGAGGCTGTGCTATAGTTTTGCAAGGCACTATTTTTTTTGGAGAAACTAGGCAAATAGTACCTGGTTCTTTTTGGTATTCTTACAACTAAACTGCATACAAATCTTAACATTACAAATTTAATTTAAAAAACCCTTTCCTATAATTCAATGGATCAGCCAATCAATCAATAAAATAAAGTGTAGGTTTTGGAAAGCACGAAAACATCGCAGCACAGCAACAACTATGTAATAGTGATTGGTCCTGGATAACCAAGCCCTTGTTCAGTTACTCAAATGATAAACAATAGGTTCCACTTTCTTCCCCTCATAACTTTAGAAGGTATTAAAAGCATTTAGAAGGTATTAAAAGTATTAAAAGCAAATATTCATTTGGGCATGTGAATATGACTGACTGCCAGTTCTGATGATTGGCTTAGATCTGTTTTATTTTATTTCATTTCATTTTTAATAAGGTATATGTGTACATATCTTACCATTGTCCCCCCCCCCCACTCCCATACATGCCCTCCCTCCCTAGAGTCTTGCATCCATTGGATAGCTTAGATCTATTTTAAACCAAGGTCTAAATGCACTTTTGTGATTTCTAAAAAGTTCAGACTTATTCCTAAGCAGTGTAATCACACTTTCCAAACCCTGTACATTTTGTATGGTTACTCTGTAACCTGAATTAACCTGATAGTTAATGTAATTTCAGTGGAGAAATAGATGTGTTTTAAACTTATCTCTGAGGCCTGAAAGTGATTTTAGAAAGTTAGGGTTTTACGTTCAGATGCCTCTTCGAGCATGAATGTTAAGCTCTTTGGACATGCTCTTGTGCAGTATGTGGACTCCCTCTGCCCCCCAAGTTCCTTCGTGTGATTCCTTCAAGCTCATAAGGAAACAGTAACTACCTGTCATTTCAAATTATTTCCAAAGAGCTCAAAAGGACATGGCTACTTCTCTTGTATTATTTAGTTATTTTAAATATTTTATAAGGGAACTTAGTGGCATTCCAGAATTATCCTGAAAGCTGAAAACACAAATTATTCATGACTGGAACTTATGAAAACACGTTTTCAGTGTAGCCATTTATTAATCTTTGGCTCCTGTTGTTTGAAATTCTAGCTAACACCCTCGGAGTTCCTGAAGGAAATGTCCCTGACCACAGAACAGAGACTGGCAAACACACGGCTGATGTGTCGACCACAGATCATCGAGCTTTTAGATATGGGAGAAGCAACACATCAAAAGGTAGCTACTTCTTCTTTTACTAGCATTTGTCTTCCTAGCATGGAAAGTAGGCACTGGCATAATGTGAAAATCCCCCTCCCTTACCTCCCAATGCTTTTTTAAAAAGAATGGGAGGGAGGGAGAAAGGAAAGGAAAGAGGGAGGGAGGGACAGAGAGAGAGAGATGTGAAATAGATACATTGATTGGTTGCCTCCCCCACATGCCCAGACCAGAGCTGGGGATCAAACCTGCAACCCAGGTATGTGACCTTGACCGGGAATTAAACCTCTGACCCTCTAGTGCACAGGAGAAGCTCTAACCATAGAACAACACTGGCCAAGGTATAATGTGAACAGTCACTAAGTGATAGTTATTTTTTTTTTCCTGGGCTAATCTTTTATTTTTATTTTTACTTAATACATTCTTTTTCTTCCTCCGTTGATCTTGATACCTGTGATTTGATATGGAGAGAATTACAATTCATTAGTACAAATAACTTTTGACTACTCACATTTCTTTCTTAGCTACTTCTGGACAGTTATTTACAGATTAGGAGTGATTCCAAGAATCATATTAGCTAAGCCTAATTAAGTTATCTTCTTAGCACAAGAAATCTCTCCTTACCTGAGCTGTCATCACTAGAAGAAAAGTGGAATTATTAAAGTAAGCATTTGTTGTATAGTCTGGCTCATCCGATATAACAAAAGGGGAATATGCAAATTGACCCGAACAGGGAAATGACTGATTGCTAATGACGTGCACTGACCCCAAGGGGCAGATGCTCTGACTGTTGTAGGTTAGCTTGCTGCTGGGGTCTGGCCAGTTGGGACTGAGCAAAATGGGCCAGATATGCCCTGGAGCCCTGCCAAGATCCCTCCCTGGCCCACCAGAGTCCCTCAGTCTGGCTTATGCCCTCTAGCAATCCACAACCCTTGGGGGATGTTGGAGTGGTGTTTTCAGCCCGATCCCACAGGCCATACCCCTTGGGAGGGCACCAGATGCAGAGCTCATGGCTGACAAGCCTCTCCTGATCAATCGTGGCAGGCACAGTGGGGCCGGGATGAGCAGGAGCAGCAGGTGAGAGCTACACTCAGCTTTGGATTGTGGGTTCTGGCCAGTTCCCTGCAGGCCACCCAGAAGAACCCAAACTGTGCACGAATTCATGCATCAAACCTCTAGTATTCTAATATAAACCAGATAGTCTAGGCTTTAGGAGCATATTTTTATACTAGTAAAATGAAGTCTTTCTTACTTTTTAATTAATTTCTTGAATTATATGCTTCACTTTTTTGTGTAGAAATTATGGTACGAACTTCCATCAGTTGAACTGCTGGAGATCAGCCTCCTCTCAGAGGGTTCCTCGCTCTCCCTGAGAGTTTTTCAGACTTATTTCCCACATGATGAATGCGTCCCTGAGGCTCTTTTGCTCTTGCTAAAATACCATTGCCTCTCCCGTCAAGGATCTACATAAAAACTTGCTCTTCCTCTCAGCCCTGCTAGCTTTAATTATTATTTATTTTCTTCCCCATAACCACACTCTAACTTTGAGGGCAGGGAACATGGCTTTTCCCAAAGCTAATTTATCCTAATTAAGGGCTATTTGCTCCTTTCTCATAGCATAACTAAGACCAGACTGTGTGTATTTTTCTGTGTATACTGCTTTTGTGTGTGTTTTTAATGTGACTCCTGCTATGAAGAATGAGGAAATAAGTATACTACATCTCATCTTTCTTTTCTCAACCCTGCTGGTTATTTTTATTTTATTTTCAGGAGTTTTCATTTTTCTCTTAGTTGGATGACAGTCATCCTCTACTAATTTCTTCAAAAAGAGCTTATGGAAATGATTCCCTGATTTTATATATTTGATAATATTTGCCTATGGCCTTTATACTGGACTGCAGTTTTGTTAGGTATAAAATTCTTGGATTACATATTTTTTCCATAAGAGCTTTGCAGGCATTTTCCTCACAAACTTTTGGTTTTAAATATTGGCATGTAAAGGTACAAAAGCCAGCTTGATTTTCCCCAAGGTAAAAGATAGGTATTTTAATCTTTTAGGTTGTATGCCCAAAGATTATTTATTTTTATTTAATTTCCAATAATTTTATTAGGTTGTATCTTTATTTCCAGAAAGTTTTCTTGTTCATGCCATTTTGGGTTCCTTTCTTTAGGAATATCAATTATGATCCTGTTGGATCTTCTTTGCCTGCCCTTCTATATCTTCTATGTCCTCTCTAATCCATTTTTAACTTTCTGTCATTTTCATTTCATTATAATTATATATACCAGGTTATCTTCTTTGTCCCTTACTTTGAGTTTTATGTATGTGTATTTCTCTTAAAACTCATTATTTTTATTTTATTTATTTATTTTTAAATTCTTTATTGTTGAAAGTATTATATATGTCCCCCTTTCCTTATGACCCTCTCCAGTCCACCCTGCTCCTGCCCCAGATCTTTAGTATCAATTGTTTGTGTCCATGGACTATTCATAATTGCATACAAGTTCATTGGCCACCTCCTGCACTGGCCTCTACCAGGCCTGGGGAACCTACAACTGAGATATCTTTTGCTTTTCCAGATAAATTTTATAATCACTTTTTTAATTTTAAAGAAAAATTTACTGGGAATCTATTATTGGATTGCATGGGTTTTTTATATCAATATGGGGAGTATTTGACATTCTTAAAGTATTGAGTCTTTCAATTCATAAACAAGATATATATTCTTGTATTCTCTGTAGGTCTTTAAAAATTCTTCTTAGTGATATTTTAGTTTTTTTGGATAAAGGTCTTGTACATCTTTTATTGGACTTATTCCTATGCATTTTATGTTTTGGGATGCTACTTAAAATGGTATTATTTATAAATTTCTTAAATGTTCATAGATAGTACATATAAGTATAATTTATTTTTTATATGTTGATATTATACTTAGTGACATTTACAAATCACTTATTAATTCCAATAGTTTTATCTAGGTGGTTATTTTGAATTTTCTAAATAAACAGGGTTTTTGTTTTTTTTTTTCTTCTGGGGAAAATGACAATTTTGTTTCTTCTTTTTTTTAAAAAAATCAGTTTTGAATGTTGGATTTCTGAGATAAGCCCAATGCAGTCATGAGGTATTATTCCTTTTAGTGGGTTTTAGTTTGCTAATGTTTTGTTTCTTTTTTTTGAATTTATAGCTCATGAGTAACATTGACCTATAATTTTTCCCTTTTCCTAGTGTCTTTTTTTAGGTTTATGACAGTTATATTAACATAATCAATTGAGTTGGGAGATACTTAATTTTTGTTTTCCTTTTCTTTGGTAGAATTTTATAGTATTTGAGTTATATCTTCTTTAAATGTTTGCTAGAATTTGCTTATAAAGTTATTAGGGCCAGAATTTTCTTTGTGAAAGGCTTTTACTTACAAATTCACTATTTCTAATAGGCATAGAACTATTTCAACTTTCTATTTTGTCTTGTGCTAATTTTGATAAATTGTATTTTTTAAGGAATTTTTACTTTTTTTTAAATCTAACTTTTCACATTTATTGACATAATATCCATTTGCTATCTTCCTTGGTTTAGGTTCTGTAGTAATGTTCCTATTTTCATTATTTAAAGAGCTCTTTGTCTTATTTTTTTTTTTAAATCAGATTCACTGGGTATTTTATTAATTTTATTAGTGTTTTTAAAAACAACTTTTGGCTTTGTTGTTATATAGTATAGTTACTTCCCATTTCGTTAATTTCTGCTATTGTTTTTGCTATATCGTTTTTTATTTGTTTGGATTTTATTTTTTAACTAATTCATGCAAGGGGCTTGGCCCTCGCAACCCTGGTTTTTGTCCAGAAGGTTGTCCAGTGTTCAACCATTTGGTCAATTTGCATATTTTACTTTTATTATTATAGATGTTTGCTATTGATTTTCTAAGTTACTGAAGTGGATGCTTACATTTTTTGTTTTCAAACTGTGTTTCAACGTGCCTCAGGGTACAGCCATGAGATTGCAGGGCATCATGGAATATTCTGAATTTTTAAGGAAATATGACAGTACTTGGAACTTGTTGGATAGTATACAGGCTATTAATCGGAGGTAATTCATAGTTTCAATATTAGATTATACCATTTTTTTAGTTCTTTAGTGCCTCCAAAGAGGTATTTGCTGACATAACACTTTTTTTTATTATTCTCATAGTGGAATTGGTTCAAATTACCTTATTCATCACTACCAGAAATGGAAGTTTTGTATTATTTATTTATAAATGATCTTTAATTGAAGTATTTTCCGCTGTAGTTCTTAACTAGCCAGGCAGCCTTGCACTGCCTCACTGTTGATGTCATCTATAATGTCATGTGGGTGCCAGCCATCAGCCTTGCAGCCCCCAGTCTGAGCAGTCCTCAGGGTCTCTTTAATGGTTCCAGAGAGTTCTCTAGCTAAAGATCAGTGCTGCATCTATCTGGCAATGTTGCCAGTCTTGTCAATTTCCTCTGTACTTAATGTCTTTTGCTTCTTTCTGTCTCTTGGAGGTGCTTTGAGGACTTTGATGATCAGGGCAGATGTAAAAGGTATTGCCTCCCTCTGGGCCTGTCTGTTCTGAATGGTCAGTTTCATTGTAATCACCTACTGCTTTGGGGATTTTGTTAGCAAATATTTTTGTGGACAGGCCCAGGGGAGCTCTCTTGGGAACCAGGGCTGACCTGGCACTGACTTCCCCACTGGTGCAATTCAAATATGTGACTTTGAACTCATTGGGGCTGAATTTTGGCAGCATGTTGGAGGCGACTGGTGTCAGACGAACCTGGATTTTGGACAACCAGGGAAAGTTGTACCTAAGCCTCCTCTGAGCTGAAATTAGGAAGGTAGCCTCTATTTTTTTTTTTTTAACGAGGACCAAACTTGCTTTTTTGTATTAAAGAAGTTGATGAAATAACCTTAACAATTATACCAATTATTGTTTATGGTGTAACTACCCCTTTTTGAGTGTTTCTTTTGTTGTTAGTCATTTTTGCATTGTGTGACTCTATGATTAATTTACTTTTCCAACTAAAGTTTTCAGAAATTGACCTGGACCAGGCATTATTCCAGCCCTTTCCATCAGAAATTGTATTTCAGAACTACACTCCCTGTGAAGTCTATGAAGTTCCACTGGTTTTGAGGAACAATGACAAAGTGAGTACGTTCAATGCGATGGCTGTATCTTTCATGAATACATACGAAGGAGCAAATTAAATTGGGATCACGTAGGATCTTCGATAAGTTCTTTAATCCGATAGACCTAGGAGAATAGATGAAAACATGCCCTTTGACTGTAGTGTTAATGAAGCCAAGACTCTGTTGGTTAGTTTGTGGCTATATGTATGTTCAATCCCTGGGTAGTGCCCAGCAAACCGAAAGCTACCGACATGTGCACTAACGTTTTGTTGAGTGAAGGACTGGCTAGATGAATGTCATGAAGTTCTCACATATGTCCAGTGGGCTAGGCTTTCATTTAAGACAGGGTGATTACTACTCATGCTTAAATACTTTGCTTTAGAGCCTCCAATTCCTAATTGAAGGTGTAAACTCATCTGAATTGCAGTCGTTCAGCCAATGCTTTTATATTCTACAAATTCTATTTTCTTTTTTTAAAATATATTTTATTGATTTTTTACAGAGAGGAAGAGAGAGGGATAGAGAGTTAGAAATATCGATGAGAGAGAAACATCGATCAGCTGCCTCTTGCACACCCCCTACTGGGGATGTGCCCTTAACAGGGTACATGCCCTTGACCAGAATCGAACCTGGGACCTTTCAGTCCTCAAGCTGACGCTCTATCCACTGAGCCAAACTGGTTTCGGCTCTATTTTCTTTTAATTAAAAAAAATGGATATCCCTTTCCCCCCTTCCTTTCTCCTTCTTTCTACCTAAGAAGCCTTTAGATATTTGTTTACAGATAGTTTTGGACAGCTTCTCTCACTGTTTATACCTTGTCACTTTGGGGTTGCAGCTGAGGATTTCTTCCCTATCCTATGCCTTTTTCTTCAGAGATAAATTAGGATTTATTTAAAGAAAAGATATTAAATGCCTGAAGATTTCCTTGACTGCCCTCCCCTGCAGCCCTGGTCATCCCCAACTGCCCTCCCTTTCAGTATAAAGCACAATAATCAGATAGGGAGGAAAGGCATCTGAGAGATGCTAAAGTTTAGGTGTAAAAGACAAGTAAAAATATTTATAGAATCTAAGAATGTGGAGGCAAATTCCCACTGACCAAGGGCATTCTCCTGACCAAGGGAAGATAAGCAAAGGCTATGCAAGAATCCAGGGCAAATGGGAAGACTTGCAGTTATATACGTCACAGTAGCTCATTAAATGAATCAGTGATACTTCAAAGATCAGTGGGATGATTTAGTGACAGCAAAGCCAGGCTCTGGAGAAAATGGCATATTTGTTTTTTTTTTGCTGCAGGAGTGTTAGCAAGGGAAGTTCAAGGAATAGAAGCTAAGTGTAGGCATAGAGAAGAAAAAGAATCCAGGTGTTCAGGATTATGTTCCTTAAGAAGAGATATATTGTATAGACTTTAGGACTCTCTCTTTCCCTATAAGGCTGCCAAATAATTTAGAATCTCACTTCCAGTTCTATTTTTCCCTTTCTACATTCCTTTTTTTTTTTTTTTTTTTTTTACTTTTGCTTGAGTTTTCTTAGACTTTGAAAGGCAGAGAGGAGCTAGTGTAAAGGGTAGTTTGGGCCACTCTTCCCTGGCCCTAAACAAGAAAGGCTTTGCCTATTAGTTTATATGGATAGGTCAAAGATAAAGGGCATGTGTAAGTTTTATTGCCAAAGGTCACTCAATTCTCATGGATAACCTGAGAACTCTTGGTAAGATGTTGCTAGAGGTTTGGACCTCATGAAAAGATAGTTCTCGTCTAGGGAAATTCAGCCAGCAACAAGCAGACAGATTTCTCTTGGCTTGGTAGGCTTGTTTTTGGGTGAGTTGCTCCCAGGGCCCTTCCTTATATTAGACTAGAGGCCTGGTACACAAAATTCGTGCATAGGGATAGAGGGAGGAGGGTGTGTCCCTCAGCCCAGCCTGCACCCTCTCAAATCTAGGACCCCTTGAAGGCAGTCGGACATCCCTCTCACAATCAAGGACTGCTGGCTCTCAACTGCTCACCTGATTGCCCTTAACTGCTTCTGTCTGCCAGCCTGATCACACTCTAATCACTCCCCTGCCAGCCTGATTGACGCCTGACTGCTCCCCTGCTGGCCCGATTGCCCCTAATTGCCCTCCCCTGCCAGCTTGGTTGCCCCCAGCTGCCCTATGCAGTTCAGTGCTTATCACGTAGTAAGCACTATACCAGTGGTTCTCAATCTTTCTAATGCCTCGACACTTTAGTACAGTGCAACATGTTGTGGTGACCCCCAACCATAAAATTATTTTTGTTGCTATTTCATAACTGTAATTTTGCTACTGTTATGAATCATAATGTAAATATATGTGTTTACCGATGTTCTTAGGCGACCCTGCTAGTGGTTCGACCCACAGGTTGAGAACTGCTGCACTATACCATTATTACTGCTCCCTTTCAGGCCTTGTCACCCCTGACTACCCTCCCTTGCCAGCCTGGTCACCTCTAAGTGCCCTCCCCTGCAGGCCTGATCCCCCACAACTGCCCTCCTCTACCAGCCTGGTCGCTCCCAACTGCCTTCCCCTGCTGGCTCAGTGACCCCTAATTGCCTTCCCTTGCCAGCCTGGTCACCCCTAACTGCCCTCCCCTACCAGCCTGGTAGCCCTCAACTGTCCTCCCTGTCCTGGGCCATGGGGTTAATAATAACACCCAACTCAATACGTTGTTTGGAATAGTAAATGAGATAATGAATGTATGCAGTTCAGTGCTTGTCATGTAGTAAGCACTATATCATTATTACTTTTATTATTATTATATTAGTGTTACTGTAGTTTTCCTTCCTAGTTTTTAGTTCACAGTTATGCTATTATTAAAGTAGTCCCAGCAAGCTTACACAGTATCACTCAACACATCATAAATGTCATGGTACATTTATTCCCTTACAGCAAAACTATTTCTATGCTTATAGAGTTTGCACACATCTCTTCCTTATCGATTCACTCTCTGGTCTTAACCTGTCTGGATTCTCTTTGCATTTATTCTCCCCTTCCCCCTCTGGTGACAGCTTTGAGAGGTGGTGGAGGTCTTTTTCCCTTCTTTTACACCTGAGGCATCTGGGTCAGACTTGACTATAGTTAACTTTCCTGATGCCCAGTTTAGTCTTTAAAAAACACACAATCCTGTCTCCCTTTCCTTGTGTCCCTAGAACCTCCACCCCTGACCACCCTCATTCTCCTCATAACTGCATTTCCTTTATCGCTTGGGCTAACTGAGATAGAGTTCCTACTCTCCGCAAGGCAAGCAGGGCAGAGAAATAAGACTTTAAAAGAATAAAAGAATAAGACTTTAAAAGAATAAAAGAATAAGACTTTAAAAGAATAAAAGTTGTGTGTTTTTTGTTGTTGTTCTTGCTTTACAGTGGTGTTTACTTAGTACAATCTCAGAGAGAGGAAGGCGGGGTTGGGCTGGGATTTGACTTGAACACCATGGCTCGGTGAAGCTGTGGCAATAGGGCAGGTGTCTGGTTCTTCATCTGTAGAATGGGAGTCAGAATGAAGCTCAGAGCTTACGGGGAGGATTCAGTGGCACCTCGTGTGCAGGCCACAGCAGAGCGCAGCAAGTGTGGTTTCTTCTCCAAGAGCGAGTCTCAGATGTTGGGAAATCCAGCTCAACTCCGCTGTCTTAGCAGTTAGTCTCTGAAGATGGTCACTTTTATTTTATTATTTTATTTTATTTTATTATTTTTTTTTTTTTTAAAAGATGGTCACATTTAAAGAATAAAATGAACAAAGCCTTAAAATAACAATAAAACGAGTAATAATAATAATAATAATGTTCATGAAACTTAAAGTTAAAATGCATAGAGGGCTTACTTCCTGTAAGAGACTGGGATGGAGGCGGGGCCCGTTGTCTCCTATTACAACTGATGAGCCGGAAGCTGGGGCCTGACCGAGGTCGCATGGCCGGTGGGCAGTAGGTGGAGATGTCCTGTTTAACTACGAGGCCCGTGCCTTCGCACGCCCAGCTCTGATTTTCCCTGCAGATTCCAAGGATGGTGAAAGTCGTGGAGGAAAGCTCGCCCTACTTTAAAGTGATCAGCCCCAAGGACATTGGCCACAAAGTGGCTCCGGGAGTGCCGTCCATATTCCGGATCCTCTTCACTCCAGAGGAGAACAAGGTAACGGCAGTGCTGGCAGGAGATTGGTTGCACGCTTTCACTGACGGTTTGCAATTCCGGACATGAAGGAAGGAAGTGGTGGTCGGTGTTGGTGTTGGTGTTGGTGTTGGTATTGGTGTTGTTAGTAGGGGTATCAGCTGTACTGGTTGTGGTGCTGGTGGTCGTGATATTGGTTTGGTGGTGGTGGTTGTGTTGTTGATATTGCTGTTGTTGATGGTATAGGTAGTGGTGGTGGTGGGTGTTGCTGTTGGTGGTGGGTGGCGATGGGAGGAGTGATGAGACGGGGTGAGAGGAGGGGATGGCATTCCACTGGGAATGAGGTTACAATTGTCAAGGAGTGTTGAGGGCTTATATGAGCTGTAAGTAGCCAGGATGTAATGAAGGGTAATCCTTCTAAATGACCCCCCTCTCCACTCTCCTCTCCTCCTCAGCACCTACCTCAGCATACTTATATTTGACTGTACAGTTAGAGGGATACCAAAAAGGAAGAGGTGGGGTCCAGGTGTGGTGAGCTAAGACAAAGGATAAAGACTCTGGCTCCTTGGAAGTTTGGGATCCTGGCTCTTACATTCCTCCTCCCCAGATTCGAAGTAGTTTAGGAAAGAGACCTAAGATCCAAATATTGATCACAGTATCAGTCTAATTAAGGAGGCCAGACCTGAGGCCTAGAAGGGACTACCTCCTGTTTGCCTGGTAAGGGATTGCTAGATAACTGGACCTTGGTGAGGGGCTGACCTCACCTATAGCTTCATCCAAGCATGCGCGGAGAAACTAGAGCTCAGAGCATGTGTACACAGGCAGGATGGAAAGAGCCTGACTTCAAAAGAGGCCATTTCCCCTTAGCACCATGGAGCTGTGGGGAATCTAACCCATCCTTAGGCTCTCCTCACTTGGAGAAACTCCAGTTTCTCCCAGAAGAAAGGACCAGCTAAGGGGAACTGAGAGAGGAGGCTTCCTCCTTAACCCTTCTCCAAGAGCACAACATTGCGGGTTGAATTTTCCTCTCTGTGGACCAAAGTGGGGACTTACGGGTTTTACCTGCATGATCAAAGGAGTTAGGACAAAAATCAAGGTTTAAATAGGCATGACAAAATATCAGGTAATATATAATGTTAATGGTGTTCGTGACATGCCATTATGGTTGGAATCAAAAGAGCATAATGGGGAGAGAACTAGATTTGAACCCTTGCTTTTCCATCACTAATACTTACTAGCTGCTGTCCATGTCATTTCCAGTATTCTTGTTTATTGCTACTGTTCCTACTTTTCTGGGGAGCAGGGATGGAGCATTTAAAAAGGTGATCTGCCAAGTATGTATCCCCGTCGCGAGTGGTTAGAAATGCCATTATAATAAATAACACTGGGAGGCTTATTTTGCCAGTTTGTAATATCACTGTTTCTCGGGTTGTGCTTGTGGACCTGGCATTTTTGTTTGGGGCACTGTTGAAATAAACGAGAAGATAAATAGCTCCAGAAGTAATGCCCTTTGTGAAGAGCGATTGAAGCCCTTGTTTTTCCTTGAGGCTCTCTGTCTGAATAGTAACCGATAAGAGAACAGCACCTGGATTTAGTTTGGGTATCAAATTCCCACCCTGACATTTCTGCAGGAAGCCGAGGAGCTTAAGCCGATTACAAAGCCTTTGTGCATCTTGAAATAGAAAGCTTGCTGGACCAGAAGAGTAGGCTTTTCCTTAATTTTTTTTTTTTTTTCTGTGCCGGGGGAAATATGTCTTCTGTTGGATAAGCATTGTTCTCCCTGCAGGTAGTCCTTTGGACTTAGCAAAGGACACATGGAACTTTCTGAGGAGGTGGAATGTTCTAGATTGTGATAGGTGTGTGGGGTTGCGTGGATAAACTCATTTGTCAGAATTGCACATTTAACATTTATGCTTTCCAATATATCCAAACTTTACCTTGAAACTATAGACATAGAATAATAATAATAGAAGGGGAAAATGGATTGAGGTATAGAGAAAGCCAGAGTGGCAGAATATTAGTAATTGTTGAATCTGGTGATGGGTACGTGGGATGTGTTATACTAGTCTTTGTATATGATTTAAGTTTTCCCTAGTCAAAACCTTAAAGAAAAGAGAGTTTTTATTACTGTTTATCAATACAGCAAATATATAATGGAAATGTATTTTAGGTATGTTTGTATTTACCTTATAAATATGGAATGCTAACATTCCATTGAGGATTACTACTTAGCTATATTTTGTGGCTGCTTATTTTTACTCCCAGGTTTTTTATTACCTTTTATCATCCCATTTCACCAACATTGCGTGTTTGCTGGGAAACCCCTGTTTTAACTGCTTCTTCTTCTAAGCCTTTGAAAGCTATCCGAGGCTACCAGCGTGTATGCAGAGGCATAAAGTGAGAATAATGGCTCCCTAGAGGAATGCAATTATTTGATTTTGAGTACATTAAGATTTTGTTTGGATATGGGCTCGAAGCTATAATATGATTTACAGAATTTGTTTTTCTAAGGACATAGTGATTTCTCCTTTTGCTGACTAAGACTGATGGCGTGTGTGTGTGTGTGTGTGTGTGTGTGGAGAAGCTCTTGCTGTTACTGCTCCTTTACTCTTCTCTGCAAAGATCCTGTTACACATGCACCATCAGCAGAGTTTCCAGTCCCTGGGCACCTTCATTTCCACTCAGGCTGTTGGGAAGCCAGCAAGGCCATGTACGGAACGACCCGCTGGGGTTGGTCATGCTGTCTTAGTGCTGCTCCAGGATGCAGCCGAGGACTAGCCGGAGCCAGGTTTATTTTAGGAAAAACCCAAGTTCATCTTTTCACTGTGTCATTTTTTTTTCTTCTTCAGTTGGCCACATTGATAGCCAACGCAGATATGTATTTTTCCCTCCTTATCCCCTGCCGATCTGAGCACACTCCATTCTCATTTACCCTCCTCACATCTGGAGGGTGAGATATGTAAATTGCAGCATGCCATAGCTTAATAGGCCAGTCTCCTTTCAATTGGATTTCCAGCACCCGTGAATATTAGCATGTCAGAGATGATAATGCAATTCACATCCCCTCCCCCCTGTCATCTATTAATCTGGCCTCCTAGGGATTGAACTTGTTAAGAATGCCAACTACTCAGATAACAGGTGCAGCAAATTTACTTCAGCTTTCCTTATCTCTTCTCACACAGACTTCAAAATAAGGATTGGATATGTTATTAATCTAATAATCCTAGTGTATATGTCATTGAAATATAATAGTCAATGCTTTCATAATACTACAAAATCCTGGAGCCTGGCATTTTTCTGACCTCTTAAATTTGCATATTTACTATTAAAAGGTGTTTGAAAAATAATAGGCTTTTGTAGTAAAGCAAAAGTGGGTATTTCCTTGGGCTTAAGGAAGCATCTGTTTACTACAGTGTTATCATAGGGAGATGGCTACAGTGAATAAAATGTGAAGGGATGCAATTTTATTGTCATGTTTTAAGAAAATATCTAATTTATTGTCAAAACAGTTTTATTGATATGTTACTATGAAACTTTAAAAAATGATGGCGCAAGAAAAATAAAAAAAACGTTAACATGTTCAATGTTATCTAAAATGGCAATAATGAAATATATTGCCAGCATTTTGAATTAAAGTTTAGATATCATAAAGTTTTCCACAATCAACAATGTTTGTTGGCAAAAAGAAGTTAAGGATTTTGTGTTCTTTCTGCCTGTAATTGGCCCTCTCTAGTTCTGTCTGGGTCACCCCTGTAACCTCAGTGCCTAGCACAGTGCCTGACACACAGTAAATATTCGTCAAGAGAGACAGGTAAATAAAAGTTCATGCCAAGAAAATATAAAGATGAGATCTCAACTTGAGAATGGCCTACCGATGATAAAAGCAAAAGCTTATAAAAAAAAAAGGGCTCGAATATCTTTTTGTGCCATGAGCATATTAGATGTTAACTTTCTTGTCATTTCAGGCAAGAGAAAGATGTCTGAGAGTCTTATATAAGAGCATTGCTTCTCACCATTTTGTTTCATGTCATCTTGAGTCATATCACTACTTTTTTAGCTTTCTGGACTTGATCAGTATCATTTTATAATAAGGCTAATATGATGATGTTGGGAAATCTCTTAATGAAGAACTCTTGATCCTTTAATACCCAAATAAAGATATTAAAAATGAGTAATATTGCCCTAGCTGGTTTGGCTCAGTGGATGGAGCATTGGCTTGGGGACTGAAGTGTCCTGGGTTTGATTCTGGTCAAGGGCACATGCCTGGGTTGTGGGCTTGATCCGCAGTAGGGGGCATGCAGGAGGCAGCCGATCAATGATTCTCTCTCATCATTGGTATTTCTGTCTGCCCCCCTCCTCCAATCTCCCTTTCCTCTCTGAAATCAAGAAAAATATATTAAAAAGTGAGTAATATTCTTTCACTCACTGTGCCAGGCCCAGTTCTGTGAGCTGGGATCCTAGGAGAACAGAACAAGCTTGGGCCTTTCTGGAGCTTGTGCTCCACAATGAATACACAAACATGCATATAATTTAATGTCAGGTGTTGACCTGATAGAGAAGAAAGAGTGATGAGAGGGTCCTGTTTCCTTTCAATAGGAGGATCAGGGAAGACTTGTCTGATGAGGTAACATTTGAGCAGAAAACTAAATCAAGCCGTGCACATAAGATATGTGTCTGGGAGAGGGCAGGTTCAAAGGCCTTGCCCTGAAACATGCTGAGCAACAGGCTCAGGAAGTGTGAGAAGGCATGCGGCTGGAGCAGAGAACGCTGCTGGAAGAGCATAGGAGACAAGGCTGCAGAGAGTAAGGACCTTAGGAATAATGTAATCTAGGATAGGGAGCCATCTGAAAGTATCCTACATAGTAAAAGGCTAATATGCAAATTGTCCCCTCAACGGGGACTTGAACCTGGAGTTCAACCAGGGGATGGGGCCATCCAGCCAAACACCCATGTCCCCTCCCTTGTAGCCAGCCTGGTCCATGAGGCCCCATCTGGGCAGGCTGGATGGATCCCACCTGTGCATGAATTCATGCACTGGGCATCTAGTTAAAAATATTTTTTTGTTTTGTTACAGAAGCTTTCACTCATTTGTACAAAGGAGAGAGAATGGTAGGTAGAGTGATCTATCATCCCCCAGATTTTCAGGTTATCAGTGCGTGACCAATCTCACTTCATCGATCCTGTTCCCTGCCCCAGAGGATTTGAAGCCAGCACCATACATCATATTATTTCACCTGTAAATACTTCATTCTCTGATTCTAAAAGATCAGGACCTATAAAAAGTTAACACAGCCACAATACCACAATCACACCTAAAAGCAATAGTTTAGGAGTGGGGGCTTAGCCACTGGCCGCGCCCAACCTTGAATTCAGCCTTGCAAGGCCTTTGCCTGAGCATGGAAAGGACAGAATTATCTCCAGGTTTGCTCTCTCTCACGGAGTTAATAAAAACTCAAAATTCATTCTTTTCACTTCTCAGAAAGCCACACCTGCCATTTTCATATCCTCCTGCTGGTGTTTTAAAGTTAAGAGGAAAGGCATGATGGAAGGAAGGCTAACAGACCAAAAAAAAAATAAAAAAAATGGATTGGAAGTTTCATCTGGAGAGCACACAGGATAAAATTTTAGGATATAAAGTAAATTATGGCTAAGTCTCCTGTAATAGAGGGGCCAGAGCTCATTGCTCTGCATCTAAACACAGCAGAAGGGAGTACATCAGCTGAAGTAATTGCTTCGCTTGCAGGCTAACAAAGACTCCCCCGTCATAACACCGGAATTAATTCTAGGCCAGTATAGTAATATAAATTGTATATTACATAATCTAATATAGCCATATTAAATATAGAACTCTAGAGATTGGAATACATTATTAAGGAGCTGTTTAAAGAATATCTTCATAATCTTTTATGAATGCATGAATTGATTATGAAAAAAAAATACAACAGCGGTGGGCAAAAGTAGGTTTACAGTTTGTATGGAAAAAAAGACATGCAGGATACGATTGTTACAATAGCTTTATTAACTCAAAAAATATCACAATGGCACAGTGCACTTAGGTACAATCTAATAAATGCTCAAGTTGCCAGCCTTCATCATTTATACACTAGAGGCCCAGTGCATGAATTCGTGCATGGGTGGGGTCCGGCTGGCCCGCCCCAATCTGGGTTGGAGGGGGGCAATTGGGGGTGGGGCCACCCCGGCCAAACTCCCCATTGAGGGAACAATCTGTATATTAGCCTTTTACTATATAGGATTCTTGTAGTCTTTGGATATCAGTAAACCGCCCAGCCAGTATTGCCATTGAGCAGTGGTCGGGCGTTGACCCATGAACTAAGAGGTCATGGTTAGATTCCTGGTCAGATCACATGCCTGGTTTGGGACTCAATCCCAGTAGGGGGCATGAGGGAGGCAGCCGATTGATGTTTCTCTCTCATTGATGTTTCTATCTTTCTATCCCTCTCCCAATCTCTCTCTAAAATCAATAAAAACATGTTTTTATTAAAACAAAAAATCAGTAAAGAAACCTGAATTTCAGTGACCTGCAGTGTTAGCCCCACTGCCTCCTGAGTGGTTGAATTCAAACCTACTTTTTTTGCTCACCCCCTGTGTCATTCCAACCAAACTTCAAATCTTCCTCATTTGGACATATGAAAAGGGTTGGAAACATCCTTGTGCATATTTCAACTCTTTTTAAAAATATATATATTTTATTGATTTTTTTTACAGAGAGGAAGGGAGAAGGATAGAGAGCTAGAAATATCGATGAGAGAGAGACATTGATCAGCTGCCTCCTGCACACCCCCTACCGGGGATGTGCCCACAACCAATGTACATGCCCTTGACGGGAATCGAACCTGGGACCTTTCAGTCCGCAGACTGACGCTCTATCCACTGAGCCAAACCGGTTTCGGCCTTGTGCATATTTCAATTAGCTTCCTAAACTGTTCCCAGTTTCTTACAGAGGGAGGCAGAGACTATGTAAATATAGAATAAGATAGGACAGATCACTTTGGATCGCCTCTCATCCTGGGTTGAGCAGTAGCTTTTGTTCTTTCTCTCAAAGCCTGTGTAAATGTTAAGTCTCCATACATGCCTGGAGCTTTCCAGCTTCTGATTCCCAACAAAACCTTTGCCTGCTAGGTTTGATCTCCTAAGGAACAGCGAAGAACGGCACTTACCTCTTTAGGATTCTGATGTAATCAGACAAGACCGTTTCCTTGTTGGCTTCAGTGGGGTTTTTTCTAGGGTCAAATATGCTTAATGTAATTTGTGCTTCCATATGTCTGGGGAACATAATGTTCAAGCCTGGCATTCCCATCTAGAAACCAACTGGGGCCATCAATCTAACACGTGTCAGAAGGATGACTAGGCACATTTAGAAGGAGGACGTGAGGGAACCGGTGTGGACTTCCTCTGATCTAGACGAAAATGTGCCTCAACCACCCCCCACCCTACCTCCCTAACATCGAGAAATAACAAGAAACGTAAGCTTTCCGATAGCTTGTAGGTTTTAACGACTGAACTGTCCTGTCGGAAAGGAGTATCTTAACGAAAGTACAACTGTAAGTGTCTTGAGACAGTTTCATAGAATATATTAAATTTTTGGTGGGTGCCCGGCATGTGGCCATATTTCTTGCCCAGCTATCTTGATCATGTTGGTGTGTCCACGCGTAATGGTGGTACCTTCTCCTGTAGGATTACGCCCATATGTTGACCTGTGTTACGGAAAGAGAAAAGTTCATCGTACCCATCAAAGCCAGAGGCGCTCGAGCCATCCTAGACTTTCCCGACAAGCTGAATTTCTCCATGTGCCCTGTCAAGTACACCACTCAGAAGATCCTGCTGGTCCGGAACATTGGCAACAGAGATGCTATGTTTCACATCACCACTTACAAGTATGCATTCCTATGGCTCTTGTTTTTGATTCAATGATAGCCCCACATCCAGTCAGCGTAAGTCATTCGCTAGAATAGCAGTTGGGGTGGGAACTGCTTGTTGCAAGGCTGGGAGATCTCATGGATATGGGGAAGACCTCCTCTTCATCCCCAGAGGAAACCGAATTTCAAGGTTACCTGTTTGGGTAGGGAGGGTTTTCTGAAATGCTGGATGAGAGTCTTTCTACTTGGCATGGAGAATGGTCTGTGGGAATCTATTAATAAACATTTGTTTAAGAGTTTTATAACTGGCTGTACTATTTCCTCTATGGCCATTATAACAAATTGCCACCAACTTAGAGGCTTAAAACAACACAAATTTATTCTCTGGCATTTCAGTCGGTCAGAAGCCTCACAGGACTAAATCAAAGGGTCAGCAGGGCTGGGTTCTTATCTGAAGGCTTGAGGGCAGAATCCATTTCTTTGCCTTTTCCAGTTCCTAGCGGCCATCCATATTCCTTGGACCATGGTGCTCAGTTTTCTCCTCTGAAAAATAGGAAAAATTATAGTAGCCTTCTAAAAGGGTTGTTGTGAGGAATAAATGACTTAATAAATGTTAACTGTTGGTACACAGCAAGTGGTATATAATAGTGTATGTTTCTTCAAACGAGCTACAGCTAGTGCAGTGGGCAAAATAATGGCTTCCTCAAATATGCCCATATTCTAATCCCAGAATCTGTGAATGTATAATGTTATATGTCAAAGGGGGGTTAGGGTTGCAGATGTAATTAAGGTTGCTAATCAGCTGACCTTAAAATGGGAAAGCTATCCTGGGTTATCGGGTTGGGCCGATGTAATCACCAGGGTCTTTAAAATAAAAGAGGAAGGTAGAAGGAGAGTTCAGAGTGAGGAGATGTGTGAGAGGAACTCAGCCTGCTCCTGCAGTCTTTGAAGATGAGAAAACAGAGCAGTAGAGAGGTTGTATAACTTCCTCAAGAGCACGTAGCTAGTTAAGTGAAGGCATTAGAGTTTCATCTGATAATTTGAGAAGTAGCTACAGGGTAGTAGACACCATGGGACAATGAGACGATCCTTGCCTGCAAGGAACTCTCTTATAAGATGGGAAAGAAAAATTGTTATGAAACTTCAAAACAGGGCCGTGATAAGAGTGACCAGCTTGGGAGGATAGGAAACAGAGGGTCAAGTTTTTTCTATGACTTAAAAAAACGTGTATATTGATATGGATTTGTGAGCTCATTTTCTAAAGGGCTTTATCTGTGGAAGCCTTTGCTGGTTTAAGGATACATCTCTTCAGAAAGGGTTAGCATTTGCTTCTGCCTGGTTCATAAAGGTTAGATTGTATAGACTATTGGTGATTATTTGCTGATTATTTGACTTGGGGGTTCGTGGACTGATAGGGTGAATTCAACCCCCAATAAGACACATGTCCAAAGTTATGAATCCCTAGATAAATTTTGTTCCTTTCTCTCAAAGCCAAGATGGACATTTTTTCCTTGTGGAGAATGGTTTCAGGTTTCCCGGTTTTATGTGGGGGTTTTGTTATAAGTTCCCTGACTTGACCATATCAAGGCAGGCTGTTAAAACCCAGGCTTCCAGGTTGCTGGGAACCCAGGACAGACCCAGCATTATTAGCTCAGTGGCTCACAGCTCTCATACTTAGTTTCTTCCTCGGTTTTGAATCCTGTGGGTTTGCCTTAATTGTTTGCATGCTCAGCCACATATTTACATAAGTTACATTTTATCCAGTCTTTTCTAGGTATTCCTGATAAAAGAGTTTTCAAGTTACCCGGTCTGCTGTATTATAGGTACCAGGGCTGCCGTAATGCAGGTTGAAGGCACATCCCCGGGGAAGGAATCTGTGTTTATTCTTCCACGTGTCCCAGGAGCATCACTGTCTCTGAGCCATTTCACGCAGATCTGAGTTTCTGTCTGGGATTGTATGTCTCCTGGAGGAAACACTATTTTTAATATTTCTTTGTAGCGCAGGTCTACTGGAAATTCTCTCCGTTTTTATCTATTTAATAAAAAGTATCTTCCCTTCATTTTTGATAGGTATTTTCTCTACATTATAGAACTCTGAGTTGACAGTAATAGATACACATATTTTATTTAGTACTCTAGAGATGTCACTTTATGGTCTGTTGGCTTATATTTTTCTCATGAGAAGTCTGCTTATAACTCTTATCTTTTTCCTCTATGTCTTTTTCTTGGGCTGCCTTCAAGATTTTTTTTTTTTTTTTAAACAGGTGGGCAAAAGTAGGTTTATGGGTGTGATACAAACATATAGTCCAATGATTTACAATAACTAATAATATGAGAATAAACTGTTTTGTGTACACACAACTATAAACCTACTTTTGCCTACCCCTATATTTGTGTTTTTTTTTCAGCACTTTGAATATGATGTGCTTAGGTGTGGGTTTTGTGTTTTATTTTTAAGGCATTTATTTGGCTTATGTGTAGTTTTAGTTTTAATCTTGAATGGGTTTCTCTGAGCTTCCTGGGTCTTTTTTATTTTGGAGGATCTCAGTCATGCTCTCTTCAAATGTCTCTTCTACTCCATCCTCTCTCACTGTTTCTTCTGCGTATGGGAACCTCTGTTTATCATAGGCGGAACAGCCCGCAGGGGCCCCATCTCCCCTGGGGGCTGGAGACGGCCCATTTTTAGATTTCCTGCTACTTCTGTGCCCTGCAACCTCAGCTCTCTGAATGGCTCAAGAAAACTTGGGATCTTGCTGTTTATCCTTTTATTTTATTTTTCATCGTTAGAGTAGGAGAGACACTCTTCCCAGCTTTCTGCATCCTGATCTACTTCAGGTAAATCCACCGCCAAGGGCGAAGGAAGAGTTCTTGTGAAAATCAGTGTCTCCTGACACTGTCCACAGCTCTCATACAGCCTAACCTGTCATCTCAGGGTGGGACTCATGTATTTTGATGGAAGGAGAAGGAAGCAGGTTGTTCAACTGGCTCACTGTGACTTAGAAAGAATCAGTCTTTCTTTCCTTCCTCCTTTCCTTCCTTCCTTCCTTCCTTCCTTCCTTCCTTCCTTCCTTCCTTCCTTCCAATATATTTAATTGATTTTTTTAAAGAGAGGAAGGGGGGGGAGAGAGAGAGAGAGAAGAGAGAGAGAGAGAGAGAGAGAGAGAGAGAGAGAGAGAGAGAGAGAGAAAGAGAAAGAGAGAAGAGAGAGAGAGAGAGAGAAACATTGATGAGAAAGAAACATTGATCAGCTGCCTCTTGCACACCCTACTGGGGATGTGCCCACAACCAAGGTACATGCCCTTGACCAGAATCAAACCTGGTACCCTTCAGTCTGCAGTCCCATGCTCTGTCCACTGAGCCAAACTGGTTAGGGCCAGTCTTTTTTTTTATTTGATAAAAGGCCTCCCACAACCATTATCTATGGTTCACGTTACCACTTCCGTTACATTGGTATTTTTTTCATTAGAAAAGAGAATCCAGCTAAGGTGGGCAAACAAATGCAGGCAGCACATCCTCCTGGACTGTAAATGACCATTTCTTTACTTATCACGTTCCCATAAAGTGGACAAAATCACTTCACAGATTGAATAGTATGAAGTTGCAAGAAAGTATCTCAAGCATGTTTATCCATAGCTATGAATGCGAATCATCTCCCCCCTAAAATAGAAACGCTTCTAAGGTAAAATGGCGAGCCAACTTAAGGACTAGCTGGGAATCATAAAGACGTTAGCAGCTATAGTCCAACATTCCTATTTTACAGATGAAGGAAGTAAGGTCTGAGAAGGGAAATAAATGGTTTATCTAAATTCCCCCAGGAAGTTAATAGCAAAGCCTGGATCAGAACAAACATGGCCCAGTTCTGGGCTTCTGTACCTGCAGGTCCATTCCTCACCCTTTCTTTTTTTTTTTTTCTTTCTTTTTTTTTTTAATATATTTTATTATTATTATTTTTTAATATATTTTATTGATTTTTGTACAGAGAGGAAGGGAGAGAGATAGAGAGTCAGAAACATCAATGAGAGAGAGTCATCGATCAGCTGCCTCCTGCACACCCCCCACTGGGGATATGCCTGCAACCAAGGTACATACCCTTGACCGGAATTGAACCCGGGGCCCTTCAGTCCCCAAGCCGACGCTCTATCCATTGAGCCAAACCGGTCCCGGCCATTCCTCGCCCTTTCCCAACAATACCCAATGTCACCTTCTGGCTGTGTTAATCCCCCTCGCCTCCTAAGTCAGCTGGTTACCCGCTGGGTTTGACCAGTTGGGGGCACTAGAAGGAGATTAGAGGGTAGGAAGAAGCCAGGGCATATCTCCTCCTCCCTCTCTAGCTTCAGCAGAGTCCCCAGCAAGCAAATGCATTTTCCCTGTGGGTCTAGCCCTTCGGACAAGCCCACCACGGGCTCCAACTTCTGCCGGGGCCCCAGGACGTGGCCACACTCCCTCCTCCTCTTCTGTCCCCAGCCCCGGGTGGGGGTTATCTATCTATCTCATCTATCTCACTGTCTTAAATTGGGCTTCTCATCATTCCCATCTTCGGTGGAACCAAGACTCTCAATTAAATCCCCTGCCTGCAAATATTTTTGTTTTCCTGCTTAGACTTTGCATAAAATAATAGCTTTATGTTCGTTCCACAGAAAGCACGTTTTCCAACCATGCTGTCAGCTCTGTGAGCAGCTTCAAATCCTTCACCATAAATCCCTTTTCTGCTTGTTAGTCAGAGCTGGTTTCAGTTGTTTACAGCCGAGAACCCTGATGGTTACAATGACGAAGGTCGCGGTTGGATTGTGGCCGCACGGTGTTGAATCAGAATCTCTGGTAGACCTCCTGGCAAGTGTCCATTCTGAAAGGCACACAGGTGACTGGGCTGCCTGGACTGGCTTGGGGACCACTAATTCAGTGAATACGGTTGTCAGTAGACATGGCAAAGCAATGGATATGGTTTGAGCATTTGGAGTCAGTAAAAAAAACCCAGCATCTCTTCCTGGTCTTTACTACTTTTAGAGCCAATATGCAGTAAGAAATAATATCTCACAGGAAGTATGAAAACAGTCATATTTGTTTCATTGAAATAATGATTTAATTAATGTTTACGTTCATCAAGGGTCAAGTTCCTATAAATTATAAAAAAGAAAAGTAACTGTACATCTGTTGCTGCCATTAGAATATGAGCTTCTCAAATGCAAGGGCTACTTCAGTGGTGTCCCCAGCATTTAACCAAGTATCTAAAGTAAACAAGTGCCCGATCAATGTTTATAGGCTGCCTAACCGACTATACATCACAAAGGCAAAGCTGCAGCACGCTCCAAGTATTATAAAAACAAGCACAGTGTTCTTTATACGGACAGAAGGAGCCGCACTTGCTGTAAAATATACAAAGGACATAAACAGTTACTCTTCGATTTTATTACAAATTCGACCTCACCCTCGAGTAGGTGCCAGAATGACTTGGATGATTTAAGCAGGATCAGTCCTGGGAGGTGAAATGGAAAGGATTAGGAAGCCATTTCAAAAATCTAAAAACCTCACGTTGGGAATCAGTTAATAAAAAGCTTATCTGAAGAAAAAGAGCCAATATCTTATTTAATACCTAATAAAATAGAGCCAGTAGTTAGTCTTCTGTTAAAGCATTGAGTCATCCGGATGGAACAGTTTTAGTTCTTAAGAGCAGTTTGCAGTAGATTGAACAAAAATCTTTCAAAAGTCCCTTAACATCTTTCTTGTGATTTCTCATGACTTTTTTTTCACAAACCCGAGTACCCTCCCTCATCAAGTCTTTGGGATTAATGAGGACGTGATATCAAAACCAAACGCTTTAGTAGAGAGAGCCAGCCTTATATCCCGAGGAGCAGTACTTTCTGCTCTTTGTAAGAGCGTTTTCTGGTAGTTTCTAGCCTGTCCAGCCTGTCTGCTTTTAGTAAAATGAAGTAAAATAAATAAATAAATAATTAAACCAGAGACAAAGCTTAAGCACCAGAACTTAACACGCTCTCCCCAATTACCGTCTGATTTATGGAGAGCGCTTAGGCAGCGCTAAGTAGCAATGGCTATCCCAGGTGATTTTCTAGGTCCTGAAGAAATTTAGTGTAATATAAACCTAACCATTAGCACAACAGCAAAGTATCTGTTACCTCTCAATGGAACGTGGATTGCTGGAGTTCTAGAGAAGGGCACTTCTGTTTTTTTCATAGAAAATTAGCTTAGGCTCTGCAATGTAACACTACCCAGTTCGTTTCAGAAACTGTCCTTTTGCTACCAAGAAATATTTGAAAAGAAAATGAAAGCAATTTCATTTCAGGGTAGGAAGAAAAAAATTAGGAACTAGGGAGGCAACGATAGAAGAAAATATTACAGTAGGTTATGTTTGTTCCCTAACCAGGAAACTGGGGCCAGTTTTCAACATTTTGGATTCTTACTGGGGCCATAAGGAAGGAAGGAAGGAACTTTCGAGACTGTGAGATTCAGCTTCGTCTCACATGAAGCAGAAATTCTTGAGATACCAAAAGTCAGCTCCTCTTCTATTCCACTAGGATGTGATAATCACTAATTTATGGATTGCAGATATTTTTATTTCCCTCCAAAAGTGGGTAGTAATTGCATCTGACAGCCTCTATTGAGAGGCTCCTGTGAAGAAAGAGCTGTGCCTGGCGTGGTGAAAGTCACCAAGGTGAATCTAACAAGGTGGCTTCGGTAAACAGAAAGAACTTGAAGGCATGCTTTCATTCAACCTCCACCACTGCCTCGCTGGGTAACTTCGGGACAGTTGCCTGCCTTTTTGGAGCATTTGTTTTCTCAAGTTAAAATGCCAATAACAATACCTACTTTCTCAAGGTGTTTCTGAGGATTGGAGGAATTAACATATGTAAAGAGCCAGTGTAGTACCCAGCGTAGAGTATGTGCTCATGAGATTTTGTTTGCTTCTCCTTTCCTTTCATCACAAGAGTCTCTAGCTTTTGAGAGAAGCGGGTATGAAAAGTCAGTATAGTTACTAGGTGAACTGAAGTAAGAAAAAGTAAAAAGAAAGCTATCGCCTCTGAGAGGAAGGAGGCGTTATTAACAAGAGGGAGAATTGGGGAGGATTCTGTGTGAGAAGCGATGTTGAGTCTGGGCTGTGCTGAGTGCCTTTGGAGGTGTGGGGAATGTCTGTGTAGGGGGCGCAGGCTAGCTGGGAGGGAGAGGAGGTGGCAGTGCCACGGGCGGTTATGGGTGAAGAGACCAAAGTCCTCCTATGTCATCCCGCCCCAACCTGACTTGGAATGTGGCAGGTGTGTGGGACATTGGACAGATGTCTGTGTATAATGAGAATGCAGAAGCTGCTTGGGAACAGATTGTGTGGGACTGCAAATGCCTAGGACTTTGAACTTTATGACATAGGTTGGGAGGAGCACTGAGGTGATTGAACAAGAGGTTGATGTGCTATGACCTGCGTGTGTTTTTTTTTTTTTTTTTTTGTAAAATCTCTAGAGCAGTGTAACATATTGAGAGGAGAATTACAAAAATTTGTACTCATCTGGATACCCAAGATCATCCCCAAACTCATCTTCCATGGAAGGGCTGCCAGTGAGGGGGATAAAAATAAAAATAGCATCAACAAAAATAATGATAAACACTTTTTTTTTTTTTTTAGCACTTCCCATGTGGCAGACATTATTCTAAGCTCTTTACTCCTATCAACCCCTGTATTCCTCACTACTTCATAGAGTTCTATGGAGTAGGTGCTCTCATTACCTTCATTTCATAGATGAGGTTCAATGACCTGCCCAAGGTCATGGCAGAGCTGGGTTTTGAACTTATTCCATTGACTCGAGGTCAATAACCACTGTACCATCGTGCCTGTACAGCAATGTCTGGGGGTTTTTTGAGGACTGGTGGCTGCAGGAATGGTAAAAGGACTAATAACAACGTGGAAAGGTAGAGAAAGGAAAGGGAGATTTAGATGGAGAACATCAGAGAAAGGGAACAATTGCCCGTGGGAGGAAGCACCAGAGGTCCTGCCGTAATAATCTCAGGTACCACTGGGTGCTCCCTCGGCCATGAGCTCTGCAACTTCATAGAGAAAGCGTAGGTGTTCTGAAATTAAGCTCAGTATCGAAGGGAGGGTTTCAGGGTTGGTTGTGATATAAGTAAATAATCAGAAATAGCTAAGCCTGCCAGACATTGCCCAACGCCTTCACTTTGAAAAGCCAGCAGTTGGAAGAAGTGAAGCGGAGTGTGAAAGTAAGGAAGTGGGCTGGGTTTCTGATTTGGGAGGGAGGACTCTGTAAATTATTTAAGGCACTTCATGACCAGATGCAGGGCAATCAACCGAAACTGCTTCCAAATCCACCCTACCTCCCCTAGTGTCTACGTGCCCAAATTTTGAAGACACAGAACTTGTCCCAGTCTGCCTTTTCCAGTGCTCCCCACCCTTCCCCAGCTTGCCCTCGCCCAGGAGGCTGGCCTGTAAGGCCCAGGTCACGGGACTCCGGGCCTCTGGCCTCTGGTTGGGCTCAGGCCTCGGGAGCCCCCGCAGGCCATCTGACAGGACGATGTGAGGTCAGGACACTTCTCCCCTCTGCCATGTCTTCCCTTTGAAGAGGGGCTGGCTGTCTCTCTTGACTAAAGCTCTTGGCTCCTCATCAGGCAGCGTTCTCTTAGAACTCTTGTGGGTTTTAAAAACCAGTCTTTCTCCCTGGCTCTTTGGGCCCAGAGGGGGGAACAGCTCTACTGTTAATAATCTGTAGTTTCCCTTGATCCCTCCTCCCTGCCCTTTTAACTAGACCCTTTGTTACTCTGCACTCAAATGTGATTGTGTCATCACTTGCCTTTGGGGACTCTGATATTGTTTTCCATTATGAAGGCCCCTTTTCTCCTAACTCTCATAAAACTTGATTTTTATCCCTTTGAAGGTACAGTTTTTTGGTTTTTTTACAGATTACATTATTTGCATACATGTTGTAAATCTGTCCCTTACTGAATCTCTCCATGAACGTTAAAGGAATTGCCTAATGGCAAGGACACAAAGAAGAAGGTTTATCGCATCATTTCATGTTCTCTTAAACGTGCTGATTATGTTAACATTAAAACCGAAGTTCTTTCACATCAGGGGGGAGAGTTACCTCCCCAGCCCTGAGCTACAGTGTCAGGACTGAACCACGGACAGATCTAGGGCTCTTGCACCTTCGCCGCTCACACAGTCAGGAGCGTGTGCTGATGGTGCGTCTCGTGTGTTGCAGGCCGTTCTCTGTGGAGCCGTCTGTTGGAACTCTTACTGTGGGAGAGTCCATGCAACTGGAAGTGGATTTCGAGCCACAGACCGTGGGCAATCACTGCAAACGGCTGATTGTGTATTACGACACAGGTAAGCATTATCCTTTATTCCAAGTGCCGCCTGTGAAGAAAGGTCAGATGGAGCCAAAACCGGTTTGGCTTAGTGGATAGAATGTCGGTCTGCGGACTGAAAGGTCCCGGGTTCGATTCTGGTCAAGGGCATGTACCTGGGTTGCGGGTACATCCCCAGTAGGGGGTGTGCAAGAGGCAGCTGGTTGATGTTTCTCTCTCATCGACGTTTCTAGTTCTCTATCTCTCTCCCTTCCTCTCTGTAAAAAATCAATAAAATATATTTAAAAAAAAGAAAGAAAGAAAGAAAGAAAGAAAGAAAGAAAGAAAGAAAGAAAGAAAGGTCAGATGGAAAACATGAGGACGCAAAGCAGGAAATGGTTATTTTGGCTGCATGAGAGTAAGCCAAGATCCACCAGGTAAAGAACAAAAGAATAAATGCTTCCAACAGAAATAATGTTGAGGCAGATAAAGATCCCACCTGACTGGTTTCTCCAATGTTTATGAAATACAGAGCTCAGGAAGGAACCTACACCCAGATGTCTTGTCAGTAGATTGAGGAGGTTATTTATGTTTAAATTGACTCGAAGATAACTTAATATCCCAGGTGTTTTCCATTTGATTTATTGCTGCATATGTCTGACATTTTGAAAATATAAGTCCCAGTTCAGAATGGTCTTATGGGTGTTCACTAGTCTATGTAAGATGCAGTTGCTTTAAATCCTTAGAACGTGCAAATATCTTACTTCTTTCTTAAATACAGTATAAGACGGTGACTATTGCTACAGCAGTTTCTTGAAGGCCATACCCTGCACAATGACGGGAATTATTCATTTAATTGATGGTCATGTAGACTGCATGTACAATATGCAAGTACCCAAAGTTGGTTTTCAAATTAATATTTTACCATTCCCATTTATTACTTCACATCCTCATTTCCTTCGCATTTCTTTTTTAACCGTTCACACTGAATGATCCAGGTTGTCTGTGTCAGAAGGGCGTTTGTTGTAGGGAGAAAACAGAAGACATTGAGGTCGCAGCTCAGAGTTGCTGGCCTTGTGGATGCGTACGTAGCTCAGCAGGACAGTTCAAGCCGTTGCATAAGGACATGTGGCTCAGCGGTTCTGGCTCTACATTGCCCAGCATAAAAGCTGCACGTAGCCAGGGGTACAATCTATATTTCTTACCTTTTAGTGCTGGCCACAGTTCACTGGCTGTTAGCAAGAGAAACCTAAGCTGAACTAGCTTAAGCCAAGGAGAAGTTTGGGCCCAGGTAACCCAACAGAGGAAGGTTAAACGCTCGGTTTATGACATGTCAGGGATATTGGTTTTTTCCAAAGTAGTCATGCCGTTTTACACTTTCATCAACAAAGAGTGAGTTCCAGTTGCTCCACAGTCTTGCCAACACCTGGTGTTATGTTGTTCACCTTAGATATACTAGTGGCATAAAGTGATGTCTTCTAGGGTTTAAATTTTCATTTCTCTAATGATTAATGACATTGTGCCCCTTTTCATGTAATCACTTGCCATTCATATATGTTTTTATTATTAATTTGTAAGAGTACTTTAAAACCTTTATAGTCTGAATACTAGTCATTTGCCAGATATATGTATTGTTCATATTTTCTTTCAGACTGTAGCTTGCCTTTTCATTTCCTGAATGATATTTCTCAATGAGCAGACATTTTTCATTTTGATGAAATCTATATGATCAGGGTTTTTTTTTTTTTCCTTTAAAATTAATGCTTTTTGCCTTCTTGCTAAAAAATCTTCATCTTCTCCAAGATCAACCTCTTTTTTAACCTCTCTTTTGTTTTCTATTTCTTTGTCTCTGTGGACATCTCTGGATACTTTTTACCTATTCAATAATTTACTCTTCAGTGAAGTCTACTGAGTTTCAATTTTGTAATTATAATTATTTTAATTTCTGAAATTTTTATTTGATTCTCGTTTAAATCAAAGTGCTCTCTGCTCTTGTTTTTCAAGTTTTAATATATTTTATTTTAAAAATATATTAAACTTATTTATACTTATTTATATTCTGTATCTGATAATTCAAATATATTGCCTATTTATAATTTATTTCATTTGCTGCTTGTTACTGATGATTTTCAACAATTTTATCTGTGGGGAGGGGAATTATGTTTTTCTTAACAAAAGGCTTTAGGGCAAAAGACAGCTTTGGCACTATATTACTTCCTGCGATTCTCCACTTCATTTTGATGTTCTTATTTATTTTTATTTTTTTAAAATATATTTTATTGATTTTGTACAGAGGGGAAGGGAGAGAGATAGAGAGCTAGAAACATCGATGAGAGAGAGTCATAGATCAGCTGCCTCTTGCACACCCCCTATTGGGGATATGCCCGCAACCAAGGTACATGCCCTTGACTGGAATCGAACCCGGGACCCTTCAGTCCCCAAGCTGACGCTCTATCCATTGAGCCAAACCGGTCTCTGCATGATGTTCTTATTTTTAAAGCTGTTTAAAAAATATTTTATTGAGTGTTTTAGTTATTTTAATCTCCAGTGTAATTTAATACTTAAAACTGCCTCTAATTTGTCTTTTCCACATTGTTCAATGTTATTTATAGAGTAGTTCATTCTTTCCCTCTACAGAGTTACTTTATAATCCTCTCCATATATCCTATTATAAACATGGTTTATCCCTCTATATGTTTAGGCTTTCTTTAATTTCAGCTGTAGTTTTCTGAGTAGAAGTTTTGAACTTAGTTAGAGTTAGTCATATATTCATTGGTTTTTTATATTGATATGATTTTAATTACATTTTAATTATAGTATATATAATTTAGATGCACAGATTTTAATTGTACAGTTTGATGAGTTTTGACAAATGTCAATACCCGTGTACTAGTAACTACCACCCCATTCAGGATACAGAACATCTATTATCTCAGAAAGTTCCTTCATGCCTTTTCCAGTGAATTCCTTCATCCCCTTCTTAGATTTCTATTACCCTACATTAGTTTTGCTTGTTCTTGGAATTCAAATATATATATATATATATATATATATATATATATATATATATTTATGTTTTTCAGTCAACATAAAAGTTTTGTGATTTTTTTTTTCATGTTATTGTGTATATCAGTAATTCCCTTTTTACTCCTGAGTAGTATTCCACTGTATGCTCATACATAGCTTATCCATTGTCTTGTTAATGTAACTTTGGAGTGTTCGAAGTTTTTGGATGTTATGAATAAGCCCTTTTTCTACAAGATGTGTGTGTGTGTGTGTGTGTGTGTGTGTGTGTGTGTGTGCATGCGCACATATAGTACTTTTATTTTTCAGGTAAATGTTTAGGAGTAGAATTACTGGATTGTAAGGTAGTTTATATGCTTAATTTATTAAAAAAAAAAAACTTCAAGTTTTCTGAAATGATTGAAGCATTTTATGTTTCCACCAGCAATGTGTGAGGATTCCAGCCATTCCACACCCTCATCAACTCTTGGTCATTGTCAGTCTTTTAATTTTAGTCATCCTAGTGGATGTGAAGTGGTATCTATTTTGTTTTAAATTGCCATTTCCCCAATGACTAATAATGTTGAGTATCTTCTCATGCATTTTTTAAAAACTATTTTTATGTCTTCTACTTTAAAGTGTTTATTCAAGATTTTTACCTATTCTTTTATGGATTGATTGTCCTTTTGTCATTGCATTATAGTCTTTTATGTATTCATTTTTTTTCTTTTATGACTAGTAGTTTCTTTTATGATTAATTCTATTTTCTAAACTTTTGTGGGTATATCAAAATACAGTTGCATTTTGTGTTGATCTTTTATCTATAGACCTTGATAAATTAACTTATTAGCTCATGATTTATCTGTAGATTATCTTGCATTTTGTATATATGTAATCAGGTCATTTTAAGATGATAGTTTAACTCCTTTTCAATTCTTTTATTTTTTATTGTGTCTTGCACAGGCTAGGCTTTTAGTACCAAGTTCAACGGAAGTGATGATAATTAATGTCCTCTTGTTCTTGAACTCAGAGTGGGAAGTGTCAGAGTTTCATCATTTAATATGATATCTTTATTATATACTCTCCATCAGTTAAAGAAATTTTTGTATTTCTAGGTTTCTTTTCATCTTGAATGGGTGTTGAATTCCATCAATTACTTCTGTATTTGTTGAGATTATTACATGTTACTTCACCTTTATTCTTCAAATGCAATGATTGGTTTTCAAATGCTAAATCAGTGCAATATTCTTGGATAAACCTAAATTTTAAATGTCATTGTCTTAGTTAATCACTGGATTAGATCTGCTAATAATTTGTTTGAGAGCTTAGCATCCAAATTCATAAGAAAGATTAGCCTGCCATTTTCTATTAATATAATGCCCTTGTCTTTGGTCTTAAAAAGCCAACTGGTCTCATAAAAGAAAAGAAGTTTGGAATTATTCTCCTTTTTTATTCTCTAAAAAGAATCTTTAAGTTTCTTGTTCTTTCTTCCTTAAATGATTGAAAAATTCATTATTCAAGCTATTTGACTTAAAGCTTTTAAAAAATTATTCAGTTTCTCAGTAGACAGAGATCTAAGATTTTCTATCTTGTTCTTGTATAATTTTTGCTGAACTTTTTCAAGCAATTCTCCTAAGAAAGTAAGTGGCTTGCCCAAGGTCACATAACTAGTCAGAAGAACAGTTAGAACCCTGACTCTCAGTCTGGTGCAGTGAGCTTCCCACAGTAGTGGGTCATCGCCCCAGCCTCTCACATTACTGCATTTGCATTTTTACTCCCATAATCCATTTACTTTGAAATGCAGCTGCATTCTCCCAATGGCCCTCGGTCTAGATTTTATGTAAGTATTTGGATTGGTACCATATTTACATTTATCATCCTGTGCCAAAGAAAATGAATGTTTGTGTATTAAAAGTTAGTCATCCATGGAGAAGTTGATTTCCATACCCTGGTGTCAGCTTGGTTTCCCGAATAAAGTTGTTTTCTAAAGATTGCAGACAGGGGTGAACTATCTTGTAGCAATTTTCCTTACATGAAATAAACAGCTCATAAGAATATGCTTTCATCTTTATGACCAGAACCTATAACCAAGCTTTCATTAGTGAAAACCATAATGACTGCTTAAACACAATTAATCATGCAGCTCCTCCAAGTTGTCATGATCATTGGCTTCTCATCTCCCGAAATAAGCATCTGATTGAACACTTTGCAGCTGTTTGAAGTAGGGATTAATTTGAGGAGGGAAGTTTAGCCTGGGCTTTTCTTTATACTTCCTCCAACAATGTTCCAGAAGGAGGAGCTTTGGTACTCCTTGAGGGGAGAAGTACTCAATCACCTTTGAGAGAAAGAGAGAGAGAGAGAGAGAGAGAGAGAGAGAGAGAGAGAGAGAGAGAGAGAGAGAGAGAAGAGGGGAGGGGAGGGGAGGGGAGGGGAGGGGAGGGGAGGGGAGGGGAGGGGAGGGGAGGAGAGAGAAGAGAAAAACATCAATGAGAGAATCATTGATTGGCTGCCTTCTGCACACTCCCTACTGGGGATCGAGCCTGCAACCTGTGCATGTGCCCTGACCGGGAATCGAACCCTGACATCCTGGTTCATACATAGGTCAATGCTCAACCACAATGCCAAACCGGATGGGCCATATTTCTAAAACAGTTGTTTCTGCCTTTCAGTTGTTGGTCTCCCACTGGATATGTTCTTGGTTGAATGCAGCCAGGAGAGTTTGCTTTTTCAACAACCAGAGTTTGACCAGTGTTCTAGCAATTAAAGAGATTGAGTATTAAATTTAACCAATGACTAATAGATATTCATTAACGTTTTCCTGAACCAGAACTCTCCTTCCTTTCTTGTGTTTGCCCTTCTGTGATGGAATCAAGTTTGTTTAGGCAATTGGTTTTACCAATTGATTTCGTTACCTTTTATTGTAGTCTAAAATTGAGAAAGAAGAGAAGCAACTTTCTGCCTTTGACAAAGAAATCCTCCAGAAAAGATTAAGAATACAAACATGTTGGTAACATTGGTAACAACAAAATAAAACAAAACAATAATGAATGAACTAGTTCAATCATTTCAATAAAACTGAAGTGTGAAAAGATTATTTGACCAGTATGAGATAAACAAATGGTTGATAATGTTTAAATTTTGCATCTTTTCAACTGGGCATGGAGAGACATTGAACCTAAGGGTTCAAGGTGATACTAGTATTCAGAACAGGCTTTAGAAAGAGACATTCTTATTGAACCTTTGGTTGCTTGGATGAGCCCTAGAAGTAGGAGCATAGCTGTGTGTTCTCATCAGTGCCCAGTGAGGTTGCTGTCATCGTAGAGGTGACATTAAGTGCTAGCATCATCAGGATATAGAGCTAATGCACTTATTCAGCATTTTAAAAGGTACTGTGTCTCTTACTGAAGAGGAGATATTTCAGTTCAGGAGTTGGCAAGTAGGCTTTTCCCCCAGAGGTGTGATGATGTATTATTAAACGTATACGCAATAATATTAGTACTTCACAGGACAGCTTTATATGGTCATTTACATATTTTACTCTAGTGAATCATAAAGAAGTTATTTTTTTTTTCCTTCTGAAAGCCAATAAAGGAACACCAAATTATAAAATAGTAAGTAATTGAGAGTGATTTAATATCTTGCAGTTGAAGCTGATAAATAGTACTTATCTGAATATACTTATACAGACTTACCTGCATGAACTTTGTTTCGATTATGTGATTATTGTAAACATGTGCTTTGTACTTTGGAAATCTAACAAAACATAGTTATTGCAAAAGAAGCAAATGTTTTAACATGGCTTGGAGGCAATGGAAATATCACTTGATCTAGTTTTATTTTTTGGTTCTTATTCCATAGCTCAGGGTAGGGAATAGCAGAAGTTAGGACACACAGACTAGATAGCACTAGTAATAAGAGAAATCTAAAATACCAGTTCATAACCATCTGAAAGAAATGTGTATAGCAAAATGTTGAGATATGTTAATCATAATGGTTGTTGATTATATCATGTCTGCGCTTTTGTGGTTATTTGAAATCAAGGGGAGGTGGAAAAGTAGGCTTACAGTTATTTGTATGGAAACATATAATACAAGAATAAATACTAATACAGAATAAATTTTATGTTTATCGGCAAAAATATATATATTTTTTTGTTTAGGAATTGTTTAGGGAAGTGGAATGAAAGTTCTGTCAATTACACAGGACGTAAAGACTCACAATTCATTCGGTGCTAGTATGTAAAAGGACATTAGAGTACCTCTCTTTAACTCCCTTCATTGTAGAGATCAGTAAAATGAGGCCCAGAGACATTCAGTGATTGTATATTTATGTAAAGCTGGAACTTGAACCCAGCCTCTGACACCATCTGAGACCATCGCCCTTTCTATAACTCCACACTGCCTTCCATGCAGATTGGAAGTACTGATTTTGGCATTGCCGCACCAGCGGGGTGAGCCCAGTCAAGTTCCCTAATTTGTTTCTCAAGCCCTTCAAAGCACCGCCACAGAAGTTTGATTCAGCAATTCACTTGATTTGGCGAATCTGACCCTGCTGTGACCAAGAGATGAGAAATACTCCATCCACCAACTTGTTAGTTTTCTAGGGCAGCAATTTTCAACACTGACGTCCCACAAGAATTGTTAAAATCTTCAGTACCTGACTATTCAGTCATGGGCACTGACCTCTTTTCCTTTAGGTTGTCAAATTTTAAAAAATGACAGCAGCCAACACAATAACCATTTGGTGTGAATGAATCAAAATTCCATCTATTTTTTTTTGTTGTTTGTTAGATCTGCAAAAAAATATATTTTTTGGTATGCCACAGAATCTTAGTAATTAGTTTATTTGTGCCGGGAGATGAAAAAGGTTGAAAATCGCTGCCCTAGAGAATCTAGGGCTCCACTCATATATATTTTTTAAACCGTCCTCTGCTGTCTGAAAGTACTGAAACCACAGTATGAAATGTATTGTGTCTCCAGCTGACTTCACCTTTTTTGGTAAAATTAGTTTTGTTCATATTTGTTCTTACTAGATGGATAGTGGCAAAACTGGCAAGAGGTAATGAGACCTTCCACAAAATAGATCTTTACAAGGACCGAATAGATGATGGTGGCTAATCTCATCTACAATAACTGCACTGGTCAACCCCAGAAACCCCAAAAGAAACGCTGTGGGAACAGGCACTCCAGGACACAGAAGCACTGGGGCACAGCCACCTTACCCGTTCCTGTAGGCCTCCCACCTCCAGCCCATCATCCTTCTAAGTGGCTGGGGGCTCGGGACCCCTTTTAAGGTTCTCTTCAGGAAAGTGGGTATAACAAAGAAGTATTTCAACACCCACAGGGATAAGATAAGACTCTTGTCTTATCCCTGTTTCTTTCACCTTGTGGATTTTTTGGAAGAGGGAGGTGAAGAAAATGATTCTTAGATTAATCATTCTTGAAAGGACTATAGTTGCTCTCGCTGTGTTTCTGGGAAGGGACAGTTTTGTGGTGAGCAACTACAATGAATAACATTGGTCTCTCTGACCCCCTGGATTTGGGTGAATATTTTCTTTGATTAAAAATATTTATCTTTGTTGTTGAAAGTATTACAGACCTTCTCCTTTTCTCCCCCATTGACTTCTCCTGCCTCCCTCCTGGGCCCTCCCCAGGACTTTTAACCAATGAAATACAGGGTGGGAAAAGTATGCTTCCAGTTTTGAGTATGTGAGACATAGAGTTTATTCTTGTATTACTATTTATTCTTGTATTGTATGTTTCCATGTGAATAACTGTAAGCCTACTTTCCCCCTCCCCTTTATTTCAAATATCCACAAAAGCACAGACATGATATAATCAACAACCATTATGTTTAACGTATCTCAACATTTTGCTATACTCATTTCTTTCGAATGGTTATGAAACGGTATTTTATATTTCTCTCATCACTAGTGCTATCTAGAAGCTTTAAAAGTTTCCTGAGGCCCTATAAACCCATTTTTTACATTAAAATATTGGATAAGCAATGCATTCATATATTCAGAAATTAAAGCAATATATTTAAAAGTATATGTTGAAAGGTATTATTTCCATCCTATCTCATTCACCCCACCTTGCTTTTATTTTATTGTGATTTTTTTTTTCATATCTTCCCAGTGTTTTCTACAAATAGATGCAAACATGAATGAATAATTGCATTCCCCACTTATCCAAAACAACATGCTGTATAAATTGTTCTGAACCTTGTTTTTTTTCAACTTAATAATATGTCCTGGAGATCTTTCCATATCACTGTGCACATTTCCATACCCGCACAGTATTTCTCTTTCAGATGTAGCACAGATTATTTAACTCGCCTTCTACTGGTGGGTATACTTGGGCTATTTTCACTCTATTGTTATTAAGAACAATGCTGTATTGACTACCATTGATCTTGTTCTGATTCATCCTTGGCATAAATTCCTAAAAGTGAGCCAGAGGATTCATAGTTTTATAACTTTGATAGATATTTAGATCTGTGTCATCAAATAGACTCCATGAAGAATGGAACCATATGTATTCCCCTCCCCCACAGCAGTGTGTGAGTGCCTTCTCCCCTTAGCCTTGACAACAAATTATGTTCTCAAATTTTTATTTTGTTTTGCTAATCTGATGGGGGAAATGGTATAGAATTACATCTCTTTTGTATTTCTTTTATTATGAGTGAAGCCGTGCATCTGTTAATACATATAAAGGGCCTTTGTATTTCCTTTTTCACAATTCCATTCTTCTATTGGATTGTCTTGTTGATTTCTAAAAGCTATTTATATATTTAGAGATTTAATACCTTTGTCTCAGACATAGTTGCAAATATTTCACCCATTTCTTCTTTTGTTTTTGCTTATGCCACGCAGAATTTCTTTTGTCATTTCTATGTAGTTACTTTTCTAGTCTTTTTTTTTTTTTTTTTTAGAGGGATGTGGATTTTGAGTCAAAGTTAGAAAACTTTCCCTCTACAGTTATCAAAAGTTTCCTGTACTTTTATGGTTTTATACTAAACACTGAAATATTTGATTCATTTAGCTTTTCATGTTGTTTTCCATATGGTTGCTAAGTTGTCCAATATCACTTCTTTAAAAACAAAATATATCATTAAACCAATGTTTTGATTTACTGTCTTTATAATATAATACCTTCCAAAAGTATTTGGCTCTGTTTTGACTTTACTTATTTATTCTTAGAGCTTTTACATTTTTTTGGTTATTTTATTTTATTTCTATGAGAACCAAGAATATGGCTCTTTTTCAAATTCTCTAGATTTTAAAAATTTCCTGTTCCCTTACATGTAGTTAAGCTCATCCTTTTTTTCCTTTAAATTACTAAGCATAGTCTAGATGTTATGATTCTACTATCTGATTCTTTGTGGATCTGTTTCTGTTTGGCTTGTATCTTCAGGTTCTAACTTACGGAGTTTTTTGTTGTTGTTATTTTTTAAACATGTCTCATTATGTTTGGCTATGTTTTTGTTTTTGTTTTGTTTTGTTTGCAATGTTGAAAATTTTGAAACTTTGGGTGCAAGTACCTTTCTCCAAAAAGAGACAAGTTGGTTTTGTTGTGTTTTGTTTTGGAGAGCAAAGCTATCCCATGACCACCAAATTTAATGCTTAAGGTTACCTGAAAAACATAGACAATTTCAATATAGTATTTATCTCTGAACTAGGGCTACCCTCATCTTGAATGTACAGTTCTCTGAGGATTGAGGATCAGCTTATTTGGGAGGATTTTTTTTTCTTTTCTTTTTCATCTCAAGTTTCCCCATTTTTAGGCTTTGATTTTTATCTTTCCTGCTCTCACAAGAATGGTAGCTCGAAATTGCCAAGAGTGGCATGTCTTCATGTCAAAAAAAATTTTCCATCCTCATTTATTTCTTTGGATCCTGTTTTTTCTTTAATTTTGGCCCAGTAGTTCCTTTCCATCACAATAGCTCTGAACTGCCTTTAAAAAGATGTTTATTCATATTTTGTTCAGATATTTAAGTTATTTTAGCAGGAAATATACATTTAAAATGTATATTGTTGTCAGTTTACTAACTAGCGGCTTGATTCATACAAATGTGAATGGAACAAAAATGTTTGCTAAAAAAAATAAAGTGCAAATGATTATGCTTTCTGGATGCTGATTAAAGCTTTAGCAGTACAGATCAACAGAACTTTCATAGTATCTAAGTATTTTCTTTTCTATTTCCCATGACACTACAGAGGGCAGGTATAGTGTGTAGGTTTGTGTCTTGGAAATGGGGCCCTCATGTCTATACCTAGAATTAAGGCAATTGTGCATCTTAAATGAAGTCTGAGATAAGTTACTATGTTGAATGAAGATGTTCTTTAACATGAAAAGAATTTTAAATGATAAGCATAGCTTTTGTCTTTCTGTTTTTGTAGTGTGTGTATGAGTGTTTCATTTTTGTTATAGTTTAATTGCCGTTATCTAGGGATGTGGCTTCTCTTAAATAGTCTGTTTTCTATTAATGAAGTTATTGAATTTCCTTCCTGATTCCCTTTGATTTGGACTTAGATCCTCTCATGCTGAGCAGCTCTTCCCAGATATACTTGGTACAGTTACTTTAAGAATCAGAAATCCAGCTCATGTTTGAAATGGAGATGAGGCAAATGGTTATAATTCTAGAACTCAGTTGACTTCATGGTTGGGCTGTAGGATTTAAAACTGTCACAAAGAAGAAAAAGTCTTGTAACAACTACCACAAAAACTCATATTAAGCAAGATTTGATTCTTTATAATTGCACCAAATATAATTGAAGTTTACTAATCATATCTGACCTCTGGGGAAAAGAATGAAATGAGTAATGCTTGTGCAATCTTCCCTAACTTCACCTTTGGGGTGGGAGGGAAGGGAATAGCCTAGTAATATCATTCTAGAACAAATCCCAAAGTGTGTTTACTTTGTTAATTTCTAGGTGAAAGAATGTTTGTATCTCTGTATGGAGCTGCCGTAGACATGAATATAAGGCTGGACAAGAATTCTTTGATCATTGAGAAAACCTACATATCTCTGGCCAATCAGAGAACTGTAACTATTTACAACCGCAGTAACATCATTGCCCATTTCCAGTGGAAGGTATTTCCTACCCAGGAAGAGGAAGATAAAGAAAAGTATAGGTTTGTAAGAAAAGTCACCTAGGTGCTGTAATTTGGGGAAACACAAAGCTCAGTTAATTATGAAAAATCGTGACTTTCGTGGTAACTTTTTAGAATGTCAAATTTTTATAGCTTGGTTCCAGTGTACAATGCTCATTTTTTCATTGAAAGAACTTGAATTGAACTATGTCGAACACAATGTTGTCCATTATCAGTCAATCTTAACCTAGTTATAATTTATCAGTAGCCAAACTACTGGATTTTGAAGACCAAATATAAAATTCTTCACTGTTTCCTCAAAACTAACATATGCATCTGTATTTCATTTCATAGCCCTAATCAGATTGATCAAGTGTCATAGGGTTTCTGAAAATAATCTCTCTTGGTTTGGGATCAATGTGGATTTATTTTATTTTATTATTATTATTATTATTTTTGTGTGTGTGTGTGTGAAAAGGTATTTCCAGAAAATAGAAAGAATGAGGAAAAAGAAGGGCTTAGATATAACAGCTTTTATATTCCCAGTTTTAGTAGCATTGCTGAATCGCTGCTAACCATATACTAGTAATTTAATGATTTTTTTGTTGTTGTGATCTTTAATTTCTGCTTTTTAAAGCGATACTTTAGGCAGTACAGAAAGTTAATAAAATAGAAAACCCAACTATTTTAACTAATCTCTTAAATATTAAATTTTGAATATTTCTTTTTACTTTATCTGCCCCTGCCCCTTTAAACTCCTTTCATCCTCCCCAAATTAGCACCTTTGCTGCTTTCATTTGGATTTATTCAGCCTTTTTTTATTTGCCTCTCCAATTTCATTAAAGATTAGCTCTGGGAAGCTTCAAAGCTTTGTTTAAAACCAAGTTAGTATGTGATAAAAATAAAAGTCTTAGGTCCATGGAAACCAGGCAGCAATCCCCCACTGTGCTGCCCCTAATTGAATCAGAAGGAGCTGTGACGATGACAGGACACAGAGGAACCAGAAGCCTCATTATTCAGGCAGGGAGCTTTAATCACTGGATTGCCACTGTGTCATCTTTTAAAAAGTGAGAAAAGAAAAGCCTTTCCTGCCTAAAAACTTTCATTGGCCTCATGGTACAGAAGCACCAGGAGTTGAGAAAGGTAAGAGAAAACTGGTCATCCACTGCTTCCTTGGTCCTGATTCCCCCAGGTGATGTGTTCCATCAACCAGAATGGTCCAGGCAGCTTTAAAGATACGATGCGAGAACAGGTACAAGCAAAGGAGTAGTAGTCAATGCAGTGTTTACATAACCTGCTTGTCCTGTAGGCATAATAATCTCTTGAGGAAAATGAATATACACTATCAGAGGGGGAAGCCAGCTTTCAATTCAACTACGCCTATGTATTTGACTATATGTATAGGATATATTTTATGTCCAAAAAAAATATTTAAGGATGTTAATGTCAACAGGAAAACTCAAGAAGAATTCAAACCAATTGCTCTCAGAGATGCTAAGATATAGAGTAGATAATTTCAACCACATGTGGATGGATATTTTTCTCCCCTCCCCCCCTTCCCCATTTCACCTGCCTAGACACTCACACCCTTATCTCTTTAATGTTATCCTCATTGAGTCTTATTCCTTTTCTCTTATGTTATCTTTCTTTCACCATCTCTTTTGCTCTTTCATTAGTTCATCTAGCAATTTTTTTTTGTAGCAAGGGCTTAATACAGGATGGCATTTTCATAACCATGATTAGAAACCTAGTTTTATTATCTAGGATCATGCCCTTCCCTTAAACAATGAACTTGAAAAGTGACACCATATGGCTAAATAAGAATACTTCCATTTTCACTGGACATAGCAACATAACTCATGTTTTTCCAAACCGGTTGGTTGATTTATGTGAAGAGTTTATTACCTTTCTCCCCCCTCTCCTAGGGCCAGATGCCTGGGACGTGAAGGGAAATTGATTTAAAGGGGAAATAGGCCATTTATGCCTAATATCTTATTTGACTAGATTAATCTCTTCTCTCACATCCCTCTCTTGTTCCTTAATGCATTCTCAAACATGCCACAACTTATATTATTAGTCATGGATTCTTATCCTGGACATAAGTAGCTAAGAGATGCCCATCCTCTAGAAAAAAAAAAAAAGTCAATTACAGAGAGGTTTGTTGTTTACTGAACATTTAGTTCCCATCTCTGGATAGCTGCCCCTCTATAGGTGGCAGTGCTCTTGCTGTGAGTATGGACCCTCTTCTCCTCTAAGTCACAAATCCTCAACTTGTATCGAAAGCCACACAGCTGTGTCAGACAAAGCAGAATGTTCTCTGGTAGTTTGCTTGTGGTCAGAGAAGTAGCAGTCAGATCTGTAGCTAATGGTATAAATCTTCTCTTGAGCTCCCCAACAAGGCCAGTGTAGGTATCCCCAGAATAGTCCTCCTCATGTTTGACTCTCCTGCTTCTGGTGATGAGCAATCTACCCCCTTTTTTCCTTCTGCAGCCTTTATAGTTAAAAATGTAGAGAGGAAGGTTGACTTTGGTCCTGAACTTGGGACAGAGAGGACCTATTCTAAATGGTCTCATGCATACTTTGAGAGACTAAAGTTTCCCTTCGCAGCATCCCAAGGACCTACGATTTAAAACGTCAGTGTAGATTTTTAAGTGAGACTTGGGAGTCTACCCACTGCTTTCCAACTATAACATGGCTTACACCTTGTCCTAAGGCATTCATCTTATAGGAGCTGGAAGATGCTCAGGGGTCACATTGAGATTGCTAATTGCTTTAACCGGTACCCTCAAGACCCCACTCCAGCCATTGTGGTTTCTTGGCCACTACATCTTGCTGATCTCCCAGTGGAGGAATTTCAGCCCTCCTCAAGGAAGGAAGTTCCTTTCTGGGAATTATTTTCTGGAAGTTATCATTTTCATTCCAGGAATAATGACTTCCTCTCCACACACCTCAGCATGTTGGTACCAACCTTATGACACATGTCCAGATTTGGGACTGTGAGCTAACCCCAGGCTCCAGATTCTAACAATGAAGATGTCACTCCCCCTAGGAAGAAATTCTGGATTTTAAGTCCCTCCCCCCCTCCCCCCCCACACACACTTTTATTTAAACCTTCAGAAGGAGACACAGAGGGCTTAAAAATTGCCTTTTGGGTCTTTGCCTTTTTGATGTCTTTCTGGGACTTGTAGAGAAATTAATCTCTTCAGAAATGGAGGCAGCATTCATCCCACCTTCCTTCCTTCCCTTTATCCTGGAGGCATTATAAAACATTACCATAAGATTCTTTCACACTCATTCTCATCGGACTCGGCGTGGGCTTTTGAGGATTTCGGTTCCCCACTTCTCCATGAAGGTTGTGACCATTGTCTCAAGAGCAGCTGGCTCAAATTCTAGATTTACTCTGTGCAGGAGCTCCCGCAATCTTCAGTGGACTCCCACAAGTAGTCAGCATGGACTTGTTCCACAACATTCAGAAATAGCGAAATACATCTTTCTCTAGATAGAACAGTTCTAACTGGGCTTTGGGCCTGCCACCCAGGGAGTAATAAGTTTAATCTTGAGTGGTATTTGATAAACAGGGAGAGGACCTCTCGTCCTCAGCTTATAACAGTCATCACAGAGTGCTCAGTGACCAGGGTCACGTGGTCCATTTGAAGGTGGATGGCTGTAACCCAGGTGTGGACATGGGAGTATTTCTCCCAGATGTGAAAGCCATGGCTATTAGTTCCCATCTCTTCAGGGTGCTGCATCCAGTTATCATCTCTTCGGGGTGCTGCGAAGGAGCAGGGTATCTAGTTCCTGAAGACGAGGAAGCATTACTGGTTCAATGCTAATTATACCCGAGACACAGGTCTTCCCTGTTGACTCTAATCCATGGCTGAACTCTGCTCGAGGCCTGAAGATGGTGGGTGTTGGTGGCTGCCAGGCCATTTGGAAAATGGGTTAAATCCACGATTTTAACTGAGAGAAAAGGCTGGTGTGTTGGTAAGCTCTCTGATGAGAGGTGTCCTCATCTGAACCACCTGAGGCAGGAGACCATGGAGATCAGCAGGAAAAATGGCCCCCCAAGTAGCCTGGGGTATCTGGAAGTCCTTGTTGGAGTCATCCCAGCTCAAGGTGTTGTTGCTTTTAGTATCTCAGCCGAGGCTCCATTTATGCATGAGAGGGCAGAGATGAGACATCTGGGACCAGCCTCCACCCACCCCCTTTGCATTATGCAGCTGTTGATGATTTCAGAGTCCCAGCAGCAGGGGAGCAGAGCCGTGCTTGGCAATTTATGTTCTGTTTCCTTTTCTTTCTAGTTCAAGGGGTGAGCTAATCATACTCTTCAGTTCATGGAGCATTATCATCCGTCCTTAGTTCATACGAGGCATTTTATCCCCACACACCACTCCCATTAGACCCCTAAATAAATGTAATTTTTTATGATTCCCATTATTTGTTTAACCAACCCTTCAATCTCTTACATAAATGTTACCCACATTTTTCGGTATTGTTGCCAGCGTTTTGATGAGCATCTTTGTAGCTGTGTTTTTACTTACATCTGTGATATTCCTTTAGGACTGATTTCCAGAGGTAGGCATTATAGCTTCCCCTCCCAGGAATTGGCGGCTTCCTTTCTGCGGACTGAGCGCTCTCTCTCATTTGCACAGCTCTGCCCAGCAGTATAGAAGGACTGCTCATTACCTGGGACGCTGCTTCCCGGACACAATCAAAAGGAAGCACAGAATGGAACCAGAACACACTGGAGCCATTTGTTTCACATCTTTATGCTACTTGGCTAGAGGAACCTAGACACGAAAATCATCAAAAAACAAAAAACAAACAAACAAACAAAAAAAGCTATCTGACATGGCTAAGTATGCAGTTTGCATGAAGTCACTTAGAAAATAGTTGGGCCTGGGGCAGGAATTCAGTGCCCCTAGGCTCTCATTAAATAATTTGTCTCTCATCAATGGTGATAGCAATAAAATGTGGAGAAAATGGTCATATACCCTGGGAGGAGATAAAATTCAGTCTCCAAAAATTCAGGTGAGCCCTGGCCATTTTGGCTCAGTGGATAGAGTATCGGCCTGTGGGCTGAATAGTCCCGGGTTCGATTTTGGCCAAGGGCACATGCCTAGGTGGCAGGCTCCATCCCCAAAGGGGGACGTGCAGGAGGCAGCCGATCAATGATTCTCTCTCATCATCGATGTTTCTCTCTCTCTCTCTCTCTCTCTCTCTCTCTCTCTCTCTCTCTCTCTCTCTCTCTCTCTCTCTCCTTCTCTCTCCCTCCCTCTCTCTTCCTCTCTGAAATCAATAAAAATATATTTAAAAAATTTTCAGGTGAAGTAATGGCTATCAGGAGTAATGCGATCACGTCTGTGGTGAGGACAGAGTAGAGGGCTGCTTTTCTGACTTTTACAAGGGCCATGAAGAGAGCTAGAAGGGGGGGGTTTGGAGAGGGCAATGGAGAGGAAAAGGGGGACATATGTAATACTTTCAACAATAAAGAATTATTTTAAAAAAGAGCTAGAAAGAGGGAGAAAAGGTTTCTTTAGATGTAGTTTAAGCATCTCATACACTTGACAACTTGGTAATTGCCTGTGTTTGACACAGAGAGAAAACTGATATTTATTGAGTATCTACTTTGTCCCTGGAACTACACCGGGTCCTTGATCACATTTAATCCTCAGCACAGCCTTAGGACGAGGGAGCTCCTGTTTTATAGGTAAAGCTACTGAGGCATAGAGGAATTTAGTGGCTCCCAAAGTCACAAAGCTAATAAATAGTAGAATCAGCATCCAAACCCAGTGCTCACTGGCTCTCAGGTTTGTCCTCCAGCTAAGAAAGAATGAAAGCTAAGCAAGTTTAACAGAAACAAAATTGTCCTGGAAGTGTGAGAGGTGGAGTAGACGTTAAGTGTTTAAACAGCAACTTAGGAAAACACTATTTCCGGAAATACGATATGCATAAGGGCTCAGGAGAAAGCAAATGGAAAGCAGGAAGCCCAGGAGGACTTCTTGAAGGAAGTGACTAAAGGGGAAACTGAGGCTCTTGAGAAGTTAAAGTATAAGATCACTCAGGTGGCACGTTACACACATAGGGCAAGGAGGGACCGCCCCAGGGTGATGGGTGAGATCATTCCCAGGAGGATGGACAGTGGTCTTCATGGGAGTACCAGAGCGAATCTCACATTTTCTGTTTTCCTTCAGGGTCTGCGAGGATCTGATCAAAGAGGAAAAGGATGAGACTGATGAGTTTCTGGGAGAGTTTGTTAGTGACCCTTTACTCCGAGAACGGATCTCCATTCTCTCCCGCACCTTTGCGAATCAGAGAAGGCTGGTTCAGGCGGACAGCATACTTTTCTTGAATAACATTTTCACTATTGAGCCTCTGGTGAGCACATATATGCAGTCTGAATGTATAGGGGAGTGCGGGTCTCCTTTTGGTAAAAAACACTCACTCTGGGATTGTTCTGAGAGCATCAAGACTCCATCTGAAGAGTCTCATCATCATTATGAGACAGTAAATGAAGGTTAATGGTAAGAATGCTCATAGGCTATGTTTATAGGTCACACTTTCTATGCACCAATCACTATTAAACACTTTAAAAAATGTTTTTTATTGATTTCAGCAAGGAAGGGAGAGGGAGAGATAAAAATATCAATGATGAGAGGGAATCGTTGATCAGCTGCCTCCTGCATGCCCCAACCTGGGCATGTGCCCTTGACCGGAATTGAACCTGGGATCCTTCAGTCTGCAGGTTGACACTCTAACCACTGAGCAACCAACTTGGGCAATAGTCAGTACTTTGTATGCACTATTTAATTTATTTCATATATTCAATTATAGTTAATTCCCCATTTTACAGATGGATAAATTGAGACTTAAGAGAAATGTGATAACTTACTCAAAGCCAAGCAGTTAGTATCAGTGGTTAGAAATTGATCTCTGATTAGCCCGACTGTAGTGTAGGGTTTCTCAACCTCTGCGTTATTGACATTTGGGGCTGGATAATCTTTGTCCTGGGCATTGTAGGATATTTCATAGCAACCCTGATCTTGATCCACCAGATGCTAGTCGTGGCAACCAAAACTATCTCTGGACCTTGCCACATGTCCCCCTGGTGGGCAAAATTCTTGGTTGAAAACTATTCTGTCCTTAATCCACTCAATAAATATTACTGAGTACAATAAACATGTACTATACCAGGCACCCCATGTGTGTAGCAGACATTGATGAAGCCTTCATCAATGAAATGAAGGCATGAAACTTTGCCAGTGTCTTCATAAAATTATTCTGGTCAAAACAGCAGATCTCAATGTTGGTGAATTATTTATTGATTTTAAATCTCCTCCCGCCCCCTTCTTAAAGGCCTTGACAGATTTATAGAGATACAGTTCTTGTGAGTGTACTATAATCTTACCTTGTAAATTACTTTTGAAGGTATTTGATGGGGAAATGCTGCCATTTTATTAGCTTTTTGACCCAAATGTGAACTATGGGTATTTTCCACTGTTGAGATTTGGGCTGTTGTTTTGTGAGACCTGCTGCTGGAGTCCCTGAGGCCGGCAGGCAGGAGGCACACTGGTTCAGAGGCGAGGCTGATTGTCAGACTGAGAAGCTGGAGAAGGCTTCTTGAGAGCAGAGCCTTGAATTAGGTCCATCTTGCAGGATGGGGACTTTTGGGAAACAAAATTAGGGGTGTGCATGGCATGGCTCATTCAGGGATCTGTGCGTGGGTCTGGCTGTTTGACGTAAAGGGCTCACGTAGGAAAATAGGCTGGAGACGTGGGTTGGAGCTGAATCTTCTTTCACATGAGAAGACTGTCCGCTGCTCAATTGAGCAAAGGGGTAGTCAGACATGATGGATTAAACCAGCAAGAGGTTGGATCAGGCTGCACATACAGTCTTGGAGGGATAGAGCAGACACCTATTAAAGTAGGTCAAGCCCAACGATGTTGAAAAGACCAGGAAGGCATTACAAGTCCAAGCAAGCAAATGGCTGAGCGGGATGGAGGCGGCAGGAACAGTATGGCCCAGGGTGTGGACAGTCCTGGGGTCTCCCAGCTGGCGCTGGAGACCGGGCTGGTGAGTACTGAACTGGTGCTCACATCTTTCTGGGGGTGGGACCCCGGGACAGCAGACATTGGTGGCCAGTGAGGTGTGGGAGGCACACAAGCGAGTCTTGTATGTTTCCAATCCAGAAGTAGAAAGACTAGGATTACCTTGGTTTTTTCCTCTCCTCGTGCTTACTTCCATTACCCAAAGCTTCATGATAGAGACATATGTATATTAAAGTAAGGCATTAAATAACTGTTGTTGAATGCTGGACAGGAACTGAATTGGGTGTTACAAGGCATCTTTTCACCAGGACTGAGAAAAACATTCTTTAAACAGCAATACATAGAAACGATATCTTTTAAATGAGACTATTTTGTTTGTATCGTGTGGGGGGAAATCACCAGAAACAGGAAGGGGAGATAAAGTATTGTGGTGTGTATAGCATCTATAGTGATTTTGTCTTTACACTATGCAGGTTTTCTTCTTGTGATAGTACTCATAAGCTGGTTCGTGACATTTTTTTTTTTTTTTTTTGCAAAATGAAATGAAGGCATGAAACTTTGCCAGTGTCTTCATAAAATTATTCTGGTGAAAACAGCAGATCTCAATGTTGGTGAATTATTTATTGATTTTAAATCTCCTCCCGCCCCCTTCTTAAAGGCCTTGACAGATTTATAGAGATACAGTTCTTGTGAGTGTACTATAATCTTACCTTGTAAATTACTTTTGAAGGTATTTGATGGGGAAATGCTGCCATTTTATTAGCTTTTTGACCCAAATGTGAACTATGGGTATTTTCCACTGTTGAGATTTGGTTTTTTTGAGACAGTAAATAAATGCTCTAGTAGTTTGGGATGAGAGAGTTAGGAAAGGACTTATAGAGGAGGTGAGATATGAGCTGTATGTTGGAGGAAGGGTAAGATTTAATTAAGTGGAGAGGCAGAGGGAGAATGTTTCTAGCTGGAGAAATGGTGAGAACAAAGAAAAAGGAGGCTATTTGCTTCATGACATATTATATAACAATACAATGACCAGTTTTTCTGGAGCAAGCAGCCATAGAGAACATAAGAAATTAGATTGGGTCTGGCCGGCATGGCTGAGTCTCCACCGATGAACTTGGAGGTCACGGTTCCATTCCAGGTCAGGATATATATCCTGATTATGGGCTTGATCCCCTGTGTGGGGTGTGGAGAAGGTGATCAATGATTCCCTCTCATTATTGATGTTTCTGTTTCTCTCTCCTTTGTCCTGGGTTTAACTTTAAGCTTTGCCAATAGCCAAGGTGATCTTAAACAAGCCATTCCATCTCTCTTGGCTTTGGTTGCTCTGTGAACAAATAAGTTTTTTATTTGTTTGTTGTTTGTTTTAGGGTAGGTAGGATACTTGGATCCATTTTGGGTACAGACTCTGAGCTCCTTAAGGTCAGAAGTGGTTTGTCCTCATCTGTGCTCCAGGCCTACCTCAGGGCCAATTAATGGAGGGAAGGATGGAGGGAGTCAAGGAGGGAAATCAGTTGATGATGATGAGTTTGGCTCTGAATACGCTGAATTTGAGATGACAATAGATGTTCAAAAAGTTTTGGAAATGCAGTCCTCAATTTGTGGGAGAGCAATCAGGAGTGGAGGTAAGATATGTGAGAATCTCACACAGGTCTTCGTGGAGGGCATGAAAAGCGGATGGGAATTCTAAGAACAGTTTGAGAAAAGAACATTGCAGAGGACCCAAGAGAGCCCTCGGGTGCTGACCTTTGGAGACCCTGCACAGCGGGGAGAGGCTGAGAATTCACAGGGAAGGCCTGCTAGGAGGCGGGCAGCCAGCACAGGGCTCCTTAGCCCGCCTCACATCCTCCTACCCAATTAGGGTTGGCCCGTCGTCATTTCCTACTGAAGGTCTCTGAGTCTTATTCACAAATCAGATCAGTTATACCAGAGCCACTATCTAATTTCTGACAGTTGAGCTGTGTATCAGCAATTAGTGTTCTTTTTTTACTAGAGTGTGATTCCTTTTAATTAGCTTCTTGATATGAGTTGAGTTCACAGAAGCAGAGAAGATTAAAATCATGCAGTTGCATACTGATCTAGAAATCCATCTCTAATTGATACCCTGTTCAAGATCTAAAAATAAAGTAGAAGGTTGGTGTAGGGCGGTGGTGGGGAACCTTTTTTTCTACCAAAGGTCATTTGGATATTTATAACATTATTCAAGGGCCACACAAAATTATCAACTTAAAAAAATTAGTCTGCTATATTTGGCCAAACATTTAATCAACTCAACCCTAATGCTTTGTCAGGGCCAGACCAAATGATTTCTTGGGCCTTATATGGCCCTCGGGACAGACGTTCCCCACCCATGCTCTAGGGGCTCAGTTACCACCTTGCTTTCAGATGGCCTCTTCAGCCTCTGTGTCCACCTAAGATGGAAATTGGCCTCAAATGAGGTAAATTTAAAAAGGGGGAAAAAAAACAAACCGCCCAAAACAGTTACCTTAGTGTCAGAATAATAAATGATACGTTTATTTTTTCAGACCTACGTCTATATATCTTGGTTTTTCAAATGAGTCAGCTAAAACCAAGGTTAGTTTAGCCCTTATTGTGTTCTCTGCATATTGTGTATTTTATGGGAACATTGTTCCTATTTTAGAGGTTCTTTCCATTTAAAGCAAGTATTCAAGATCAAGAAATCAGTCACTGTCTCTAAAATGCCCAGAGGTGGTGAGGGTTTTGAATTTAATCAAATTTTCTCAATATAATCGTGTGAAGAAGTCATTTGGCTCAATGCTATAAGAACAACTGGCCCAAACTCTAGCACAGAAACTTCTTCCACTTTTCTGTGATCTGCTCACCGGGTGGCCCTGGTTAGTCCCATTGTCTTAGCTCACTTTCTTATCATGTTCATTACCTAACGTCGCCATAGGGTCTGTCATCCAAACCTTGAGGAGTTAATGCTGGGGTGTGTTGGGATACTGCTGTGGTTACAGAGTGCAGAGGTGGGGGAGTGTGTGTTTGAGAGACCCCAGAGATGGACCCTGGTGGAGGAAGGAGCACACAAGGCCTCAGAGTGACCACAAGGCAGTCCTGGCAGATATAGAACAGAGGTCTAGAAGTAATTTTTTATTTTATTTTATTTAGTTTTACTTGGTAATCTGTTGGTGTCCCTCATTAGGGCACCATAATGCCAGAGTTCTTTTCCCAGCCTTACAAAGGGTTCAGCATTCTGGAGAAAGGGGTTGAGGGTAGATGATTAAGAAGGAATCCAAGGACAAAAGATAGTTTTGAAAGGCATTGGGGGTCAGAGGAGCTTCAGCTGAAGGAGCTAGAAGACTCTCCTTGTCTTAGGAGCCCGTGCTTTTATTAAACACAGTTTGTCCCAAGGCAAGGTGGAAATATACACTTCAAAGGGTAAGGTATCAAAGGATATACAGAAACACTGTCAGTTTGGGGAATAGCCTATAGCTGTTCAGGTCTTTGGCCAACAGGAGGCAATAAAATGCCTTGAGTTGTCTGGCAGTTAACAATCCTATTCAGGTTTGGGGGAAGTGCCTTTTAGCCATTTCCGAAGGTAAATTACATATGTGGCTCATCCTTGTTGAGCCACCCAAGCTTCACCAACCTTTTGGTAAAACTCTTCTAATTATTACATGCTGGAATTGGTTCTACTGATATTCTAATAGTAACTATCATTGTTGTTTTAGTCATTAAAACGTGGAATATTGTCTAGCCAGCGTGGCTCAGTGATTATGTGTCAACCTATGAACCAGGAGGTCACAGTTTGATTCAGGGCACATGCCTGGGCTGGCTCAATCCCCAGTAGGGGATGTGCAGGAGGCATTCAATCAGTGATTCTCTCTCATTATTGATGTTTTTATCTCTCCTTCTTCCTTCCTCTCTGAAATAAAAATATGTATATTTAAAAACCCACACAAAAAGAAACAAAACAAAAAAACCCCCATGTGGAATATTACTACTATTCAAGTCAAGTTCCTCATGTCAATTCTTTTGATAAAGTCTTGGGGTATTAGTCTAATTAGCCAAAATTTTCCTTGTATTCCTTACCTAGGGAAGGTACTGGCTTTAGTGGAATGATGATCATTTCTCAAGCCACCTCTTTCTGTATAGTTTTTTTCCACCCTTTGGAAAAGAAATGTAAAATTGAGTCTATTATGCATGTTTTGTGGCTTCCAGAAAAGCGAGTGGAATTGACTACTTTCAGAAATGTAATATTCTATTTGACTAGATGGACTCTGGCTGTACAGAATTTTGACAGCCTCATTTTGTTATTTTCTCTGCTTAGGTCCCATGGCACCTGAGTGAGAGAAATTCAAAGACAAAAAAACACAATTCTGAGAATTGAGAGGCAGAAGAATATCACAGGGCCAAGAGAGGGAATTAAGCTTTTGATTTCCATGGGCGTCAAGGAGCCCTCTGAGAAATCACAGCACAGATGTACTGGCCTTGTTCCTGAACTCTGGGACCGCTGGCTCAGGTCACACTTTTGAGATGCAGCAATTTTCTGAATGTTGAACACTTGCTATTTTCTCAAAAAGAAAGGTCTGAGAATTTAAAGGTATTCGCCTAAACCAGTCCTAGCTGATTGGCTAACCTTGGTGAGCAAGGAAAACAGGTCTGCTTTTATTAGCATGTCTTTTCCATCAAAGAAGAAGTCATTCAGTATCCCTCGGAAAGCTTCAGTTTAATTTAAATAAGCCTTAAAAAGGGAAACTTGATAATTTCTTTATCATCATGTAAGTAATAGTAGACCACGCTTTGTTGTCACTTAAGCCTGCAGAAAACACGGGGTTCAGCAATTCAGACTTTGAAAGCACAGCTCAAATTTAGTTTATTTTTCTCAAGTCGGCATAGCATGTGAGCTCAGCAGAACCAGGTTGGGTGGAAGCCCAGATGGCTACCAAAGAGGAAAGACGTAGCTCTTTGCAGCAGACCTTCCACTTCTGTACCATTAGCTGAGTCACATTGCAAACATGCGGGAGCTGACTCCTTGGAAATGGACACCAGAAAGGAGAAAGGAGGACAGGGATCCGCTGAGAGCAACGTGTCCTTGACAAGTCACAGCTCTTTGCTTCAGTACAGTTTCCCATCCTTCAGCCTCCCTTTGTTATGGTTCGGCCTCTCTGTTCTTTGTGCTTCGCCAAACCTTTTCCGATTGTGTTGGTACAATCACCGTTGTACTGGAGAGCCAGCGTAGGTGCAGGGAGGTCTAAGGAAGTCTCAGGTTCCTCAAGGCTCATTAAATGAGTCGACATTCGTCCTTGTTGGAAGAGACACAAATCTGTTCTCTCCAGAGAAAGGCATGAACATCACACGTAGCTACTTCAGCTCTATAAAACCCCACTGCAATTGTCACCATATATGGTTTAGAGAATTTCATCCAAGATAAAGCACACCTTTTGTGAAAATTCCTCTGACAGATGAACAAATCTTACACCCCTCTCTTAAGAACTTTTCTGGTCATTATTTTGAGAATCAGAGCTTTATTAAATTTAGTTTCTTGTTCAAGAAGATATGATGGAGTAGAAAAATCTCCTTGTACAGTCATGTGCCTATTAGATCTTTTATCTCAATGATAATTAGGATAGTTTACCTTCAATGTTTTAACTTCCTTTTTTTTTCTTTTCTATTTCTCTTTGAGACAACTTCTATTTGCCATGTTTTCTCTCATTTATCTGATAAGCTCTAGAAGAGCAACTGTGGGTAGTGAAACATATTACAGCTTCTAATAGGTGCTTTTTTTTTCTTTTCTGATTAATTGATAGAAATTTGACTTTAAGAAATTTGACTTTGAGTTTTTACTTTCCAGGAGAAAGTCTTTAAATTTTCCTTAACCATGACAAGATAGCTGAAAATATTTATTTACATATTTAAAAATATATCCATTTTGGTGTAACATGATGGAATTTATTACAACAACTTATTACAACAATTTATTAAGTTTTAGCTGCTCTTGAAGTCATTATTCACTGACCCTGTTCTGAGCCGACCGAACCCTGGCCCGGCCAGATGGCTCGATAAAGATCTGCCAAGACATTTCTCAAGAGCTGCAAAACCCTAGGGTTGACTGTCATCCACAAGGACCTCCTGTGAGTCACCTTCCAAGATACCTGAGCGCATGAGCATGCCGGGTGTGCTATTGTGTTCGTCAGACAGGAGCGCCAGTTCATGCTGGCTTCTTCTAAGTCTGATGATCAGTTGTTGTGTTTTTAAAGTTTTCCAGCATTTTTTTTTTTTTTTTTTTTTTTTATGATGTGAGAAAGGTGAGGCCTGACCTTTTGTTATAATTGCAGTGGGGATGAAGATGTTAAAGAAAGAATATTATAAAAACCCAGTACTGCCACTTAATTTTAGTGTGGCCTTTGATGAGATACTTAACTTCTTTGTGGCTTGGCTTCCTCATCTTTAAAATGGGGATAATACGATTCCACAGGGTTGTAAAGACTGAGCTAGACAATAAATACCGGCACCTCACACAGTGCGGGGAACATGATAATAAATACACACAGTGCGGGGAACATGAGCTCTCAGTTAATGGCGGAAAGTATTATGATTTGGATTTAGATATGATTCGGTCTCCTGTCAGATTAGAGGTATGATTGGAGAGTATAACATTTGAGTAGGCAGACACTTGGCTAACTCTTCTATGTGTAAATTGGGAATTAAAATTAACTATTTAGTAAATGATAAATGTAGGTATCGAGTCATATTGTAAACTACTGTCCAGGTAAACCAAGTAACTTAAAATGTTCTTGCAGTTTGGGTTTTGATTTTGTAAAATATGTAAGAAATAACCCTTTATTGAAGGAAGGAAGGGAGGAGCTGAGTAATAGAGAAGAGGAAAGAAGGTGACTTTTAAAATGTTTTTACTTAAGGATTTTCAAGGGAGATTTTTAAAAGAGCTCCTTTAATCATTACTAGTATAATTTTAAAGGGGAACATTTAAAAAATTTTTATTTTATTTTTCCCATCACCATTTATCCCCTCTATGCCCTCTTCCACCTCCCTTCTCATGACTATATTAATCACGTGTCACGAACCAGGGGCAGTCTGTTCAGAAACAGCTTTCAGAAAGTCTTGGGACTGTGTCCATCACGCCACTTGTTTGTCCTTATTCCAGAGGAAATATGAAGTTCCATTTCCAGGGGTATTTAATATTCGGCCAAAAACTGCATTGTGGGAGTTAGCGTTAGACCTGAAAATTCAGTCGATTCCTTCTAGCAGGTCACTTAATACCGTTATAGAAGACCGGAGAAAAACCAAGCAACGCTTAGAGAAGTAGAGTCACACAGCTTTATTACGCTGGTGGACTCAGAGGAGGTTGCCTCTCAAATTCTGAGCAAACCAATATGGTGGAAGTCCCTCTTTTATCCCCTTTTGGTGTCTTTGTCCCCCCAAATATGGATTACACTTCCGGACCTTTAATGGGCTTTGCGCCTGGCGCCAGTGCTGACAACCCCCCTCCGGGAGCTGTGTCATGGTTTATGGCCTCTGTAAAATGTGAGCATTTAGGTAACAGGTCTTGCAAGACCAGTTTGTGGAGAAAGGGGCAATGACTTAATTATAGGTTATCAAGAACGTACACTGGGCTTGCTGGCACAGATTCAGATTGCTAGCCTCCCTTCCCTTCCCTCCCCCCCCGCCCTCCCCCGAAAAAAAAAAAATCAGGGTTACATTGGAATTAGCCTCTTAACCTTTCAATACATGAAATGTAGTTATGAAGCTGAGGGGAAAACAAAACATTAAGACCAAGAAAGAAGATAATCACAAGATAACTGAAGGCCATTTTGGCAGTCATTTTCAATAAACAAGGTCGTAGTCACTTACCAGTTATATCCTGCATCCTCACTCTCTGATTTGGAGCCAGAAAAGGGATGGTGATGGGAGAGGGGGCGTATGTGGAAGAAAGGAAGACCTGCAGGGGGTGTCTGTGTGATGGGGCTGTTTCCTTAGCCTGGACGGACAGGATATTGACGTCAGAGCCAGGAAGGAAATGTCTGGATGTTTTCATTTTCAGAAAGGAACTTTAGAACTGAGCAATAAAGAAAGAAAAATTCTTTTCAGAGACATAAATGACAGGGGAGTTAATTTCAGAAGTATTGGAGAAGCAATATGAAGCGGTTCAAAGATATATAAGTGAAAGTGGGGCCATCGTAGGCTGACCACCCGTTTCTGGGGCTTGCTCTCTCTGGTTTGCTATATTGAGTTTTTGCTATAAAAAAAAAAGATGTTATTTAGTTTTTCCTCTAATCCCAATTGAAAAATACATGTTTCTCACTCCTTCAACTGACCTGTTATTGAAAGCATCCCTCTGCAAGAGGAAACGGAATGGCCACACTTGTGTTTCCACAGACACACACAGCCCTCTTAGCGCGCATTAACACGAGCCCAGGAGAGGCCTCTGGAACAGAATTGTCCTTGAATTATCTCCCGGGGCTGAGTAAAGCGGAAAGTTAGAGCAAATGTCACAGGAGCGATGAAACAGCTGCGACCCAGGATAGGAAAACACTGAGCCTACAGCCCCACAGCCCCGCCCGCTCAGTCTGAACCCTGAGGACTCTGATGCTCTGGCCCCGGCATTCCCTCACCAAGCAGAAGGGCTTCCCAGCCTCCAGGGTGCTTCCACCTCAGCCCATCACTCAGGGATCAGATCGCATCTGTTTGTCAACACTTCCTGCCCTGGGGGGATTCTGCGTGCCTCTCTGGAGCATGTCTGTCCTGCCATTCTCCAGCTCTCCCCTCCCCCTACCCCAGGTTTAATCGTCAGATTTCTTTCATGATGGGGTCTCCAGGAGTGCTCCCGGGAGAGAGCTTAAAGACTGCGGCTCTCTTGTCTGCACATGGACCATGGATTCTCTTCCTCTTGCTGGGATAATGCTTTTGAAAGTGATCTGGCTCAGCGCAAGTCATAAGCCCTCGAATTTGCCTGCGTGCACTAAACTTACCTGACATCCACTGTATCGTTTCCTACAATTCTGATGAGACTTTTCTAGCAATTTTTTAGGGTCCTCCAGCTTGCACAGGAACAGCTTAGCTGCGTCCAGTCTATACTCTCAATCAGAGTCGTGTCTAAGCGCACGAGGCAATGCATTGTCTCAGGGGTTAGGAGGAAACCCGGGTCTTCAGGAGTTCTGAAGTGGGACACCCAGTGATACACCAGTGAATGAATGAACCACCTCTTCTGCTCTCGGTCCTTTCTGTTCATGAGTGTTCATATCACTAAGACCCCCAGTAATCATAGGGGCATTTGCCACTTATCAGGTTTGGAAAAGTGCCACAGTGAAATGCCTAAATCGGTGAAAGTGCTGAGGGATTTCCTGTTCCCTGCAGCTCTACATGGTATGACTTCTGTGATTCCAGTTGAGGAGAAAAATGGCAGAAATAGGCTGCAGAGATGAACAGACATCTGCTAATAACTATACACTGTGCAAAGTGAATGGCTGCGGCTGACTGAGTAACTACGTGGAACTCTTCTATGAGCCTCTTCTGGATGAGGTCCTGGCATAGATCAGGGCCCACCCTCATGGAGCCTTCATTCCAGAGACCTGACCTGGGAGACCAGAGCTCCCCGGACCCCGTGACACGCAGCCCTCACTGCTGCTTTTTGTGGGCTCTGTGCCCTTTTAGCATTCTGGGGATGCTGCCCGAGAAGCACACTGATCTGACTGCTACCTTCATAAATAAACCCAAATCGGCTCTCGTTGTCTATCACCCCACTGGGCATCTGCCCCATGGACTGTTTTGTTCTCTGCTTGATTCTTTATTCCAGCGCCGTGCTCATTTCTGGAAATCAGGCTGGAAATGGAATGTGCACCGGGGACTGTCTGAAACGGGAGCCTAATTATTTATCATGTTGTCTTCCCTCCGTTCCTTTTTAGGCTCCACCACCTACACAGATTTTCGGATGTGTTTATCACATATGCCCTACTTGGCTCTCTTTACAAAAACCCTAGAAAAAAAAACAAAACACTTTTCTACCCTCATTTTTTCCAATGCTTTCATCTTACTGGTAGTCTCTCCGAGTGGCCATAAAAATAACATCAATTGTACTTTAAACCACTATGTACTGAGCATGGGGCAAAGCTTTGGGCCTGTATGACCTTGTCTGACTTTAGGAAACCATTTGAGGCAGGTGATATTAGCATCCACTTTTATGGCCCTAAGAAGTTAATGAACTGGTCCCAGATTACATGGTTGGTACAAAACACTTTTCAAAGATTACCTCTTAAACAATCTCCAGGGAATTCTGATGTATGGTATGTGCACTACAAAATTTCAAAACTTGGTCTCCTCATTATCACTTTGAGTGGTTTGAATTAAAATGGGGACTGTCACACTGGAGCAGAACCAGGGTTTGCTCTGGCTTTTGCTGTTCCTTGGGCCATTGCTGTGTTTTCCCAGAATAAGAGTATTTCCTTATGTTGTCACTCAAATTTTAGGAATGTGGTCCCTCTATCAAGTGAGTTAGGCACTTCTTTCTCTCTGGCCCATCTGGACTTTATTTATACAGGCACAGCACTTAGCATGCATATTATAGAATATGTGTATGCATATTAATCATCCGTCCGACATGTGAGCTCCATGCAGCCCTGGGCCACACCCTTCATCTTGGAAGCCCAGTGCTGGGTGCCCATTGGTATATAATAAGTTTACTTAAACTTATTCTATATTCATAAACTCACTGAAATTATTTTTAAAGCTTGTTTCCAACTTGTACCACCTCTTAACAAGTAGCCTGAGTTAACTGTGTGTTGGGTAAAATATTGCTTTCTTCTACTTATTGTAAACATATTTCCTTCCTATTCCCTAGAGTTTTAACATAATAATATTTAAAAGCAGCGCCTTCCCTTCATCATATTGTTTTTTAACGATTCTTTCCTGTTTTTCAGGAAGGTGATGTCTGGCCCAACTCATCAGCTGAAGTCACTGTGTACTTCAACCCTTTGGAAGCCAGGCTCTACCAGATGACTGTGTACTGTGACATTTCAGGTGAAGACTTCTGTGTGGTAAAGGCAGGCTACCAAGTGCCCAGAGCCTGCAGTAGGATGCCTCTGAGTGTGTGTGTGTGTGTGTGTGTGTGTGTGTGAGAGAGAGAGAGAGAGAGAGAGAGAGAGATTGACAATGAGAGAGAAAGAGAGAGAGAGAGCACGAGCGCTATGGGCAGTGGATGATATCAACAGAGGAATAATGGAATTAAGCTATGCACTTATTCACTTCTTTCTAGAATAGACCAATGTCTGACGTTATACTAGAATTGTGGTGTGGTGGGGGGCGGGGGTGGTATGGGAAATCATGGATCTGATTTTTAGAGCAGTAAGAACATTCCTTGAGACAGATTCTCAAAAATTATTATTTTTTTGTTATTTTTGTAGTATTTGACTACTTTTTTTTCTTTTTAAATTTTTATAAAATAATGTATGGCAGGTGGGATGGCAAGGTAGTCTGGCAGTGGCCAGAGCCACAAGGAGGGTGTGTAAGTAGAGTGGCAACCTGATGATTTCTGAGAACTATATATAGATTGAGGAATTAAGCAAAAAAGTAAATATATTGAGGATACCAAGAGCCAGTATTACTCTTGGAAAAGGGAGCATAAAATGGAAAGAAGGAGGACTAAGGTGAACTCTTTAGTATTGGAATGGAATTGGAGTTGTTACTATGAACACAGTTGTTAATATGCAGAGGTATGGAAATAAATACATACCGGGGTAGGTAGGTTTATGGCTCTGAGTATGCAAGTTTATTTTTATAAATAATGACACAAATAGATTATAATCCAGTGAATAATTAGGACTCTGTGAATCTACTCAGTAAGATTTACCACTTGGCAAATCTAGTAATAACCAATTCAGGTAAGAGACATCAATGGATCTTAAAATTAATGGATGAATGTAGGCTGTGGAATAGTAACTTACATAGCCTCAAAATATTCTCCTTCAAAATACTTACTAATTATAAGGAGAAGAAATTAGCTTTCTACTGAAGAAAGCTAGTGGATGTTATCTTCGTTAATACTAGCAGTGACAGAGGCAAATAACTTCTTGGGCCCCCGGCTAGAATGCAATGGGAACACAGCATCTGTTCAATGATATGACAGCCAAAGCACCTCCCTTGGGTCTAATTAATTATGAGGAAACATCACACTAACCCAAACTGAAGAACAAAACAAAATGGCCAACATGGAATGAATGAAGCCTAGTATGATCTGGTCTTTCCTTGCCCATGACCGTGGGATTCTCAGGATAAATGCAAAATGGTCTAGGAGTGTCTGTGTTGCCATAGTCTGCTTCTATACTTCAGACCAGCATCATCAACTCCAGGCTCCTTAATGGATTGGAAGGAAACGTTGGTCCATCAGCTTAGACACAGGCTGGAACTGCTCCAGAGGCCCCCATGCCACAGGTGGTGGGACCTCCCTCCTCTCCGTGGCTCCCCTCGGACATTTTGTACTTGGTCATATTCCACGAGGGTTGGCTGCTCTCTAAGAGGATCCCAAACATTGAGTAATTAGTTGTATTTATCTGTTGTTCCATTTGTAATTCTGAATTCTGCCACAAGTCACATCCTAGGTAAACTGAATAGAACGATTTTCCATCTGCATGGTATTCTTCTTTATTTTATTAGTGGTATTTTGTAAAATATGTTTTTTCAAAAAACATATTTTTGTAAAAACATATTTTTACAAGGAAGGAAGAGGGGGAGAAAGAAACATCAATCGGCTGCCTCTTATACACCTCCTACTGGAGATAGAGCCTGCAATCTGGATATGTGCCCAGACGGGGAATCAAACTGGTGACCTTTTGGAGTATGTGACAATACTCAACCAACTGACCCACACTGGCCAGGGCTATTAGTGGTATTTTAAAAGACACAATAGGGAAGGGTTTTGTTTAATAGTAATTCTATAGTATCTTCCCTGTAAATTCCATGCAATTCTGTATGTCTTTTCAGGAGCTGGTAATGATTCCTTACCATTATCTTCAAAGGGTTCATCAAAACCTTTGGTTTTAGGTCACTAAGAAATACTGCCTAGGCATATTGCAAAGCTCCTACTTTTGCTTTATTTTATTTAGCTTTGCTTCTGTTTTCCTATATGCTTGGAGAGATAGAAGCAAATACATACAGATTTGCTTCCCCTCACACCTTTATGCATAACTGATAGCATACTAGTATTTTACATGATGGTTCTGACATTGCTTTAAAAATATTTCTTAAAGATTATTCTGTAACATTAAATGTAAAAGTACGATTTTTTTTCATGGTTGCATATGAATACCTTTTACTTACATACCGCAATTTAATTTTTAATCTTTTGTGACTAAGAAATAGAACACAGATTCAGAAATGTATATAATACATGCTGTGGTGGGCAGAGAGATGGCCCCCCAAATATGCCTGTGCTCCCAGCACCTGTGGTTATGGTACTGTGGATAGGTTACATTATATGGCAAAGGGGAAATTAAGGCAGGCAATGGGATTTAGGTTACTAATGAGCTGACTTTGAGGTAGGAGATTATCCTGATAGTGTGGGTGGCTCAGTATAATCACAAGGGTCCTTAAACATCGAAGAGGAGGCAGAAGCTGTCAGTTTCAGTGTCAGAGTGATGTGATATGAGAAAGATTCTTCCGCCATTTCTGGCTTTGAAGATGGGAAGGGCAAGGAATTCAGACAGCCTGTAGAACCTGGAAAAGGCAAGAAAATGGGCTTTCCTCTAAACTAGAACCAGCAGAAGGGAGCCCTGTCAACACCTTGATTTTAGCACAGTGCGACCCATCTTGGACTTTTGACTTTCAGAACTTTAAAAAAGATGTTTCCATGATAGTTGACATGCAATATTATATGCAATATTATATTAGTTTCAGGTGTATAACACAATGATTAGACATGACTTCCAGCACTTTTAAGATAAATTTGTATGTGAAGCTACATAATTTGTGGTAATTTGTTGTAGAGCAATAGGGAACTAATACACATATATAAATTATAACATAATTTACCACCAAGTATGTAATCACCACCAAGTATGTAATCACCACCAAGACCAATAATAAAATATTTCCAGCCTCGAGAAGACCCCTGGGGTGTTCCTTTCCAGTCACACTCCACTCACCCCAACCTCCCCTTGAGATGATCATCACTCTTCTGTCTTTGATGATCATTATTCATTGCTTTAACTTATAATTTTTACCCCATGTATATACTCTGAAAGAATGCAGTTTAGTACAGCCTGTATTTGAAATGTACATCATTGACATCAATATGCACATCTTATCCATGGCGTTGCTTGTAGCTCTAATTGTATTTCAGTGTCATTGTTGCATAGTGTGCCATTGTGCGAATGCACGTTCAGAGACAGGAAGTAGCAGGGAAGGTCATCACTGTTCTCGAGGGAGGCCTCTCGGGGTGCACGAAATTTAATCCATAATCCCCAACTGCAACCTTGTTTCTTTCTAAAGCTTTTATATCTAGGCTCAATGAGTACAAAGATGTATAAAAGCATAGTTCCTACCTTCAGATAACATTGACATGAGCAGGGGAAACGGACACCCAAACCAACCGTTATATTGCAGTGCCCTACAGTGAATGAATGAACAATGGAAGAGGATGGTATAGGACGCACAGCTCATTCTTAGGGTTTTCAAGGAAGGCCCCCCAGAGAAAGCGACCCTTAAAGTACTTGTTAATATAAGAAAATAAAGGGTGTCTATGGCTGGGCATGTCAGACAGGCATATACTTAGTGAAAATACATAGAAAAACACAGTGAAAAATGGACATAACAAGAACAAGAAATGGCAAAGAATCCTCAGTTCTTAGGGTGTGGCTGCCAGAGAGAGAGACCCACATAGAGAGACAGAGAGAGGTAGAGAGACTTGGGAGCGGGTGATGGGGGCAGGGATTTGACGCTGGAGTAGGAGGTGGGATCTAGTTCATGGAAGGCTGCCCTTGAATGCCAGCCTCAGAGCCTTGGACTTCATCCTGGGGGCAGTGGGGAACCACCTAGGGGCTGGAAAGCAGGGAAGTGACCTGCCACGATCTGATTATGGCAAGTTTAACGTCATTAACATATTTTCAGTTAATCTGAAGCTGATATTTTTTTTTTTCCATGTAAAGATTTCAGATTTTCTTAGAAGTAGTTAAACCTGTGAGATATTTATAAAGACTTGCTGATGGTTTGATCCAGGTCTTAAAACTGATCTTTCATCTGTCTTGACTTTCCAATGGAATGTGGAAATTCTGAGTTTAATCACCAAGATTACCTTTTTAAAAAACTCAAAGGGAAACAGCATGTATTTGGTTTGAATCACCATATGGGAACCTCAAAGGAAGCAACACTTTCTGATTTTAAACTGTGAAATGTATTGTTAGATAACGCTAATGGGTGCTTCAGAAAAATGGATCCTGCTTCCTTTAAAGATCCAATTAAGATGAAACCTCATTGTCCATTTTTTATTCTGTACATCATAAGAGAGAGATATCTAAGTTTTTGGCACAATTTAAGACTTTTGGTTTTTATCCTAATTAAGGAATTGAGATTTAATTAGATTTAGGAAACAAAAACTCAAATAATCCCAATCATTAAAAACAGTTTTGGGTTTTCAGAGTAATAACTGAGTAATATTTAATGTATATATAGCTTTCCTTTCTCATCAGACTGCAACCTCTTAATAATATAAGGTTTCTTAGTCATATGAATAAGAAATTATTTTCTTGATCCACTAAATTATATTTTTCAGTTTTAAAATATTTCAAACACAAAAACACAGGGAATAATATATAAATATATAAATAAATGTATATAGAACCCAGATTTAAGAAAACTTGAACAAATAGAAATGTATGCTCATGTTTTTGGTTAGGAAGAGTAGCATCATAACTAGTTGATACCAACCTTTTTATAGAGGAAATAAAGGAGGGTTGCCTAGAAAATTCAGAAAAACAAGAATAATGTGGGAAGACTAGCCCTACCATGTGTTAAAAGTTATTTAAAAAGCTTTAACTATAAAAAAAAAAGGATAAAAGAAACAAAACAAAAAAAGGAAAAAAGAAAAAGCTTTAACTATAAAAAAAAAAGGATAAAAGAAACAAAACAAAAAAAGGAAAAAAGAAGAACATACACATGTACACAGATCCACGTGGATGCCCAGTTGTTCTAGCTCTTTATACTATACTAGAGGCCTGGTGCATGGATTCATGCACCAGAGGGGTCCCTTGGCCTGGCCTGTGGGGATCAGGCCAAAACTGGCTCTCCAACATTCCACTAGGGGTCCCAGATTGTGAGAGGGCACAGATCAGGCCAAGGGACCCCACCAGTGCACGATCAGAGCTGGGGAGGGACTGAAGGAGAGCACTGTATGTCCGGCCGATCTTGCCCAGTCCTGATGGGCCAGATCCAAATAGTAAGCTAACCTACTTATGGAAGCATCTGCCCCCTGTTGGTCAGTGCATATCATAGTGAGTTGTTGAGCATCCTTAGCATACATATCATTAGCATATTATGCTTTGATTGGTTGTTCAGTTGTTCTGCCATTGGTCTATTTGCATATTACCCTTTTATTATATAGGATAGTTCATCTTTTCTTACTTGATATTCAATGCCTGCTCCATCATAAATCAAGTTTATATTTATATGTGCATTTATTCTTGTTCTGTATTCTGTTTCCTTAGTCATCTTTGCATTTTCTGCCCCAATACTACATTATCTTAATTATAATAGCTTTATAATAGATTTTAATTTATGAAAGGCCAAGTCCAATGAGCAAAATATAAAACTTTATTGAAAATAAGACAAGAAAAAAGAGGAGATATAAATAGGAAGAACCAACTGCCATTATTCACATATTTTAGGACTGTCTGCTGGAAAATCCTAACGAATCTAGAAATAATCTTTTAAAATTAATTAGAGTAAAATTGATGGTTATGAAATCAATATATAAAAGTCAACTGCATTCCTATACCCAGCAAGAATCAGAAAAAATAATTCTCAAGATACTAAGGCCAAGTCCCTTCAATTTATTCTTCTTCAAGAATGTCTTGGTTTTAGTTGGCCCTTTGTTTTCCTTTTAATTTTGTAATCAACCCATCAAATTCTACCTGCTGGCGTTTTGTTTATTAAAACATTAAAGTTGTAGGTATAGATCAGTTGGAGAAAATTTAACAACTTTATGATGTTGAGTCAGTTTTCCCTTTCAATAACAGTCTAGTTCTCCATTTATTTGGGTCTTTATTAATATTTTTCAATAAAGTTTTATATTTTGCTCATTGAAGATCTTATATCTTGTTAAATTTATTTCTCAGTACTTTATATTTTTGTTGCTGTTGTCAATAGTATCTTGAGAATTAATTTTTCTGATTGTTGCTGGGTATAGAAATGCAGTTGACTTTTGTATATTGATTTCATAACCATCAATTTTACTCTAATTAGTTTTAAAAGATTACTTCTAGATTTGTTAGGATTTTCCAGCAGACAGTTCTAAAATATGTGAATAATGGCAGTTTGTTCTTCCTATTTATATTTCCCCTTTTTTCTTGTCTTATTGCACAAGAATAGAGCTCAAGTATAATAGCGGACATCTAAAATATCTTAGATGGCAAATTTTTGAAAGCTCATGGTTACATTTCCTGGTACTTAATGCAGTAAATCTGTTGCATTCAGGAATTTCAGAGCCGTTAAAGGGGTTCAGTAGCACATTTCTCTCCTTCTTATGTGTGAAAACAAGGTAATGTAATCACAGGCGAGAAACTGCCCTATTTTAACATTTTGCTCTTCTAATAAGGAATTTGTCCTTTTATATTGCTAGTTCCTTCAGGCTTCTCCCTCTTGCTGCTTTTTTGCCAAGACAAGAAAAGTCCCTGCTTCAAAGATCTTATGGAAAAGTAGCATTTGAAATGTAACCCTAAAATTTAGGCTAATTCTTCTAAGTCAAGGCTGGGTATTACTCGTATTCCCACTCTACCTGGGGTGAGGGAAAGGGCTAGCTACACGTAAGACAGATTCCTTTGAAGTAATTAATAACTCTCAAAGAAACATTGGCTCAGTGCTTTATTGCAACACATCTCCTTTTTTGAGAAAAAAAAATGTATTAAGGAAGGCAGTCAAGGTAACAGATGGGCAAAGCTTCAGGCCTGACAGTTATAAATAGTCTTGCAGTTTATTCCACAATATATTTGCAATTCCCTTTCTTTGCCATTCTGAAAGTTGGATCTCTGTCAAAATATTTTTCTCTTGACCAAGGAGTACAAATCATTGTCAGTAGATTAAAATGCCAAAATAATGGAGTAGGTCTCTCTGAAAATTTTACTTTGCCAACAGTAACATACCTGGTCTTTAGAGAAACCTCTTTTCCAGGGATCAGATGGATTGGGGAACCCTTTGAAGAAATCAGCTGTCCCAGAATTGCTTTTGTTTCTTATAATCAAAGCAACACTTGCCTAATGACCACTGCATTGCCAAACACCAGAGGGACACAGAGATAAGTATTCCTGTCTTTAAAAGGACAGTCATGGAGAGAAAACAGTGAAGAGACACAGAAGGCAGTGGAACATCAAATGTCACAAGGCATTGTAATGATGATAATAAATTAGAAATATCATTTGGCTGTTCAGAAGAGTATTGCTGTAATACGGACAATTGTATCTAAAAGAGCATCAAAAGTATTTTGAATATGCAAAACATTATACACAAAGCAAAGATATAATTTTCCTTACATAACGGGCATTTAAATAGTGCAGATTTAAGGAAAACCTGTCAAACTATCAAAGATTTTTTTTTTTAAAGGTACTATACCCATGAGGGAGGTTGTGGAGAGACAGGAACCATTAAATACTGTTGTTTGTGTGTGAATTAGTACAGTCATTCTGGAGGGCAATAAACCCATCGCTGATAGTATGTCGAATACACATCTCTTTGTCCTGACGATACTGTTTCCAGTAATGGTGGGCTCAGTAATTTGGATGAACAACATACTCTCTCTCTCTAAGAACAACTAGAAGAGCAAGGCGAAGTATTTTCTAAAACCAATTTTAAAGGTAAAACAGAGCTGCTAGAACAGGGAAGAATTATGGGGAAACCAAGACAGTTAGATTTTGGGGGAGGAATGACTCTTTATTCTTAGCAGCACTGACTTTCTGGTAGATGCAGCAGAGAGGCTGAAAAGTTAAGCTGAGTTAGGAGACAACATGGAGGAGTTAATGGGATGCCCCAGGAGAAAGGGCCCTAGCAATCCCCCAGGCCTCAGAGTGGGACCCTCATTTACATGAACAGTATTTAAATATGATTAAGTGTGGAAGGGTTGGCACCAAAAGCCTAATGATAGTTATCTTTGGGTGCTGGAATTATGACAGAATTTCTACTTTTTTTAATAATATTTTTATAATGATCATATATTATCAAGTGGGGATTTTTCCATTTTTTGTTTTAAGAAAACAAAACAAATCAGTATTTTAAAGGTTTGTGCTCTGTGTGGACCCTGGGTCCATTGTGGATGTGTAATAAGGGATACTGTTTAGTGGACTCCATTACCTGTCTATGAAAGAAACTGCAAATAAGGTCGGATTCCTAATACACTGGCTCTTCCTAAAGTTAGGGAAGATCAAAGTGGACAGTGTCCCTCGGAGCTGCATGGTGACTCATTTTATGGGGAGCATCAGTCAGGGATCACTCTTATTTAGAGAAATTACTTTCCTTTATAAGAAACTTAAGGATAGCCCTGGCTTTTGTGGCTCCATTGGTTGGAGTGTCATCTGGTGCACTGAAAGGTCACAGGTTCGATTCCCATTCAAGCCACATACCCAGGTTGCTGGTTTGATCTCAGGTAGGGGTGCATACAGGAGGCAATTGATCCATGTTTCTCAGATCAATATTTCTCTCTCCCTTTCCTCCTCTCTAAAATAAATAAATAAATAAATAAATAAATAAATAAATAAAAAATCAGCGAAAACATATCCTTGGGTGAGGATTAAAAAAAAAAAAAAAGAAAGAAATTAAGGATACAATTAAGATGGGGTTACATTTTTAATTGTTTTTTTTCCCCCTGCTAAAATGTCCATCTAAATTGCAATATAAGCTGGTCCTTAAAGGTAAGAAACTAACAGTATTCCTATTTCTAAAAAGTAAACTAAATCTTCAGCCTTGATGAAATTGCAGGTCCGCCAATCCAGCATAGGGGGTTGGTGCAATAATCTTGGGTGCTCACATTGATAATGAGTTGTGGGTAATCAAGCATCATTTGGGTAATAAAGTTTTAATTGTCTATATAGGTCGAGAGATCCGTCTGCCCCTCCGAATCAAAGGGCAAGGGATGGGACCAAAGATTCACTTCAACTTTGAACTGCTGGATATTGGAAAAGTTTTTGTTGGATCTGTACACTGTTATGAGGTAAACACTAGGATTGTTCACTGAGAGTCAGATGGTACTTGGCTCGCTTTGCTTTGCTTGGGCTTGTATCAAAAGAAAATTTGCACAGTCACATTGCCATTGCTCAAACTTACTCAGACCCCAGTGCGATCTCTCTCTCCCCTTTCCTAGCCTTGTTGAGTGGAACAACTTTTTCCATTCTCTTCCCACCCCCCCTCACTTTACTAAACACATCAAAGCCATAATGTAATTGGTTTTGCCCTCATCGTTTTGTAGAGTATAAAGAGGAACTCCATAAATACATCTCCCCATCTGTTTAGTGCTTGTTCTCTCACAACACAAATCCTGCAGATCAGAGGATAGAGAACCTTCCACATTTTCCAGGATGTCCTAATGAGGATCGCTGTTTTCACACCTCAGACATTTCTCTAAATGCAGCCTCCAGCCCGAGATTTAGAAACCAATCCTTGCGTTTTCTGGAAGAGACCTCCCTGCTTTGTCTTTCCAAATAAATAGAAAATGATACTTTTTTTTTTTTTTTTTTACATGTACTCATGGGTTCTTAAGGATCAAAGTTAATTCAATGCCACCTCATGGTAAATTTTTATCTAGGACACGTTTTTAGAGTCTCAAACCATAACCATTGGAACTATATTTTAGAAAGATTCCAAATTGTGTTTGTATTTCTATAGATGTAACAACAAAAGGAGTTATTATTTAATGAGTGCTTGAGGTTTAATTAGTGTGTCAGGTTCCATGTGTTACGATGCGTGCCTGTCAACATATAAGTGTATAATTTCTAATCCTTACAAAACCATGAAAGGTAGGTTTTATTGTACCTATTTTACAAGGAGGAAATAGGCAGATGGTGGTGAATTCTATCTACAACATCACTCTTCCTGCGTGTTGAACACACATGATCATTAGTTCATTTAGTCCTCACAAATCCCTTAAATCCCTTAGGGGTTTGTGAGGACTAAATGAACTAACGATGCATGTATAGCTACAGTGACTACCCATTTTATAGATGAGGAACCTGAAGCTCAGAGTTTTCCTTGTTAAGGTGATTAATGTTAGATACGAGAACAAGCAAATATAAAAAATAGATATTCTCTCAAAAATAGATAAAAGTCTATGTTGTTGCTTATATGAAGTCCCCAAAAGGTTGCTCATCAGCAGGTGACTCTCCTCCAGCAGAGAATGAGGAGCCCAGGCTCCTTCCCGCTTATGGCTCTGCAGTCTCATAGGCATCACGCCAGCAGGAGAGAAAGAATATGTAGGTTTTCACATGAGGGATTTTTTTATAGGAGGCAGCCCTGGAGACAACACGTATCCCTTTTGTTCATGTCCAGTTAGCTGGCTATAACTGCAAGGGTGGCTGGGAAATGTAGTTTGGCTGTAAGCACCAGAAGAGATTATGGGTTCCATGAATAGCAAACCTGACAGCCACATTAGTTAAGTAACTGGCGAGGTCACATAGCTTGTGGATGTTGGTAACCATTGCGTTTTAGGGCCCTATATCCCGTGGGAAAAGAAAGCCCGCTGGCTTCTCTGCCGCCACCTCTCACCAGATGCAAATCCAGCCCAGAGCCTTCTCAGCTCTCAGCCCAGCCTAACCTCGCACGGGAGGGAACTGCCTGGCTGCTGTTGAGAGCTTCCTACAGCGTCATTCGTCCCCATGATTCACTTGAGTAATTACGGCCTAAATGTGATAATGTGCAAGGTAAACAGAGATGCTAATGTCATGATGAGATGGAGTGCACATAAGAGCCCAATCTAAATAAAGGAATCAGTCACAGGCCTGTCATCAGATGAAAAGTGGCACCGCTACTACGGTGCCTTGTCCTGTATTGCATTTTGGAAAAAAAAATGGTCACTTAGGAATGAAAATTAAAATTAAAAGGCTCAGTAGTTCTTACTAAATCGATATTCTGTTTGCAATTTATCCAGGGTGAATTTCCCTTACGTCTTATTGTCTGTGTCTTATAGCTGTCACATCAGAAAGGGACCTTAGTTCTGATGCAAACTGCATAGGGTTTCCCTGAAGGTAATGATAATTTCTTGCAGATTTAACACAAATGTGCCTTAGGCCACCACTTCTCACCCTCCGGGGGATCTGAACAGTTTGAATGCATATGGCAGCCAGGTAAATAAGTGTTAAATGAGGTGCAGCATTCCGATTGGGCAGTTCTGAGAGCTGTGCACCCGGCCGAGAAGGGCACGGTAAGGTGCTTCTCATGAGAATATTTTGCACTCTCTGCATATTTAATGCTGATGCCTCATTGCATCTCTCTTTCAATTTATTACGTTACCTCCTCCTCGAGACAAATTTGAATATCTATTGCTCTTAGTCACTGCTGAGCTTAGCAGATCCATAAAGAATAAACCAGAGCCTCAGGAGTGCACACTCTTCCCAGTGTAATTAGAAGGAAAACAAATGAAAGGGGGAGTTCTCTTATACGTTTTCTCCGCTCTGAGGAGTTGGACCGCCCGGGGAGGAGCATCACCGGTAATCACAAGGTCTCAGGACGGTGGCCCAAACGGTTTGGTGGATTCTGTACACGTAAGAAGGGGCTGCTTTGCCAGGGGAAGAGAATGACATGCAGATTCTTCTTTTTTTTTTTTTTAAATATATTTTATTGATTTTTTACAGAGAGGATGAGAGAGGGATAGAGAGTTAGAAACATGATGAGAGAGAATCATCAATCAGTTGCCTCTTGCACAGCCCCTACTGGGGATGTGCCCGCAACCAAGGTACATGCCCTTGACCTGAATCGAACCTGGGACCTTTCAGTCCGCAGGCCGATGCTCTAGCCACTGAGCCAAACCCGTTTCAGCAACATGCACATTCTTGAAAACGGGGGAGCTGGCACCTTATAAAACATTGGTGTTAACCAGAAAAATAAAAAGACAATCCGTGCCTCTTCTCAGAGAGAAGAACAGGGGCCCTTCGAGTTACCACTAACACCTTTGAGTTGCCTTTGAGTTACCACTAGGGCGTGTCCGTTTCTTCTTCAGTACAGGTACATCTCAAACCCATCCTGGTCAGCATGGGGCTATAAGTAGGGGTCACTGCCATTGAAGCGTTTTTTTGCCGGGCACTCTACTAAAGGTTACATAAATTAATGAACTTCATCTTCACGGCAACCTGAGAAGTTAGCAGTGTTTACATCTTACAGATGGGGAAACTGGGGCATGGAGAAGCAGAGCATGCTTCCCCAGGTCCCACAGCTAGTAAGTCAGTGGCAGAGCTGAGATTTGAACCCAGGGATTTGGCTTCCAAGTCCCTGGTCATAATGACTTTTCTACGTGGTCTCTTTCAAAGGAATGAAGGGTGGACCATAATTCCTATGACTGTCCAGTGAACTTAAAACAGAGAGAGGCAGATGGGACATAAATGTAGAAAGATTAATAAAATACCAAGTAGCCATTAGTTGCATGTCTGTTTTGGCGCACGGTCTGTCTGCTCTTGGCAGAGTGGCTGTCTTCCTCTGCAAGAGCCCCTTACTCTGTCCTAGCGCTTGGTTCCTCCTCTGCTCCTCCTGGAGCAAACTGAGCTGGCCGGCCCCCGTATCCACCAGACCCCGTTCTCTTGTCTAGCTAGCCCTCTCCGTCTATTACAACCACAAACACGGAGGTCAGGTACCCAGTATGTATTATCTCACTTATTATAAATACTAGAGGCCCGATGCATGAAATTCATGCAAGGGGCTCGTCCCTCGCAGCTGGGGCTTCTTCCATAAGGTCCTCTGGAAGGTCATTCAGCTGTCCGGTCTAATTAGCATATTACACTTTTATTATTATAGAAACTATAATAATAAGTATAATAATAAGTCTCCTCTACCATACCTTCTCACAGCTTTGCCACCTCCATTCTCACTTTTCACCACTAATCTTCTCTACACAGAATCTGGAATAGTCAACCACTATTTCATCTGCACCTACTCACCTCCTGAAACATTTGGACTCTGGATTCTGCAATCTTATTCCACAGGCATCCTCTCTTCAAGAGCAGTGATGACCTCTAAGTAAAAATACAAAATCTGTACCATTTCCTCAGAGCTTATTCTCCTTAACGTCCAACAACCCTTTCTGGAAATTCTCCTCCCTTGGCCTCTAGGTTCCTGGCATGGAATGTAGGTCCCACATACCTTTCTGAATGGTTCTTCAGGATCCTCTGTGCTCTTTTCCCTCCAATGGCTTCAGTGTAGGTTGAGGGCCATTCCTACATACACAGAGAGCATATGTTGTTCACACGTTTAGGTGTAAGCAGTGGCAAGGAAGAGATTGTGTCTTGGGAGCTCAGGAATAGAAGCGTCTGGCTGCTGTACAGGTTCATGGACAGGAATTGTGGGGGGGAGTAGGAGTGGTAGACGGAGCCAGTGTGGAGGACTCTGATTGTCAAGCTTGAGATTTTGATACATATCTAGGGGGCATTCAAATATGGGTAATGACTTCATTCCAGAACAGTGCTCTATAGAAAACGTTCCTGTAGTAAAACCATTGCTTGCATAAGCATACCCAGTGGAGTTTGAGATGAAAATATCCCAGTAGGATGAAATCTAATACCCCAAGGAAGAAAATCTTTGCAATCTGGAATCCACAATGAGGTCATATTTATATTTATCAAGCTACATTATAAACATAGGCCTGCGTAGTTCTTGCTCCTCTATTCTGACTTGCTTTTTATATTCCAGCATGCCACTTACTCTCAGCCTCCTCGCGTGTATGAGAGGAAAAAAATCTATCTTCCCTTGATTACTTTATAGAGAGTATCCAAAAGTAGTATTTTAAGGCTCTTAAGTAGATGTGGTTGTGATCAGTCTTTATTGCATAAGTATAATACATATGACTAACTCTTTTTTTAAAGACGAGAAGAAAACACAAAATTACTTTCTGGTTTGGGACTCATCTTCAAACATTCAAGAGAGAAGACTGTTCATTTCTCCCCTGGAGTTTTCCTTTGCTTCTAATTCCTGCCACTGTCTGTGCATTGTTATTAAATAATAAGCCATATGCTGCCGAAACCGGTTTGGCTCAGTGGATAGAGCGTGGGCCTGGGGACTGAAGGGTCCTGGGTTCGATTCCGGTCAAGGGCATGTACCTTGGTTGTTGGCACATCCCCAGTAGGGGATGTGCAAGAGGCAACTGATTGATGATTCTCTCTCATCAATGTTTCTGACTCTCTATCCCTCTCTCTTCCTCTCTGTGAAAAATCAATAAAATATATATTTTAAATAATACAGCCGTATGCTTACATGAAAATATATCCAAGGCCTATTGTCTACCACCTTTTCATTCTTGCCTTTTTTATTGATATAGGCAATACTATCCAACAAAGGCAGCATTGATGCCCTCTTCAATGTGATCCCCCCGACTTCAGCTTTGGGGGCCTGCTTTGTTTTCAGCCCCAAGGAAGGCATCATCAAGCCAAGCGGGGTCCAGGCTATCCAGATTTCCTTCTGCTCTTCCATTCTGGGGCACTTCAAAGAAAAGTTCCTGGTCGGTGTCAATGGGTCACCTGAGCCTGTGAAACTGACTATTAGGTAAGACCTATCTGTAACTAATGTGGTAACTAGCTGAAGTTTTTAACCTATTGCCTTCTTAAATTTGTAACTAGATCATCTTAGGCATCAATAACTGTCTTTGTTGATAGGAATACATCAACGGAATGGGATATTTTAAATTTCCACGCATGTTTTTTCCCTACTAAACATGTGTAACGTAGTATTGAAACACGGATGCAGATGCTACTTTGTTATCCAGCTAGTTTGTTCGGTAAGCTATAACCTTATAGGACAAGGACTTAATCCATTATTAAATAGTTTCTTGTTTCTCTGTTCTACTAGGCTGTTTAGGGGAAATCATCTCTTTATTATCACAGTTTCACTATGTCTTCATCTTCTGCTTTTATTTTAAGGACATTCTTTAAATGCTCTTATCTATAATGCCTACAGATAGTAAAAGAGCCTACTTATAGTGTCTATCAGTCAAGGCTAGACATTTGCAGCTTTTGTGCTAGCAGTCTTTTGATGGCTTCTCCAGCTGCTTGGGATAATTGAAAGCAGAGTTTGTCCTTGGGCTTTAAAAAGAAGTTCTCTGTGACCAACCCATTGGGAAGATCTATAACTTTGGTTTCCAAGGCTTAGAAAGATAATAGAAAGATAATAGTTTCAGAACACATTGCAGATTCCATTTGGGTTCCCAGTGTGACAGGTTGTTAATTACCATGGCGGTCTCTCTCATTATGGTTACCGCTAGGAGGACCTCCCTCCATCTATGTACAGCTGAGGTCTCCCTCAGGGTCTGAAGAGAACATAGAAGAGACAGACACATATGGCCTGAAGGATCCTAGGGGAACTTATTGATTGTAGGGTATCTACTAGAAATATAGAATCCCAAGATCAGCTCAAAAGTCATTACCATTATCCTTAGGTCACTTTTCCACCTAAGTATCCTTATTATAGGGTGAATTGCATCTTCCCAAAATTCATATGTTGAAGTCCTCCTGCCCAGTACTTCAGAATGTGACTGCACTAAATAATATCAATTTAATACAAAGGAAGGCAATAATGGAGGAGTAGAGGAACGAAAAAGACATTAAAACATATAGAAGACAAATAGTAAAATGAAAGACACAAATCCTACCAATAATTACATTAAATGCAAATATATTAAACACCAATGAAAAGGTAGAGCTTAGCAGAATGAGTTTAAAAAACCGACAATATTAAACAATGAGTGGTTACCAAAGAGATCAAAGAAGAAATAAAAAAGCATCCTGGAAACAAACAACAATGAAAACACAACAACCCAAAAATCTTTGGGACACAGTGAAAGCAGTCCTGAGAGGGAAGTTCATAGCATTACAGACCTACCTCAAAAAATAAGAATAAACCATCTAAATCTACAACTTAAAGAATTAGAAAGCGCCGAAACCGGTTTGGCTCAATGGATAGAGCGTCGGCCTGGGGACTGAAGAGTCCCGGGTTCGATTCCGGTCAAGGGCATGTACCTTGGTTGCGGGCATATCCCCAGTAGGGCGTGTGCAAGAGGCAGCTGATCAGTGACTCTCTCATCGATGTTTCTAACTCTCTATCTCTCTCCCTTCCTCTCTGTACAAAATCAATAAAATATATTTTTTTAAAAAAGAATTAGAAAGCAACAAGAAAAGCAGAGAGTGGGCAGAAGGAAGGAAATAATAAAGATGGTAGTGGAAACAAATGACCTAGAGACAAAAAAAAAACAAACCCAAAAAAACAAACAAACAAATAAACAGTACAAAAGATCAATGAAACAAGAGCTGGTTCTTTGAAAGGATAAACAAGATTGATGAACCTCTAGCCAGGCTCAGCAAGAAGCAAAGAGAGAGGACTCAAATAAACAAAATCAGATACGAAAGGACGTAAGTAGACACTTTTCAAAAGAGGACATTCAGAAAGCCAAGAGACATATGAAAACTTGCATAAAGTCACTAATCATCTGAGAGATGCAAATCAAAACAATGAGGTACCATCTCACAACTGTCAGAATGGCCATCACCAATAAATCAACAAATGACAAGTGCTGGAGAGGATTCAGAGAAAAAGGAACCCTCCTTCTCTGCTGGTGGGAATACAGACTGGTGCAGCCACTGTGAAAACAATATGGTGTTTCCGCAAAATTAAAAATGAAACTGCCGCTGAAACCGGTTTGGCTCAATGGATAGAGTATCGGCTTGGGAACTGAAAGGTCCCAGGTTCGATTCCGGTCAACGGCATGTACCTTGGTTGCGGGCATATCCTCAGTAGGGGGTGTGCAAGAGGCAGGTGATCCATGACTCTCTCTCATCGATGTTTCTAACTCTCTATCTCTCTCCCTTCCTCTTTGTACAAAATCAACAAAATATATTTTTAAAAAAATGAAACTGCCAGTAATACCACTTCTAGAACTATATCCCAAGAAACCAGAAACACCAATCAGAAAGGTTATACTAGTACTAGTATGCACCCCTATGTTCGTAGCAGCACAATTTACAATAGCTAACATTTGGAAACAGCCTAATTGCCCATCAGCAGATGAGTGGATTAGAAAACTGTGGTATATCTACACAATGGAATACTATGCTGCTATAAAAAAAGAAGGAATTCTTACCATTTGCAACAGCATGGATGGAACTGAGAGCATTATGCTAAGTGAAATAAGCCAGTCAGTGAAAGAAAAATACCACATGAACTCACTCATTTGTGGATAATAAAGAACATTATAAACTGATTAATAAAAGTAGATACAGAAGCATTGAACAGACTGTCAAACTACAGCAGGAAGGCTGGGGAGGATTGTGGGGAGCAGGTAAGAGATCAACCAAAGGACTTGTGTGCATGCATGTAAGCATAACCAATGGATGCAAGACCCTGGGGGGGCGGGGGTGATGAGGGCATGTGCTGGGGGTTGGAGGGTAGAGGAGGCTGGGGGAAGTCAATGGGGGGGAAAAGGAGACATGTATGAGTACTACTATTTGTAATATTTTAAACAATAAAACAAAATTAAAAAGAAAACAAACAAAAAGTTGCTATCTACTATCACCACATTTCAATAAAAGATCTTTTACCAACATAAAAAAAAACACACCCACAAAACATGACCCAACTGTATGCAGTCTACAAGATACATATTTTAGAGCTGAAAGTAATTAATATATTAAAACTACAAGGATGGAAAAAGATAGACATACAAACAGTAACAAACAAAATAAAACAAAAATAAACACACCTGAAATTGCTATATTAATAGCAGGCAAATAGACTTTAAAATCAAAATTGTTACTTGAGCCAAAAAAGGACATTTTACAATAATAACAGTCAATTCATCAAGAAGATATAACAATTATAAACATATGTGCACCTAACAGCAGAGGCCCAGAATACATGAAGCATAAGCTGACAGATGTAAAGGGAGAAATAGGTAATTCAACAATAATAGTTGGAAATGTCAGTACCCACGTTCAATAATTGACAGAACAACTGGGCAGGGGACCATCAAGGAAATAAGAATTGGACAATACATAAACCAACTAGAGCTGACAGACACGTACAGAACACTCCAACCAGCAAGTGCACGTGGAACATTTTCCAGGAGAGACAATATGTGAAGCCATCAAACAAGTCTCAATACATTTTAAGTGATTTGAGTCATACAAACCTGTTTTCAACCACAAAGAAATGAAATTAAAAAAATAAAAATCCAAGGAAATTTAGAGAATTCAAAAATATGTGAAAAATGAAACATTACCAGTGGGTCAAAGAAGAAATCACAATAGAAATTTTAAAATATTTTGAGATAAATGAAAACAAAACAGATGTTAAAACTCTTGATATGTAGTGAAAGTAATGCTTATAAGAAATTATTAGCTGTTAAATGCTTATATTTTAAAAAAGAAATATTTCAAATCAATAATGTAAATATCTGCGTTAAAAACTTGAAAAAGAAGAGGAAAATAAATTCAAAACAAGTACAAGGAAGGAAATACTCAAGATTAGAATGAAAATTAATGAGCAAAACAATAGAGAAAACTAATGAAAGTGAAAGTTGGTTCTTTGAAAAGATCAACAAATTGACAAATTTTAATGAAACTGACCAAGAGAAAAATGAAGAAAAGCCTCAAAGTACTAAAATCAGAAATTAAAGAGGGGGCATTATTACCAACGTTACAGAAATGAAAAGAATTATTAGGGAATTTTATGAACAGTTGTATGTCAACAAATTAGAGAATCTGGATGAAATTGGCATGTTCCTAGAAAGACACAAACTATCAAATCTAATTAAAAATAAATAGAAAATATGAGTAAACTTATAATAGTTTAGGGAGATTGAAATAGAACCACTACCACCCCCACCTCACCCTGAGATACACACACACACACACTCAAACAAACAATCCAGGAACAGATGGCTTCACAGGAGAATTCTACTGAGTGTTTAACGAAGAATTAACATCAATTCTCCACAAAATATTGCTTTCCTCCAAAGTAGGAGAGATGTGAACATGTTCCAATTCGTTTTCAGAGGCCAATATTACCCTATGCCCAAATCAGAGAAAAGCATCACAAGAAAAGAAACTGAAGACTTTTACAAATATAGACACAAAAATTATTGACAAAACACTAGCAAACCAAATCAAAGCAGCAACATTTAGAAAGTATTATACACAATGACCAAGTAGAATTTATCCCAGGAGTGCAAGTTTGAAGTTTGGCTCAACATAGGGAAATTATTGTTGTACAACATATTAGTAGAATAAAGGACCAAAACCATATGATCATCTCAATAAACATTAAAAAAAAACACTCACCAAAACTAAGCACCTTTTATAATTTAAAAAGATGAACAAAAACAACACACCTCAACAAACTAGGATTAGCAAGGAACTCCCTCAGCATGATAAAGAATACCTATGAAAAACTCACATTTAACTTTATGCTTAATGGTGAAAGACTGCTTTCTCACTAAGGTCAGGAATAAGACAAGGAAGCCTGCATTGCCAATGCTGTTCGACGTTGTACTGGAGGTTCTGTCCCAAGGCAAGTAGTTGAGAAAAAGAAATAAGAAGCACCCAGATTGGAAAGGAAAAGTACAACTATCTCTGTTTGCAGATGATGTGATGTTGTATATAGAGAATCTTAAGGAATACACACACACATACACACACACTCAAAGAACTAATAAGTGAGTTCAGAAAAATTGCAAGATATAGGATCAACATACAAAAATCAATTGTGCCCTACCTGGTTTGGCTCAGTGGATAGAGCATCAACCTGAAGTCTGAAGGGTCCCAGGTTCGATTCTGGTTGGGTTGCCAGCTCAATCCCCAGCATAAGGTGTGCAGGAGGTGGCCAATCAGTGATTTCTCATCATTGACATTTCTATCTCTCTCTCCCTCTCCCTTCTTCTCTGAAATCAATAGAAATATATATATATATATTAAAAAATTAGTTGTATTTTTAGGCAATAATATTGAAAATTCAGAAATCAAGAAGAAAATTCCATTTACAATAGGTTCAAAAAACAATAATATATTGGGAAGTACATTTAACAAGGTGCAAGATTTGTACCTTGAAAACTACAAAACAAGACCTAAATAAATGAAAAGACATCTATGTTCATGGGTTGGAAGACTTAATATTGGCAATACCTCCCCAAATGATACATAGATTCAAGATGATCCCTATCAATATCCCAGCTGCCTGCCAATTTTTTGCAATAATTGGCAAGCTGATCCTAATTCATATGGAAATACAAGAGACCCAGAATAGCTAAAAACAATTTTGAAAAAATAAGAACAAAGTTGAAGGGCTTTTTCTATTCTATTTACTCTTCCACTACATATACAGTTTTTTAAGTAGTTGGATAAACAACACTGTAAAATCAACATGATTTTAAAAAATTACTCATGCACAGTTTTCTTCCTTCAAATATTTGCATATGTAATTTTATAAAGTTTTAACCATAGCACAGATATATCTTGTCTTCAAAATATTTCACTTAACATGTCCTAGTAATTCAATCATCCTAACTCATAGTATTTATAATTTTACCAGGCCACTGCAGTGATGGGAGGACACAATCTTGGCAGAAACTTGTCCTATAATATTCAGAATCCCTGTTAGAATGAATGTGGCCAGATCTAAGTCCAGATGGTATTCAGCCACAGCTCCCTAGTTGTGTGTGCCTTCGAACAGATGTGGTTTAACTCTGGTTCTTTCTACTTCACTGATTATATGACTGCTTTGTGAAAATTTGTAAGCTTCTTTCTTCCTTTCTTTAGCCCTTTGTGCCTTTCAGACACTTTTGATCTATTATTTTTTCCCATCTCCCCTGGTCCTACCCCCCCTCACAAAAAATCCTTTTACAAGTCAAGAATTTAATCCATAGACTGGTTTGATTTCCTTCTTAGCTAGATCCTAATACCAGCCATCTCTTTGAAACCAGCATTATTGAGTCTTTGCCGTCATGGCTCCTCCCACACTGGGAGCCTCTCACCACATTGTGGTCAGCTCTGTAGCAGCCAGTATTGCTAGGGCACACTGCGCTCAGCATGGTGAGACACACTTGCATCACCAGTATCTGGAGCTGGGTGAATAAGGAGATTTATGTGTAAGTGTTGGCTGGTATCTGCGTGAATATAACATTAAGCGCCTGGCACACTAGAAGCTGTAGAATCTATTACAGACATGTCTCATTTTATTGCACTTTGCTCTGTTGCACTTCATAGATGTTGTGGGTTTTTGTTTGTTTATAAATCGAGAGCAAGACCCCCTGCCCCCCCAGCAAAAAGATTACAACTCACTTTATTGTGATACCTGCTTTATTATAGTGGTCCGGAACCAAACCCACAATATCTCTGAGGTATGCCTGTATTTATTTCATTTTACTTTATTATTGCCAGAAAATAATTCCAGCATGTCCTAAATGCAAGAAGTTTCATCAAAAGGTTGATGGAACTTGGGTATTCAGCAGGGCTGAATCACCTGTTATTGCCTGTTGGAAATGGCTAAGGGCATTTCCCCACACCTAAAGATTTGCATAGATGGATCAGCTGCCTTCTGCAAGATCCCCACTGGGGATCGAGCACACAACGTGGGCATGTGACCTGACCAGGATTGAACCGTGGCCTCCTGGTTCATAGCTTGATGCTCAACCACTGAGCAATGCTGGTCATGAGGCCTTGCACTGAGAGAGAAATAGACCAACATTCAGGGTAAAGAGTCCTTTATAAGTCACCAATCCAGTCCTCCCCTTTATGTCTGAGGAAAAGAAACTAAAGCATGTAGAGGTAGTGACTGGCCAAGCTCACAGCCAGTTAGTGGGAGGGAATGGCCTCAAACGGTGTGGGACAAGGACTACTGGTGGTATTTAGTCTTTGATATTCCTCATATGATCAAAGCGATACTGTTCCTTTCTTGCCTGAGTTAGCCACCGTGTTAGACCATCGTCTCTTAGTTTTCTTAAACCCTGGATTCGAACATTGATTTAATGCCCAATGGGGGTTTTCAGTGGAATTGCCGATTGTTACCCTACATTCACGGGATTCTCCCCCACTCTCCTCCTTGTGCTCCTGCTTCCAGAGGCTGTGTCATTGGACCCACCTTCCACTTCAATGTTCCTGCTCTGCACTTTGGGGATGTTTCCTTTGGTGAGTATTTTTCACTCAAAATTAGAAACAGAAAAATTACTTTTCTCTACAGGGGAGGACAAATGTTTACAAAGAGTCTTTCCATTTTTTTTATTTATTTTTTTATTTATGGGTAGATGCTGAGAGGATTTAGAATTGTTCTTCTGCAGAAGTGGCATTTCAGTGCCCTTTCCCCATTTCCATGTGGAAGTTGGAACTGCGTCCCGGGCACTAACAGTTGTCAGGCCACGGCCATCCCCCCTCTTCCAGCAGGGAACAGTGGAAGGCCTTATGCTTCACTCCACCATCTGAACATTACGAACATTCTGTTTATGTGCAGAACTTGATCTGCCAGGCTGGCCACGCAGCTTACCTTTCCCCAGAGATGCTGTCAAGTTCAAAGTGAACTCAGTGGTGGGTCGATTCAGGTGTCTTACCACTGCAAATTGAAGACTCTTCTGTGCTTTTGTGTTCTTCTCATCCAGTTACTTCTCTAAGCCATTTTCTCCCACCTAAGCTTCCCCAATAATAAAAATGAGAAAAAAACAATAACAGCAAAAAAATCCTATTTATTGGTTCTTTGTATATATTCCAATTACTGCTAAGCGCATTACAGGCAGCACTACATTTAAACCTTTTAGCAGCCCTATGGGGAGGTACTATCTAAGATCCCCATTTTAGAGATGGAAGAACTGAGCATTGATTGGTTAAATAACTTCCTAAATTCACACAGCAGAAATTAGCATTTCAGTTGAGGTGTATTTAAATCACGTACTGTCAGCACAAGTGATACTGCTGCACCCCAAGAGGCAGAAATGGGTTCTCGGGGGTTGAAACAAAACTTAGATATAACAATGGTTTGTGGTCCTCCAGAGTTCAACTCTCCCCAACAGCATCTTGTCCCCTGGTATTTTAATTTCTTCATTAGGAAGAATTTAACATGATTTAAGTTCTACTTAATTTTTTTCATTAGGGAGAAATTAAATAGAATTTAAATCATATTAATGAAATATAATTTATTTGATTTGAAACTAATTTATCTCATTGGCTCTTTTTAGGAGATGATAATTGTTAAAAAGGTTGAAAACCCCTGGTCTAGATCCATGCTCCACAAACTTTTCCATTTTCTCCTATCATCTCCCACTTTGACGTTCAGTTCTTTTGCGTCTACTTGGGGGGAAACAGTTCTTTAGAGAAAGCTGATTAGATGCCTTTATCAATTGCTTTACCGTGTGGGGGTATAACACAGAACATATTTATTTATACAGTGCTCCCCATCTGCATTATATTGGGTAAGATACTACATACCATAGGTAAATCTATAAACATGAAGTTGAATATCTGTTTGTTACTATAGAATATGAAAATGGCTGGAGAGAATCTCACAAAATTGTAGGGCATATTTGAGTGATAGACTCTTTTGAAGGAAATAAAAATGACTACAACTTGAAAATCATCTGGTGGCCAAGTAAGAAAGGCATCCTCTCTCAAGGGTGACTGTGACAGCTGCACAATAAGAAGTGAATTAGTGTCCCAAGACCTACGCAGTCATCCTCTAAACAGCTCAAACGGAGCCCACGGGGAGGTCTGGGCAACTGATGCATGACAGCAGCATATCCTCCCACCGGCATTTCAAGACCGAGTCCAGCCCAAGGGCGTTTGGGAGATGTGCCCAATATCAGATTTCCCTGGAGGGAGAAAACAGAGTACAAACAAGCACTTCACATCAGTTAGTTCAGGAAATTTCACACAGATTCATTGTCCAGACTCTGCTCTAGTGCTCACCTCTGCAGTGTTGATGTAAATGCTATCCTAATGATGGGCCAACTGCTGTTCCTCAGACTTGGTCTAGCTAGAAGTTGTGGTAACTAGCTTTGGTGAAAATTAGAAGCAGCATATTTTTCTTTCCTTCTATAATATCTTATTGAACCAGTTGATGAGACAGCCACTAGATAAGATGCTGGAGCACTCTACTGAGCCATGACCCAAGATTGCCGCGTCTGAGATTTGAGAATTTGTCACTCCTGAGTCTCCCTTCAAAACCCAAGTTGCCTTTTCTTTTCCTTCGGATATGGGTTCCTTAGTTTTCTCTGGTGTGGCAGGGAATGCTAACGAAAACATCCTTTTTGCTTGCCAACAGGCGATCTAGGGCTACGTGGTTTTTGAAACCACTTGGGTCAGTTAATTCAAGCTACTTTCCTGTGCTTCTAGATTTTGTACGGTAACAGCCAAAATTAGAGAAAATGTTGTGATACCCTTTCAAAATTATTTTATTACATTTTCAAATCCCAGAGTTAGAACTAGAGTCCTTGTGACTTCAACACAAAGTCTTATTACTTTTCCAGGTAGTGGGACCTCCCGTCACAAAGAAACACGGTCCATTGGCAGTTATTTCCTGGAAGCTTTTCATTATTAGCCTGCATGTGCAAGTAGGGCTTTGATGAGGCAGATAAAAGTGAGCATGTCATGGGCTCGAGAATAAAAGACCAACAAGGGTACATATAGTTCCAGATGCAAAAGCGAAATTAACTGTTACAGCAGCAAGCCAGGAATTGGAGGAATTTTTTAATTTATTTCAGGGTGACAGACTTATCATGTGGAGTTAAGCAAGGTTTCCAGAGACTTTTGTAGGGCTTGGGAGTGCATGAAGCTAATGAAAGTTGGTTATATTGTCTCCATATTGGCACTAAGGCCCATTCCATTCCCGAAGAGATGTCTGATGTATGTTGAAAATGGAGATTTAACATCAGGGTCTACTGGGATTGATGATGTTAGGAGCTACCATATATTACAGTTTGGATAATCTAAAGTAGGTTAGTATCTAAAATGTTTGAAGATAGTTATAAATATCTTGATAGGATTAGATGTCAGATAACATATCTAATAATTTTTTTGACATATCTAATAATTAACTAGGCTGACTGAAGCTACAATAGTATGAGAGTGTCAGATGATAGAATTGGGTGGCAATTGTCCCTGAAGGAACACTGAAGCTTCAATAAATCCTCAGAATAGTCAGAAAATAAAAGGGACCAAGTAACCACTGATATTCCAGGTGATCAACCAGAAGGGGCAGGGTGGGTATCTGTTAAGCCACTATTTTTTTCAGGATAAATGCAATTATAACTTCCTACCTAGAGCAATTCCTTTTACTATTACCTGTAATATTGAACCAAGAATGTGCTGGATTGAGAACAAGGAGTATGGAAGGCTCCAGGCATTCAGTATACTTGACAATTGGATAATTTGGTCTAAGAAGTTAGGATTTGAGGGCAGAGTTTTTGGAATAAATATAAGCATTTAAAAAAAATGCATGATAGTTGTCTCTTCCATGACCCAGGTATGAACTATCAGTATTTTACTCAGTTATTTAAATTGACTTTCTGAGGGTGTAGAGTAGGGAGTCAAGGGCAGCACTTACTTGTAATGATCATAAAAAGATCTTAGAAAGATTGTCAGCAAGGGTCATAATAAGCACAAGCAAAGGCCACACCCAAGCAAGTTACCATTAATAGTAAGAGAGACACACCAAGGGATATCAGAATCATATAACTTTAAGATAGTAAATAGAGAATAATATGGCCAGATGATAAAAAACAAAGTAGGCAAAGGAAAGCATCTAGCAATTTCCACTAAGTCTTGAGCAGAATATTTCTACATCATGTAAACACTGCTTGTTTTGAGGAGCTTGGAATGGCAATCTATTTCTGTAGGTCAACCATTTCTGGAAGTTTTATTAGCAAGCTACCATTTAAAATCTCCAGTAAAAGTGTTTTCTCTATGGCTTCTGCCAATAATTCAGTTTCTTTGGGCATCTTTTTACCCAAAAGTCTACCTTATAGGTAACCCCAGGGTCAGCAAAGTCCCTAAAGAAGACTGTTGGTATATTTTTTCAGAGAGAAGACCTGAGGGTGATTTTTTAGGGGTGGCTTCTAGATGAGTTGGTTCTTGACAATATTTAGTTCTGTGTGCATGAAGCAAGCTTGATTCAGACTGATAAAAGACTTCCAATTTCCTGGATTTTCTAGTTTAATAGTCTATGAGTTCCATTGGAAATTAACCTGATCTGATGGACATTAGGATTAAAGGTAAAACTCTTCCCCCAAAGAATTCCAAGAGCCTCAGAGAGCTTGGCCAATTCAAGAAATATAATCTTGTTTTTATGCTGTAGATTTCCCAAGAATTGTGCACCATGAAATTTTACATCAAATCGTTAACGCACTGTAAGATTCTTTATAACTTCTGTATGAGGCTGCTGTTCCCCAAGGGAGGGAAGTTACAGTGTGTACTTTCTTAGTCACATTTATGGCAGCAGCCTTTCTATATAGGGAGGCTCATAGTCATCTAAAGAATTTACAGACAATTATAGGGACACATTCTTAAATTTATCATCTTTTATTTGAAAAGTTGACTGAAGTGTGATTTAAGCCCATGTCTCACTGCACAGTTTTTCTGGAATGTGATATCTGAGGAAAATGTTTCCCATCAGCTCTTGTTCAGAGGTGACCTTGTCTCCTCTGTGATGGGATCTGTGGTTTTTGTCAAAGGCTCTGGGGACATTACAGTTGGTGTGCTGAAGACCACTGAAGTGGACAGAGGATGCTGATTTTAGGAAATGTTGATGTTTCTAAGTTTGAGGCTCATTTTTTTTATGTCCAAAATGGATTGTGCAGATGTTTATTGATCTCCCATTTTCTGCTTTATTTCTACAGACAACTACAAAAGTACCACCTGTTTTGCAGAATGATCTGCCAACACATTTCCCTTCACTTGGTGAAGATTTTTATTTCACTAGAAAAATTAGGGATCTATTATCTAAAAGATCCCATGTGTCCCCCAAAATCCATGAATTGTAGATGGATTTTTGGTCCTGGGTATTGCTGAACAATTTCACGCTCTCCTTATTCTTTAGTAGATTATTCTTTAGTAGAATAATCATGTTCTACGTAATGTAGCATCCTTTGTCAGAATTGAAACTTTTCTGCCTTACAATATTTAGCTCCTGATTTCCATAAGTCTTGTTAGAGGCTTCCTAGGTCAGGTGACAATATGCACATTAAATGAAAATCAAATCTCCTGAGAATATTCTTTTAAATCAAATTTAAGTGCTAGGAGGGAAATGAAGGTGCCGTTGTGAGTCTTTAAGGCGTTCTGACCGAGCATGTTGTTAATTACTCCAAGAAGTGTTGAGTTTTTATATACTTTGATGATATCTTACCTTATAGATATCAAGGAAGGGAGAACAGAGGTCTGCACTGTAAAGTACTGGCATTCCGATGAGACTGTAGCTAGGACAGTGTTAGGATTTAGTGCTACCAGAATCCCAGTCTTCAACAATATCCCTGCCCTTTAGGCTTTTTGACAAGCAATATTACAGGTAATGGTACAAGGGATTGCTCTAGGGAGGAGGTTATAATTGCCTTTATTCTGAGAAAAACTAATAGCTTCAGGAAGTAGTCTGAGCAATGGTTTGGAAGAACCCATCTGAGTCTTTAGAGGATCCACTTCCATAATACGCACACCCTACATTAGACGAGTGTTTGTCCCACAAATGGTCGGGTCAAATCAGAGTGTAAGTCCAATGTAGCAATTATATAGTTGTGAAACTGACTTTCTAGCAGTTCCTCTGGAATTTCCAATAACAATCCTTCAGGTGCACTTAATTAGACACTTCTTTTTTCATTAAAGATTTCTTCCAAGTTGATTGGCAGGGGTGGTATCACAGAGGGGACATGAGCGTGTTTCCTCCCCAGCCCGACTGAGTAGACAAGGCTCAGACAAGGGGACAGAAGTGGATCAGTGTACAATGCCCTCTGCAGTACTGCAGCGGTGACTCCCGGGCCAGCTGTAGAATACTGCCGTAGAGTCCAAAGTAGAAAGAGTAGTGTTTGCATGCATATTCGTTCTCCTGTGGTCACAGATCATTCTTGTTCTGAAAGTGGTGGCAGGTACAATGGGCACCCAGGAGGACCCCCATCTCTCTGGAAGGGGATGTGACTCGCACTGAACCGGATGTAGGAGGGCTAGCTATAGCACGAAAAAGCAGCTTGGTCTCAGGGAGCTAAAAGCCAATGTGCTGGTATCTGTCTGGCCCAGAAGCAGATCACAAAGTCCCTGTTGGTAGAGGCTGTTCCTCAGTTTTTGTGTCATCGAACCCGAGGGCATGAGCCTCAGACAGGTCCAGGGTAAGTTATATAATGTCTTGGCAGGCTCAGGATCACATGCGGGCAAAACCGCACAGGCTTCTCCTTTCACACAGAGACAAATAAAAAGAGCAAACGTCATTCTGTTTGGGGGAAATCTGTATTTCTATGCAAAAGTTAAATGCAAAATATCCTTCTAGAAGACTACTCAGCAGCAAACTGATAACAGAGGCCAGCTCTGGGGGAGGACGGGGGGATGGTGATTTTATGTCTGTTGTCGCTGCGTAGTAAATGAGTAAGTAATCATTGAATGATTGAACGAATGAGTGAGTAAATGAATGAAATGGATGTGTTGGTTTACAATTGAAAACAACATGGGGGAGAGTTAGAATTAAGCAAGTAGCGCTGAATTGCGTAGACCATTTATTTGAGAGGTTTGGCAGCTGAGGAGGTTGGAGTTAAAGGGAGGCTGTTGCGGGGCTTTCCTCACCTCCTATTTTGTTTTCCAGGGTTTCCTCATACCTTGATATGTTCCCTCAATAACACCTCCCTGGTCCCCATGACCTTCAAGCTGCGTATCCCTGGGGACGGCCACGAAAGCACTTCAAGCTGTGAGCAGTATTCAGACACCAAAGGACCCTCTTGGAACAAGGAGGAAGTACCCATAACGAAACCGAAAGAATTCACCATCACCCCTAACAGCGGCACCATTCGCTCCCAAGGATTCGCTGCTATCAGGGTAAAGCGCCCGCCCCCCAGGCAGCTGAACTCTCCAATGGGACCACATCCGGGTTTTCCCCTCCGTGCTGGAGTCAGTGGGAAGGAGTGCCTCCGGTTCACATGGAAACATGGGCCTATCAGGAAACAAGCCGCTGTGGTGAAAGGAACCAGGCGCAAACACACTGGACAAAAGAACTGGCACCCCTCCCGTGGGTTCCCGTCAGCCTCGGTGGGCTGCCTCCACCAGATCAGTAGGCTGTAGGGGTTTCTAGTGAAACCACATCTCTGCACAGGTAGCGCACCCATCAGCACAGATACAGAAAGATGTAAGGACTCGGTGATAATTAGGTCCTCCTTTCCTTCAGACTCAAATCGTTTATACCAACAAATGCCCACATTTATGACACAGATGACATCCCGTGGATTCAGATTTTTAGTCTGAACCTGGGCTTACTATTGGGCTGTCAGTGCCACCAGCAGAATTATTTCATGGCTAACTGAGAACATTTTCCTGTCTTCTCTCACTGACTTTTTCCTCCTCAAATAGTCAGATCTAGCAATATTGAATGCTGCAAAATTGGAATGATTTTATCTTTTCTGGAAAAGAAAAAAGATAAGACTTTATAGCTAAGGTTAATAATTTCCTCTTTAGTCACTATCTGTGAATATTTAATTCAGCTACAGTTTTATCCCCTCAAAATTGTTTTAAATGCTTTCTTAATATCTCACCATGAATCTATTCATCCTAACACTTTTCTGGGAGTTATGTGTATTTTTTTTTTTTTTTTTTAGCTCTTTTAAAGGCTTCTCCACTGGTCCAATGAGATTTTATTTCATATATCGTTATAACCTCTCAGGATTACTATCTGAGTCTATTTGGGCTGCTCTTATAAAATACCAGAGACCAGGTTGCTTATAAACAACAGAGATTTATTTCTCATAAGTCTGAAGGCAGGATGTTGAAATCAGGGAGCCAGCAGGCTTGGGTTCTGCATTCTTCCAGCTTTCAGGCTGCTGACTTCTTCCATCCTCACGTGGTGGATGGCCCTCTTTTATAAGGGCACTAATCCTGTTCATGAAGGCCCCATCCTTTGACTTAATCACCTCCCAGTGGCCCCACCTCCCAATACTATTACGTTAGGGGCTAAGATTTCATCATAGGAATTTGGGGAGGACACAACCACTCACAGGTCATAGTTGCTAACTGTGAATGTCCCAGAGAGAAATGCTGTTGCAATGAATGTATTTAATTGTTTTATTTCTTAATGCTCAGACTACCTGTTAGCTACCTTCCCTTTTTCTTTTTATTTTATTTTTCTTTTTCTTTTTTGCCTCTTTCACATAGTACAGGAAGATTTGAGAAGATGTAGATCTATCTAGCAGCCTTCTGCCAGAACCACGTGTTTTTCTGCCTCCTAACCACAGCTCAGAGACATAAAAAGGGCAGATCACTCCAGGAATCTCTGAACACAGGGGCAGCTGCCTCTCTCCAAATCTGACACATCTTCTTTCCAAATCATTGACCCCATCTTCACTTCATTTTTCCTTTCTATTTGGAAAAAGCTTTCTCCAAGCTTCAATTTCCCCTCATCATCGGTACTCCAACCATGTCTTCTGTGGACTCAAATTTGCATCCAGTAATTCCCTCTGCAACTAAAAAGTTTTTAATTAGTACCTGATACATAATGCATAGCTAGAAAAGCCTTACCCCGTGCCAGAAGCTGTTTTCTAGACCTGCACGCATCCCTTCCAGTACAAATCATCGTAAAGCAATTATAATCATAAGAAGGCTTCAAAAGCCTGAATGTAACGTTTCACAACAGTAAATAAAACACGGGGTAAAAAAAATACTACTTGCCAGATATTGTCCTTAGGCAGACCTTTCTTTGGCACCTCTATTTTCTGCTTTAATAAAGACTATGGGGGCAGGGGGCAAGGGGACGGGGGGGGAAACACGCACAACACAGAACTAGCTGATGTTTCATGCCATTCTCTGCCTCGGACATGGTTATATTTTGCTATAAGAGACATTTAGCTGGAGTGCTTTCTTGGTGTCCTAAATTTTCATCATTAACACAGCCCAGAGGTATGGGGAACGACTTAAATTGCAATAATTAGCAATTATTTGTTTGATGTGGCTCATCCTTCACGGTCACGTCCCCCCCTTGTGTAGGTGCACGGCTTCTTTGATAACAGTCTCCTCAGAAATGAGCCAGCCTGTTGTACTAACAGCCGCTGGGCTTCTGGCCTGGCCTTTGAAAAAGCTCAGCATGCCCTGGCCCCGAGATGCAGCTGGCTCAACGAAACATGTGACATGCCAGGCGTCCCACAGACAAGCACTGAGAGGCCGCCCTCCTCCGTGTCCCCGGGCTCCCCTCTCCCCGCTGCAGCGGGAGAGCCGGGCTCTTGGAAGAGCAGCTTTTCCCCTTTCGCTTTCCAGGTGACCTTATGCTCCAACACCGTGCAGAAATACGAGCTGGCCCTGGTGGTGGACGTGGAGGGCATCGGCGAAGAAGTGCTGGCGCTCCTCATTACAGCGAGGTATTGCTCACCCGCCCCCCTTGTCCCCGTCTCCCTGGGCCCCGGGAAGGGCTGCCTCTCCAGAAGGCGGCAGGCCTGTCAAAGGCCCACACACTGCATTTATTCTGCTTTTCCTGAAGGGAGGCTGAGTGTGATTGGAATGACAGAGCTTTCAAACTGCAGATGCACCTTCACCTTCCGTGGAGATGAGAGAAGGGTGTGTGTGTGTGTGTGTGTGTGTGTGTGTGTGTGTGTTTGAAGAATACTGGTGCTCTCTGGTTTTAAGTTTCTGACTTTCCAGGTATATAGCTAAAAGGATTTTAGCAGAAAGATGTGAACAGTTGCTGTTTCTTATGTTTATCATTAAATAAGGGTGAGCCCGAAGGTCTGCAGCAGAAAGATTCGTGCCCACAATTCTGCAGTGGATGGTCCATTTAGCAAGACAGTCCGGCTCCGGGCTGCAATTGGGCACCCAAACAAGGCCCTTTCTAACTATAAACTCCTCAGAACCATCACCAACTTCTCTACTTTAAATATATATATTATTGCTTTCAGAGAGGGGGAGAGAGAGATAAAAACATCCATGATATGAATCATTGGTCGACTGTCTCCTGCACACCTCCTCCTGGGGATGGAGCCCATAACCCGGGCATGTGCCCTGACAAGGGGTCAAGCCACGACTTCCTGGTTCATAGGTCAACACTCAACCACTGAACCACACCAGGTGGACAGCTTCTCTCTTTTTTAACGGAGCCAGCAACGGGCTCTGGAGTCAGGTTAGGATCCTGGCTTGCTTTGGTGACTCTGTCTACTTGACCAAGTTACCGTCTTCCCACTGATGGTGACAGTGACCCTGCATACAATCATCGGCCGCACTGTTGCCAAAGCAAACGAGGGTCCAGATCTTGGACTTGAGAGTGTACACAGGAAAATGCCATCTAAAGGAAATAGAACATTCCTGGCAATGCATCAATTCCTAGAATTTAGTTCTGTCATGAATCTTAAGAAAATGCACCTTGAAGAAGGGTGCAGACCTACTGGTTGATGGAGGCATCGTAAGGGGCCCCTTTGCATGGGCCTGGGGCTTGGATGAAGTCAAAGAGCAGCCCTACAGGAACTTGAAGGCCAAGGTCTTGTCATGATCTGCTTACTCAGTAGTCCTTCCCAACAACTAAGTGATTCATTCGTTTGTTTCATCTGGTCCTGTCTGTACCCAAGTTGGCCTTTTTGTCTAGTCTTGCATTTTTCTATGTGAGTTTATTCTGATACTTTCCAGCCTCTTTTCCCTACAGCTATCAATAGGAAATACGATTTAAAAAAAAAAAGAAAGAAGAAGGCCTGCCTGGCCCGTGTGGCAGTGGTTAAGTGTGGACCTATAAACCATGAGCCGTGCTTTGATTCCAGTCAGGGCATATGCCCCGGCTGCAGGCTCAATCCCCAGTGGGAGGCATATACTAGTAACAGGCAGCTGATCAATGGTTCTTCCTCATCACTGATGTTCCTCTCTCTCTCTCTCTCTCCCTCTCCCTTCCTATAAAAAAAATATTTTTTTTTTTTTAAAAAAAAGGTCCTACCAAGACCGGTTTGGCTCAATGGATAGAGTGTCAGCTTGGGCAATGAAAGGTCCCGGGTTTGATTCCGGTCAAGGGCATGTACCTTGGTTGCGGGCATATCCCCAATAGGGGGTGTGCAAGAGGCAACTGATTGATGTCTATCTCTTATCGATGTTTCTAACTCTCTATCTCTCTCCCTTCTTCTCTGTACAAAATCAATAAAATATATTTTAAAAAAATAAAATAAATAAAAATAAGGTCCTAAGAGGCTATGAGTTTCTACCACATCAAGTACTATAAACCCTCTCAGCCACAGCATTCCAGATAGTACAGGATTAGCTTTTGAAAGCCATTGGGTCGGCTGACAACTTCCATTTTAGCTAAACACGAACACTCATCCCTTGTGGAATCATCTCAAGCTTTGGGGTTAACAGGACTCTCTTTCCTGTCATTACAGCACTTCCCTGTAATCTGTGGAACCTGCTCAAAGACTCTCAACAGAGAATTGCTTTTCTAACTTGCTCTCTAAAGTGATTTTCCCAGAGAGCCAGCAGTGATGGCTTGTCGTGCCCCCTCCCGCACATCAGTCGCCTCTTACCAGGCCCTTCCATGGCCCTTCATTCACATCAGCCCCTGCATTTCCCACGGTTCCCTAAGAAGAGTTAATGATGCTACTGTCAACCCCTGGAATCACCTGCATTTTATTTATAAGCAACATGGGGCTCCGGGCGGGGGAGGAGGCGCACAACTTGCTCAAGGTTGTGCTTGAACCTGGCTCTGTGGGACTCCAGTGCCAGCGCTCCTCACCATTGTGCTGTATTGTGACAGTGCAGCCGGGCAGGGCAGAGGCTGAGATTCACAGACACAAATATAAACCCAAGTCACCTAATGATAGACCAGCTGCACACACAGGGCTTCCATTCCTCCCTCTCCAGCACACACCCCTCCCTCCCTCCCTCCCCTCCTCGGTCCCTCTCCTCCACCCCAGCCCCCTGTTGTCAGCGCGCCAGCTCCGGTCGAGCAGCTGCCCGAGTCTGCTGATCCAAGACAGCTGTTCTGCATAGGAATCAGAATTATTGCCATTATTTAGCTGGTGTGAGCTGTTACCAGCCCTCGGGGGGGGGGGGGGGGGGGGACGCGGGCTCTGGCTGGTCCAAAGTGGCACAGCTAGTTAGAACCCCATGCTGGTGGCATTGCCCCTGTTTGTCGGGGGAACAGGTTCACAACCCTGAGTAACCTGTCCAATGGGGGGTCCCTTGCCAAAGGAAGGCTAAGTTTGAAAAACAATGGGAATGTTAGTCGTTACCCACAGACGACAGCTGTTTAAGGAGTCCTGCTTCCAGCCCTTTTTTGATTAAAAAAAAAAAAAAAAAAAGATGACTGGGGGCTAAGGGAGAGAGGAGAAGGCAAGGAGCGAAGATTTGAAAGTGATTAATGTAGTTATTAGAGAAAAATATGACGTGACAGTAACAAATGGGTTTAGCTTGGGACTCTTGGTTCTCCCTACGTAAACAAGCTTTCTACGCTTTTAAATTCTTTAATGGGCTCCTTCCTTTGAGCAGGTGCATGGTGCCTGCTCTCCGCATGGCTAACGCAGAGGTGGACTTCGGGCGCTGCTTCCTGAACTACCCGTACGAGAAGACCATCCAGCTCGTCAATCCCGATGACCTCCCGGGATGCTACGAGGTCCTGCCCCAGGTGAGTTACCTGATCCTCTTTTCGGTGTTGATGTTTCAGCAGTTGGATTCCCTCAACGAGAAAGAGATATCCTTCTTAGGAGCCGTCTTCCTCAACACACGACCTTGTGTGATTCTGACTTTTAAACCCCGGGATAATCTGGGGATGGGGTTAGAAAGCCACATCTGGATCGCCACCTGCATGCGTGAGCAGCTGCGGGTGTAAGCAGTTGCTAATTTCCCAGGAAAATTGCCTCTGATAAAGAAAGCGTCAATTAAGCCAACACGCAGAAGTTGCACCTGCATATAATTGCCTGGGAATTAACCGTGCACGGGGAACGAGGCAGAGCTGGGGGTTTTCATTTTTGTCCGTGACGTGAACCGCTTCACTAAGATAAGGTAATGCAATATTGATATGCTGGACTAGAAGGCTAGAGATATTCAGCAGTGAAAAAGGAGAAAGTGCCTCTTAATGTTTTATGAAATAGATTGTCCACATGCCACTACACCTGGCCAGGTGGGAGACTAAGCAGTCAAATGCATATGGATTAGAGATTTTAAAAGACCTGTGCAGCCCAGAGGAATGGAGAAGGTTCCTAATGAGATGCAGTTTACCCAGAGTGCATTGGGTTTAAACTCAGTTCTGTAAGGACGGTACCCTGATAAAAATTCATGCAAACAAAATCAAATGTGGATTTTATTTGGCTACGAGTTCAAAATGAGTTAAAAGCCAGTGTGGGGACCAGAGGACCAAGACAGGTTTAGGCCCATCAGAAAAACGTGTTTAGCCTGAGAAAGGAGGTGGCCGCCATCAACGCAGAAATTTGTCTTCAGATCTTGACATTGTATTTTTGTAATAGAAACCTGGGGGTTGGGAATGAATCGTGTTCCAGGTAATCTAAGTGATCTGAAAATCCAAGTCATAGGAGGAGCATACGTACCGTGTTTCCCCCGAAAAAAATAAGACATCCTCTGAAAATAAGACCTAGCGCATGGAAAGATAAGACATCCCCTGAAAATAAGACCTAGCGCAACTTTGGGAGAAAAAATTAATATAAGACACTGTCTTATTTTCGGGGAAACAGGGTAGGTAGTATTTAATCTAGAACAGACAAGACTTAACCTGCCAAAATGGCTCCCCTTCCTTAGTCGAAGGGCTGGTATGTAAAAGAGGGGATTGCAGTTATTCTGTGAGCTCCTCTGAGTCAAAACCAGACGGCAAGGGGGGTGGGGGCGGTCACAGGGGATAACTTCCCCAACTGTCAGCTGCTTTCACAGCACGGCAGGCCAGCCCCGCCCTAAGCCGTGCAGGTCACCTCAAGCACTCCGAGCAGAGCCTTTGTCAGTGTGGGGTGACTGGGAGGGTATTCCTGCACAGCTGGGCTGGGGAAAAGGATGAGGCACTTGCCTCAAGTACAATATTTAAGGTGGAGCCAAAAAGTTCAAAATAATCAAGATTAACGTTTTCACGCCACATTTTGCGAAATCAATATTAATGAGAAGTCCACGAGGAACAAAACATAAAGAGTTTATATAAAGACAGAACCCGTATGACAGTTTTCCTGGGGCCTCGAACTCCAACGCAACCGGACCACGCGTAGCTGCAGAGGGACGTGCAGCTAGATCAGGCCACATTAAACCAGCCCGGGCAGGAGATACCACAGGGTGCTCCGGACAGGTAAAACCGCACGCTCTGTCGTCCTCTCCAGGAGCTGCGCTTCGGAGGAGTGCTTCCCAGATTCCCTAAACTCACCTGGCCATGGGTTTTTAAGGTTTTCTTAGTGGTGGTTGTCAGTGTACAAGATGAACTCTGCTCAGCCTATCAATGTACTAACATTGATAGGCTGGGCAGAGTTCATTTTGTAGACACTGGACAACACCCATTCGTTTGCCCACCTATTTCCCCATTTAAAAAACAACAACAACAAAAAAAAAAACACACACAAACATGTCCTGAGCATATGTTTTGGGCCAGAAAGCGGGCATGGAGAAGAGGCGCAGGTTGTGCCCTAAGAAGTGCCCAGCCCACGGTGACGATGGACATGTCGACAGTGTGGGCTGTGGAAAAGGACTGCAGGGCTCTAGGGATCCCTGGGGGATTGAGGGTGAGGGTGCAGGCAGGTCGGAGGGAGCGGGCATTCCAGGAAGAGGAAACGCATGCGAAGAGCTGGAGGCCGGGGAGCGCCTTGTGTCCGGGGAGTACCAGTGGCCCCTCTCGGTGGGACACAGAGGGACAAGGGGGAGGGAGTAAGGTCTGGGGGCTGGGGGGCCCGGTGGGGAAGGTGGCCGGGGGCAGCTGCTGTCCTGAGCTGATTCACATTGTGGACAATCTCCGCCTCCTGCCGGGTTGCGCACTTTGAACTTAGGGCCGTATGCACACTCCACCAAACTCCCTCTGGGCAGAATCGGGGTGCCCGTCCCTACACGCTCGCTTGAACGATGTGGCATTTCTAAAGAACCTCCATGGACGCCGGACAACACTTGTTTCAAAACAATCTAATGTCCTGCCGGGGGCTTGCTGTCTCTCTGGCTTGTCTCTCCCACCAGGTCCGCGAGGACTCGCCCGCGGTGCTGCTCTCCAGGCCCCGCCCCTTCGGAATCATCCCTCCGCAAAGCACCGTCCACATCCCCCTGGTCCTGGAGGCCCAGGTCACCGGGGAGCACCGGTCCACCGTCTACGTCTCGGTCTTCGGGAGCCAGGACCGCCCTGTGGTGAGAGACAGCTTTCCGGTTGCAGTTACAGTCGCTGTGCTTCTTGCCAAAGCTCCAAGCCTCCGCTTTTAAGGCGCATGGCATCTTTGCATATCCTCCCATTGTTTCTCGTTCTAAAATTCTACATTTTCACTCCACAGTAAAAAAAAAACAAAAAAAAAAAACACACAAAACAAACAAAAAAAACAACAACTAGCCATCCGGCACTTTGGGAATCTATTTGCGGGTAACTCCAAAAGGAGTGGTGTTTATAGCACTTGTTCTTACACTCCGTTAAGGAGTTTTTCATAGAGAGACATGCCTGACCCTCTCTCTGAGCCAGACCTATCCAGTCGGAATCTCTGCCAGGAGAGCACACCTATATATGTATTTTTAAAATGAGTGATTCTCTTTTTTAAAAAAATATATATATATATATATATTTTTTTTATTGAAAACGCAGCTTGTGTGAGGAGCTGCACTTTATGAAAGAAAAAGGCCCGTTTCCTGGCTGAGGACACAGGGCGAGGGGCGTGGAGCGAGGTGGGTCTCAGCCCCCATGCGCAGCTGTGCGGCGGGGGACAGCCACTGGGCAAGCAGCAGAACGCGGCTCAGTTCAGCCACTTCTAATTTTTTCTTTTTTTAAAATATATTTTTATAGATTTCAGAGAGGAAGGGAGAGGGAGAGAGGGATGGAAACACCCATGATGAGAGAGAGAATCATCGATGGGCTGCCTTCTGCATGCCCCACCCTGGGGATCAAGCCCTCAGCCCGGGCCTGTGCTCTGACGCAGAATGGAACCGTAGCCTCCTGGTTCACAAGCTGATGTTCAACCACTGAGCCACGCCGGCCAGGCCACTTCCTATTGTTAAGTGCTAGTCCTCAGCCCCATGCTGAGTGTTTTTGAAGCTGAATACCGGGTGGCATATAGAGGACTGTTATCTGGTTTCCCCTTGGTGCACAGCCCCAGGCCGACCCAGGAAAGCAGGCCATCCTGGAGGGATTTCAGACTGAATTCAAAGGTCTGACCGGCATGGCCATCCCTGGGTCCCTCTGACCAAGAGTACCAGGTGGGGGGAAGGAAGGAGGTTCTCCTGAGCACCCTTTGGTGCCCCTGCTTTTTACAGAAGAGGTGGCTAGAAATTTCTGTTTCAATCGAATTTCAAGGCCAGCCGTTTTCAGCTGTTCTCTCTCTGGGAACGCAGACGTGCGAGTTAAGGAGCATCGGAGAAGGGCCGGTCATCTACGTCTATCCCGACCAGGTGGATTTTGGCAAGATCTACGCCCTCCAGGAGTCCTCCAGGATCATCACCCTCTCCAACCAGTCCCTCATCCCTGGGTTGTTTCACGCACACATGGTGAGTAGTATCCTGCGGGACTCTCGTGGGATTAAAATACAGCTTTGGCTTTGCAACAAGCCTTTTGGAAATGACCACCGATTACCTGGTTTAACTGCACTCAACTCTGTCATTCTCATCCTCAACTCCTTTTCTGTTGACTAAGAAAAACAATATGCATGTGGTTTGGTAAACAAGCAAATATATTTACACTAACTTAGAAATTAACTACCGTGGGAAGAAATAGAAATACCTTTTATTAAATGTCAACTTAATATACAATACTAAAGCTGCTGACTCATTCTTACAGAAATTACTAAGCATTAGGAAATAGTTTTTGTTTTGTTTTTTAATTTCACCCAAGGATATTTTTTCCCCATTGATTTTTTAGAGAGAGTGGAAGTGGGGGGGAGGGGAGAAGACAGAGAGAGAAAAACATTGATGTTAGAGAGACACATCAGTTGGTGCCGAGGAGACCAAGCTTGCAATCGAATCTTGTGCCCTTGACTGATTCAGACCCGGAACCCTTCAGTCCACGGGTCAATGTTTTAACCACTAAACCAAATCTGCCAGAGCAAGAAACAGTTTTAATTAATAGTTGTTTTTTTCCCTAACCAAGCCCACAGCTCAGAACCCAGGTAAAATATTTCTTGCACTTAATTTCTAGCTTCGAGAGAAATAACTAGGGTCAAGGACACACGGCTCACTTCTCTTACTTCTGTGAATTCGGGTCTAGGAGTTCTTTTCTTTTCCTGTGGCTGCCCTGACGGGAGGGGCCATCCTCTCTCCTCTTTTGGCTGCCGGCGAAAGTCAGCCCTCCCTCCCCAGCTGCGGGCCCCACTGTCAGCCATCTGTCCCGCTCAGCCTTGCACATCAGGACAGACACCATGATTAGATTCTCCCTCAGCAAGAAACATCTGTTTGTTGGCAGTTGGAGGGGCCTGGAGATGGGAAGCTGGAAGCCCACCTTCCGTGTGACGTTGGGAAGATACATGACACTAAGAGCGATTTTGAGTTTCTCAGAAATAAATGCTATCCCCCCCAAAAATTGATTTTTTTAAAACACTGAATTTCTTGGTATAATATGTGTGAAGATCATTTTTTTCCCCTGTTCCATTAAAGCTTAACTTATCCTGAGAGTTAAAAAAAATTGATTAGTAAAAGAAGAGTATTGTGGCCAGCGGGGAGCAATAATTTCTCCTTTGCTTTGGAATGCCTGAAATACCGCCCTCCCTGAAGGCTTCCCAGTGCAGACCTAGAACAATAGAGTGAGTCACCTTGGTTTGGAGGGTAAAAAACTAAATGCCAAAACTGTGAGAGCAGAGCACAAAAGGCCCTCTTGGCAAGAATTCCCCGGCTCTGCTTGTACACAAGGCGCTCCTTCCAGAAGATGGATGTCCTTTCTCCCGGAGACACCAGAAATGAGGGCGAGAAGATGGTAGCGCCCCAGGGCCCGGCCCTCGGCACCGGGCTGGAAACAGATGCCTCGTTTGCATGGGTGCCCCTCGCCAGGCAGAGCGAGCGCATTCATTCATTGCTCAGCACCTGGTGGAAAGCATCTGGAATCCTTTCCCTTTTCCGCGTGGCTCTGATGCAGCCGCAGGTACCTTAACTTGAGAGCTTGTATGCAGATGTCAGCGACACCTTGGGAACCAGCTGGCGCTGAAACATCTCCACAGCAGACCTTCTGCCTCTCTGGTCTGTGGGAGAGACAGTGGCAGTTAGATTGGCGTTTTCAGGACCCAGGAGACAGGAATTCTGATGCCTCGGGCAAGTGTGGTTCTTTTTAGGCATCTGTATTCTTAGTCCCTTGCAAGAGCCACACAGAGTGGTATGGTGTCAAGGGAATCATGGGACCTTAACATCTCCTTCAGACCCTAAGCCATCTTCGTTTAAATGGGGACCCCGTTCTATATTTCTTCGTTTAAATTGGGTCATTTCTTCGTTTAAATGGGGACCCCGTTCTATATTTACTTGTTTACCTGCCTGTCTCTTTCAAATGACAAGGGTCTATGCTTTGAGTTCCCTACACCTAGCATCAGGAAGGACAGTTATGAAGATGACAATACAATGACACTAATTATGACTAATGTTTATGTAGTTCTGTTTGCAACTTAAGATGCTGTGTTTCATTTACCATGACTCTGAGAGAAATACTATTATAATGCCCATTTTAACCAGGTAGAAACAGAGGTGCAAGACAGATTAAGTAGATTGCCATAACCCGAAGTGGCAGAGCCCGGTTCTGACCCCTGGCGGTCTGATTCTAGACCCGTGCTCTCTTCCCTGAGGCTGCTGTGCTGCCTAACATTGCCTAATCAGTGGATGTACTAATAAAAATGGACTTAGAAATGGTGAAAGGATTTTGGTTTGGGGTTCATCAAAGACGCTTAAAGATAGACACCTACCCCGGCCAGTGTGGCTCAGTGGTTGAGCATCCATCTATGAACCAGGATGTCACGGTTCAATTCCTGGTCAGGACACATGCCTGAGTTGTGGGCTTGATCCCCAGTGGGGGGTTGGTTGGTCAGGAAGCAGCCAACCAATGAATCTCTCTCATCATTGATGTTTCTATCTCTCCCTCTCCCTTCCTCTCTCGGAAATCAATTAAAAAATATATATATATTTTAAAAGATAGACACCTAAAAGAGCAGGTTTTGCTAAAAGAGTAAGAGAAGAAATTAAGGAGCATTTCTGAAATAGACAAAAGGACCAGATATTCTTCATTTTATTCAGAAAAGATGTTGAAATGTATATATGCAAATAATCCCCAGAATGTCAGTTTTCAACCAACCATAATTCTTTCAATTATGTATCTGAAATAATGGCACAGTCTCCTTCCAACTTTTTTTGATCCTTTGTAATATATAGTATGACAAAACAGTCAGTTCACATATGTAAGTGTGTATAAAAATTTTTCACTACTACAGCCCTTAAAAGAGATTTAAATACAAAGTTATGACCCATTTATTTAAATATAATTTTATTGATTTCAGAGAGGAAGAAGAGGGAGAGAGCAATAGAAACATCAATGACAGAATCACTAACCAGCTGCCTCCTGCACGCCCCCTACTAGGGATCAAGGCTGAACCCTGGTCACGTGCCCAGACTGGGACTCGAACCATGCATGACCTCCTGGTTCATAGGTTGACACTCACCACTGGGCCACACCAGCGGGGCAAGTTATGACCCATTTTATCAAAATAAACAGACAAACACAGAAGGAGATTGGCAGACATTTTGCATCCATCCATGATAGGAGGTAGTGAAATTGTGGGCATTCTGGAGAGCTCGTTTTTAGCTTGTAGCAGCTGGTGTGCTGAGATGAGTAGCCACACTACGCTATCCCTACGTACCTGAAGGCCCTGCAGATCTAGAATTTAGTTCTCCCTTTACTCTTGGCGTATTGGTGCTGGAGAGATTTCTAATGGACAAGCCATAATTCTCCAAGGCTCTTTGAGAGATGCTGCTATTAAGATATCGCACCCCATAATGTGTGGGAAGCGAAGGTAGAATGAGCTGTTTCTCAGCTTTCAGAGGGCCTATTAGCTCTGCCCTCAGAATAGCCATTACTTTGATGGAAGGAAACAGGTGAGGTGGAAAAAAAAGATGTAAGGAAGAGGAAAAGAAATGGGCATGAATCAGAGACCGAATGCAGTTGTTTAGTTGTTGTTTCTGAGGGTTTTGCAAAAGAGTAGCTTTGTTTCCTAAAAGGTACTCTGTCATAACCTTTGGTCTCTAGCTCATAGGTAAGCTCTTCTGCTGAATGTGATTCATGCCATAGAACGTCCTGTGTCCTCAACACACCCGACGCCCGTTAGGCTTGCAGTGTCCACTCTGAGGCTGTCCTGGCTGAGGGGACCGCCCAGGTTACACACCCAGAATGGCAGCCCCTCTGTTGCAATGCAGAGTCTGTACTGTAATCAGCCCTTTTCTGTTTCACTGTGGAAATATTTTATTCCAGAAGTCAGTGTATATTTAACACTTTTTTTAATACAGAAAAATTCAAGAGCTACACTTGGCTCTCAGATCTAATGCATATTAACCTCCCCTACTCTAACCTCAGGTCTTCTATTTTGAAAAAAATCAAATATTGAAGTTGGAGTTTCATATATATATATATATATATTTGTCAGTTCCATTTTCTTCTTTCCCCAGAGGTCGCCTTATCATAAATTTGATGTTTGTCTAAGCCATGTTTTATATATATATATATATATATATATATATATATATATTAGGTATATGTGTATTCATACCTACTAGAGAGTGGCATTTTGTTGCTTTAAAATGTAGATAAGTTGTATTACTGCACGTAACAGCTTGCAACTTGGTTTTTAGACTCAAGATTATGATTCTAATATCTATGTTAATAAGATAAACTGTTTAATTTATTTTAGGTGCTCATCTACCAGTGGTATGTTTGTTTCTTTCCCTAGTTGTCCGTTGGGTTTTATAACAGCACTGTAGTAAACAAAATATATCTCCTGTGTATATATTAAGGTATACGTACCTTTGACCGTGTGTGTGTGTGTGTGTGTGTGTGTGTGTATGTGTGTGTGTATGTGTGTGTGTGTGTGTGTGTGTGTGTGTGTGTGTATAGCAGTGGAATTGTTGGGTCTGAAGGCAGGTGGATTTCCAACTTCATTCGATAGTGTCTAATTACTCTGCATTGTGCCCTTGTGGGAGTGTTTGAAATGTCCGCTTCTCTAATAGGCTAAAACTTAGTATGGTCAGACTTAGTCCTCACTACTCTACAAATTAAATACAATTTAATTTGTATTTCCCTTGTTACTACTGAGGTTGAAACTTTTTTTTATCTGCATATCCTTTTCTGCCAATTACTTATTATCAATTGTCTATATGTAGATTTTTTTTATACATTGTGTATACTAACTCTTTGTTTATAATGTAATTTTAAATATATTTTTAATTTTGATGTCAACTTTATGAATCTTTTACTAGGTTTCTTTGTACCTGTTTTTTATTTGTGGTTTAAGAAGTGTATCTCTGCTCCTCTGTTTAGATCATTTTAGACTCTTATTTTCCAGGTCTGTAGTCCAGCTATGTATATTTTTCTATACAATCTGAGTGAAGTCTATTTTTTTCTATAAAGAAATCACCAATTACTTAAGAGTTCATTTTCCACTGATTGGTAATGCTTTTCCTATTATACTTCAGAGCTAATTTGTGCTTGGGAATATTTCTAAGCTTTTTGTTGTATTCCATTTATCTGCCCCAGTGTTAATACCCTCACTGTCTTAAATGGTACAGTTTTAGGATAGCAATAGTAGCTAAAAACCAAGTATATACCAGTATCTATTCTTAGTCTTTTGTGTGTATTATTTTATGGAATCCACAACAACTTGATTAGGTGAATTTTATTATTATCTCTATTTTACTTATGAGGAAAGTGACGCCCAGGGGTGATGAAAAAATAGTCCAGATTTATACAACTAGAAAACAAACAGTAGAACGGAATGCTACTTGGTTATCGTAAACATATGCTGAATCTTAGTGGAATAAGGAGGTGAGAATAATATTCTAGTCTATCATGGTGGGCATCTTTTCTTTTACTACAAAAAGTCATAGTCACTCTGAAGTGGATTGTGTTGCTCCTGACTACACCAAGTGACTCATTCAGTGACAAGAGGATACCAGTGGCAAGAATATCAAGAGACTTCCAGAAGGAAAGTTTGTGCTTGACAACACACTGTGAGCCTTTCACCTCCACCCTCACTCATGACCTCTTTTACTTTGGCAAAGCTAAATGTGAAACCCTGACGACAGATTTCAGCAGGTCGTGTTGATTATAAACTACACCGAGCAAAGGAAAGCAATTGATTGAGTGTTAGATAATGTGATTGGTCAGCACCTTCCCGAATTTAGAATGACAGCTCTAGTGATCGAATATGATTAGTTTAAGTATAAGCTAAAGCCCAAATGAAAGGTGGAGATTTGGTTCCCTTGTCACGAATGAGCTATCCAGAAAATAAAAGAAAAATATATTGGCTTCCTGCATGCTTTGCAAGTCTTTTCATCTTCATTCTGCCTGTCCCAGCTTTTAATTTGCTTTAGCAAATTGTGTGGGGGTTTTTTTCTAATTAATTATTATTCAGGCATACAGTTAATACTTGTCACCACAGAGGGAGATTAAGGTAAAACTTTTCTTTTTTCAAATCCCACCTTTCCTCCTCCATAAAAATTATAACTTCTTACCCATTACCAGCCTCATCATCAACCCAACTGTTGTGGATTAAATACCTGTGCCCATGTCAAATTCAAATAATGAAATCCTAATCCTCAGTGTGAGAGTATAAGGAATTGGGAGATAATTTGGTTATAAGAGTAGAGTCTTCATGAATGGGATTAGTGGCCTCATAAAAGAGACATCCTGAAGAGCTCTCTTGCCCTCTCCATCACCTGAAGATACAATGAGAAAAAATGACTGTCTGCCACCTGGCCATCCTGACACTCTGATCTCAGGTTTCCACCATCCAGAACTGTGAGGAATAACTTTCTGTTCTTTATAAAACCCCCAGTCTATGGTATTTTGTGATAGCAGCCCAAACTGACTAAAATACCAAATCATGTCACTTTTAAGGAATGGCTATCATTGTCATTATCAACTAAAGAATCTATTCTTCCTATTTGTGCACTGACAATAGATAATCATGTTCATTAATAAGCTAGTACAAGGTGAAATATAACACTTTTATATAATGAACAAGGAAAAGAAGATATGCATTAAGTAGCATGGTGTAAAGGCTTATTAATGTTATGAAATTCCCAATATATATCAAAATTATATGATGTGTATCAGAGAGCAAATAATACTCTTCCTCAGTCCCATTTACTTTTCTCCATCACAAACAAAAGGACAGATACTAGAAAATTAAGTGTATACAACATGGTAGAGCACTTTGTAGAATGCATTTGAGGTATGTCTTTTTTAATGTTAGTTGCCATGCAGTTGTTGAATTCAACATTTAATATTTTGAAAGAAAAAATTCCCCTCTGGGATGGTAGGACATTAAATTGGATTGCATCTTGGAGGGAAGGACCACATTATTTGAGGGCAAGCAAGCATGATGATGTGTCATACACAGTTGTCTTCTCAGATGATAATCACTCAACAAAGAGTTGTTGAGTATATGAGTGCTTAAGTAGTGTTCTATGCTATGGAGATTAAGGGTGTTATTGTCAGACAAATCTGGAATGAAGTCCTAACTCTGAGAAAGTTATTTACCCTTTCTGAGCCTTAAGTTCCTTCTTAAATAGAACTAGTAGTGGCATATAGAAGACTAAGCATGATAATATATGTGGAAAGTGCCTAGTGAAAGATAAGTTTTCAGCACTCAATAAATGGTAGCTTTTTTTTACTGTTGTTGTTAATTCTCACCCAAGTATATTTTTCCATTGATTTTTAGAGAGTGGAAGGGAGGGAGGCAGGCAGGGGGAGAGAGAGAGAGAGAAACATCGATGTGAGAGAAATACATCAATCAATTCTTGCATGGGCCCCAACCAGGGTTGGGGATTGAACCTGCAACCCAGGTACTTGCCCTTGACTGGGAATCAAACCTGATGCATCAAGAAAAAACCACTGTGCACACTAGCCAGGGCAATGGGAATTGCAGACCTAAAAAGTACAACAATTGAAATTAGGGACATGCAGATGGGTTGAACTGCATATTAGATACAGATGAAGAGACAATTGTGGGAGTGGACGATTGATCAGAAGAAATCACCCAAAATGGAAATAGAGAAGAGTTGGTAAAACAGACACAAGGAGCATATTTATTGGAGTACCCAAAAAAGAGAAAAGAATGAAGCAGAAGAAATAATGCCTGAGACATCAAGCCACAGATTAAAAATATATATATACATTGTAAACAGAAAATAAGATAAATATAAAGAAAACCACATGTAATTGCTTTATAGTAAAGCTGCTACAGACCAAAGAATGGATATTAAAAGCACATACAGAGAAAAGATGATTTACTTTAAAAATGAATAATATTAAACTGTCTGCTGACTTTTCAGGCATTGCTGAGGATGGGATACCATTATGAAAATAAGAGAACTTCAAGAAAGGCTCCATACCGAAAGATAGAATGCTAGCCCCTTTCTCCCTCAATTTCCAGGATATGGGAAGAAGGATTTTCTCTGGACAATGTCAGCATTCTCAAGCAAAGGCAGAAATAAACTAGTAGCTGGGAATCTAAAATATCTGGTGGCCCTTGGCTGGCTGCTGTCCAAGCACACAACAGATGTAGTGTTTCACTCTTAATATAAGCACTTAACCGCCATGAAAGCAGGTAGTGCAGAATTAGGAAATCAAAAAGCATAAAAATGAGAACTTAGAGGAAACAAGCACAATACAATGAGAAGAGAGCTTAAAATAAAACAAAATGGCCATTAATAATCTCAGGAAAATAAAAGATGACTTTGCATCTATGAACAAGAACAAGGTGATATCTATAAATGAAGAACAAAATGTGCATAAGATGTTAAGAACATAATCACAGAAATTAAAATCTTGCCAGAAGAATTGGAATATAAATTTGAGAAGCTATCAGGAAATAGAATATCAAGAAAAATAACTCAAAATTAGGAGAGAAAGATTAGAAAATTAAACAATTTGTTTAGGAGTTCTAAGGTCCAAGTAAGTTTCAGGGGTGGGGAAATTTAAAAATGGGGATGAGGAAATTATGCAAGAAATAAGTTAAAGTGATGTATCCAGAGCTAACAGAGAGGAATTTATGGGAAAGACTTGTCAAAAAATGCTGTGTAATGGATGAAAATAGGTCCTTATTGAGAAATTAAGTTCAAGAGCACTGTACACAAAGAGAAGACTGTAGGAATTTCCACATACCAAATAAATAAATAAATAAAATAATAATATAATAATGGTGAAAAAACAAACAAGATAAATTAGAAACCAGAGTATCATCAAACTTCTTGACAGCAATGCTGGGACTGGGGAGGAATTTGTAAAGGAAAATAAATTCAAATCTTGATTTCATCATCCAGCCAAAAGACTAATCAAGAGTGGGGGTAGAATAAAGACATTTTAGACATGCAGGACCTCCAACCACTTACACTACAGGAATCCTTTCTTAAGAAGGTGCTGAAGAATATGCTCCACCAAAATAACGTCCAAGGAACTGGACCTTATTTTGGTGGAGCATATTTTGGTGGAGCTTAACTTCCCTGTGTTTGTGGAGCTCAAACACGGGGAAGTTAAGCTCAAGGAATACACAGCACAGAGCTGCACTCCCAGGACGCTGGCTGAATCGCAGGCCCAGAGAGCGGCTAGTCCAGACAGGGTTTCAGGATAGGTGGATCCGGGAAAGACTAGGTCCAAGAAGATAGAACTGATAAAAAAACAAACAAACAAACAAAAAAAAAAACCTCATGATGTGGAAAGTATTGGGAGGTTTACCTCTTTGAGGGATTGGGATTGAACCCGTGACAGATACATTAAAAACAACGCACAATAAAACAAACAAAAACTCACAATAATTCTTGGGAAAATGTGAGTTGTACAAGAAAGGAAATGTAGAGCTCAGCTGGGAATAGTATTTGCATTCTTATAATGATGTCAGTGCGAGTGTTCATCTCATCAGAAAGTAGATTTTTAACTCCAGTGGGAGGATGCCATGATTTTTAACTCCAATGGGAGGATGCTCAATCCCCAGTAGGGGCAAGCAGGAGGCAGCCAATCGATATTTCTCTCTCATTGATGTTTCTAAATCTCTATCCTTCTCCCTTCCTCTTTCTCTAAAAATCAATAAAAACATATTTTTTTTTTAAAAAAAAGCTATAACAAAATTTTAAAAAATAAGTCACCTCAGCTTTAAAAAAAAAAAATTAAGTCATGCTTCAGGAAAGTATGTATAAGTATGCTGCCATTTATGCAGGGAAAAATGTATATCAAATATGCTTTGTTTTTAGTCATAAAGTATCTCTCAAAAGATATGCAAAAAAACTGCTGACAGAGGCTGCCTCTGGGATTGGTACTAGGGGCTTTGGGCATCATGAGAGAGAGAGAAAACCTATTTGAGTTTTACATTGTGTTGCATGTATTATTTATTTTTTAAAGAAAAAGCTTCTAAGAAATAAACCGGGAATGATGCTGAAGCAAGAGAGCAAGTAGAATTAAAATTAAATGGGCCCTAGAGAGAAAGAGTGATTATATCCTTTTAGAATGAGTTATTTATTCATTAAGTACAGTGTGTGTCTTCTTGTTACGCAAATCACATTATCCTAATATATAAAAAACCAGGGGCTGTCACGGCTGAAACAACCGGACGGACAGCCGAACAGCAGACTGTGGGGGGTGACAAGGTCAGCAGGGGGTTAGTTAGGGATGACCAAATGACTGAACAGCAGGCAACCAGGCAGTTGCGGGGGCAGTTGGAGGTGAACAGGCTGGCAGGGGGTCAGTTGGGGCAACCAGGCCAACGGGGGGCGGGGGGGCAGTTGGGGACAACCAGGTCAGCAGTCGGGGGCAGTAAGGGGCAACCAAGTCAGTGGGGGGAGCAGTTAGGGGAAACCAGGAGGGTGGGGGGCAGTTGGGGATGATCAGGCAGGCAGGCAGGTGAATAGTTAGGAGCAGCGGTCCTAGATTGTGAGAGGGATGTCCGACTGCAGGTTTAGGCCCGATCCCCAGGATTAGGCCTAAACTAGCTGTCAGATATCCCTTGAGGGGTCCCGGACTGGAGAGGGTGCAGGCTGGGCTCAGGGGACGCCCCCGTGCACCAATTTTTTTGCTCTGGGCCTCTAGTCTTTATAAAACAAAAGAAGGTTATGGGGAAAAATTACTCCTAGTGCCACCCTGCAGATAACACTATTACGTGTTTGGTGTCTTACCTTTCAAAACTTGACTGACTGCGCGATAATAATGTTTTGTGACCAGCTATTTTTACTTATCAGTACAGTGTGGTCACTTTGATATGAACGATTGAGGAATATTCCTGTACAGATCATCTTCAGTGACTGACTTTATGGCATCATTTGGCTCCCCTGCAGCTGAGTTAACACATTTCCTCCTCAGCGAGTGCGTCCGGCCTTTTACTACTGCAAACAGCGCTCCTGTCCAAAGCGCTGCTCACACCCGTCTCCTCTGACTGTATTTTTAGAAATGCAGTCACAGCATCAAAAGAACATAACGAAAATTCTTAATACGTCTTAGGAAATTATGGCCCAGGAAATGTAAACAGCGTTGAAGAATGTCACCTTCTCCCTGACCCTTCCAACATTTTGTTCTTGCCAAATCTGGCCGGTGAAAAAAAACACCGTCTTGTTGGTTAAGTTTGTGTATTGTTGGCTTGCTGCTGCTGCTGCTGAATATTTTTCATAGGTTGATTGACTAAAAGCAAATAAATAGTTTTGAGCATCTTTCCCATGCCTGCTACTAACAGTGCTAACTATACTTACTAACTAAAATGAGAAACATGAAAGTAAATTGGATGATCTCTTTTTTCAAAGAGTTTACAATCTCAAAAAAAAAAATGAGCGAATACACACATATAGTATCATTGTGTGTTGTGTCGTATGTAAGCATGAAGGAGGAAGTGTTTCATTCTTCTATAAGATTTAAAGTGCTCATAGGTAGGAATCTTTTGAGTGGAGACCTGAGGGATAAGGAGTAAGAGGAAGTGGGTGTGCATTTCCAGAGAACAGCAGGGTTAAAAGCAGGGATGACACGCAGCACACTCAGAAGGCAAGGGAATAATAGTCTCAGCTGCAGGCCGCCATGTTTCCAACAGACAAATATCCACCACATTTGGGGCCCATGAACCCTGGGAGTTGGGTGTAATGTTTGGGGGTGTGGTTAATGGGGTATGTATATGTCCATTTGCTACGAATTGGTTCCATCACTTTCTCAGAGGAGAAAAGGCTCAGCCAATTTCCTGGTTCAGGCAGGGAGAGCCACCCAGGACCCTCAGCAGGAGAGGACCAGTGTCAGGTCCCCGACGGAGAATCCTGCCAGCAGGGCAGCCGGGGAGGGTGAAGGCAGGAAGGAGAACTGGATGTGAGGATTTGAAAGATAATGTTAATAATCACACCACTCACTGAGCTCTTTCTCAGTGGGAGACAAAGAGCTAGAAGGCCTGGCACCCAGTTCATGTCATCTTCAAGTAGCATCTTTGGCAGGTGAGGAAACGGAAATCTAAATTTTAAAGTGTGTCCAAGGTCGCCTGGCTACAGACGGCAGCGGCCACAGCTGGCCGCCGAGCATGGGACGCTCAAGCCCGCTCATTTCGTCATGACCTTCCCTGCGTCGCAGGTAAAGCTCCAGCACCACGTCTGTTGCACTCCAGCTCCTAATTTCCAGTTAATTATTTTAAGCAGCAAAGTGACTCACTTCAGGGCATAGAACCTCACGACTAGAGATACGCTTTAGAAGACGAAAAGGAGAAAGGTTTCAGGGGCTGTTCGTTGTTCTTGTTCCACAAAGAATTGATTATCGGCTGAGATAATAGTATAAACCCAAAGAAATCCCTCACTCTGCACAGTGGTTCCTGTTGTTATTTGTGCAAACAGTGGTCTTCACCTCTGTCTTTCATAGCAAATATTAAATACAACTAAAAAAGCCTGTAAAAGCTCAATTTCACCTTGGGGCTGAGCACTGTTTAAGCAATGCACTGACACCCTATCTATCTATCTATCTATCTATCTATCTATCTATCTATCTATATGAAAGCCTAAGCAATCGAATAACCGGTTGCTATGATACACACTGACCACCAGGGGGGCATATGCTCAGAAGCTGCCCCCTGGTGGTCAGTTTGCTCCCACAGCCAACCTCCCAAGGCCAGCCAACCTTCCACAGTCCCTCTCCCAGGCTGGCCAGCCCTGGTCGTAGGTCAGGCAGAGGGACCCATCCCATGCACAAATTTGTGCACCAGGCTTCTAGTTGTCAAATAAAAAGCAAATGTTATCTCTAGATATATGAAAGGTAGGGGAGAGGACTTAGCACAGATGACCAGTGGTATGGGATTCTGCATTGCAAAAGTCACAATTTCCCATCTTCCACACAGTCACATATACACAAGCACCTACAAATCTTCTCTATGTATTGTTCATGTGCTGCTCTAGTGACTCTGGCTTTCTAGCCCTTGCTGAGGTGCGCTTGTGCGCATATGCACACACACACACACACACACACACACACACACACAGGCAGCTGTTGCTGAAGTTTTGATGGAAGACTTAGGAAAACTCAACTCATCTTTTGGACAAATATGTGAAACTGGTTTGTTTTCTTCTTAAATTCTTTTTCAATTACAGTTTACATTTCATATTATTTTGTATTAGTTTCAGGTGTACAGCATAGTTGTTAGGCAGTCGTATACTTTACGAAGTGATCCCCCTGCTATTTCAAGGATCCACCTGGCACCATGCATAATATTATCAACTAGAGGCTGATGCACGAAATTCCCAGCCCCTCTCACTGGTCCTTCCTGAACGTTATCTGGAAGGTCGTTTCGGAAAGTTGTTCTGCTGTCTGGTCTAATTAGCATATTAGCTCTTAATTACATAGGATTTTATTTCCTCTAAAACTATTTTCTAACTACCAATCTGTACTTCTCAGCCCCTTCGCCTTTTCCACCCTACATGAGTTTTCTATTGCTGTGTAACAAATTACTGCAAACCTAGTGGCTTGAAATAACATGAGTGCATGTTTCCCTGGGTCAGAAGTCCAGGCATGACTTGGCTGGCTCCTCTCCAGCCAGAAGGATCTCAGAAGGGCTCTCCTGATTGAGTGAGGCCCCCTGAGGATAACCTCTTCATCTTCAAGTCAACTCTTAGGACCTTAACTACATCTGCAAAACCCCTTCACAGAAGCACAGACTGGGGCTTGCCAGCTGGGAGGGGAGTTAGGAGGTTCGATGAGAAAGGATTAAGTACAAATGGGTGCTTACAAAATAAATAGTCACAGGGATGTAAAGAACAGCATAGTAAATACAGTCACTAATATTGTAATAATTATGTATGGTGTCAGGTGGTTACTAGACTTATCAAGGAGGTTAATCTATAAATGACATAAATGTCTAATCACCCCCCCCCAAAAAAAAAAAATCCCTTCACAATAGCACCTAGATTAGCCTTTGATTAAATAACTGGACTGTCTCAGAATTCTGCCTCCCATAAACCCAATGTGATGCTTCTCTCCTGGCGAGGGTATTGTATATTACATGCTTCCCTGGCATACATCTTTGTTTTCTCAGTTTTTTAATCTTTTTTTTTTTTTAGCGAATACTGCTAAGTTCATAATTATGTGTCACATGGGGTGATGACAGCGTTTGGTGAAATGATGATAATAGCTGTCATTTTTATGAGGACTTAACCGTGTGCCAGACATCATTCTGAGTTTTACATGCACCACCTCATTTAACCGTCACCACAACTCTGTGCAAAAGGTGCAGTCAGTATCATGGGCTACAGATGAGGAAACTGAGGCTGAGCATGGCTAAGTGGCGTGGCCCACGTTCGACAGCTGGCGAGTGGCAGATCTGGGACTCAAACCCTCATCTCTTTTCCTTTGGAGCCCTCCTTCCTAACCGGTTTCTGTCACTTGTTGTCTTGCTCTATTGCGGTTTTGAAAAGGCTATTGAATATCCTCCATAGCTATGCTGATTATCATTTATCCATTCCTTCTTTAGTCAAATTTGCCATCTAATAACAGAAAATGTTACATAGACCAAATCCAAAAAAAAAAAAAAAAAAGTCAGATACCAGAGAGCACAGGGTGTTGGGATGATTTGGAGCCTGACTCGTGATAAGGATAACCCGGTGTGTGGCAGCTGGCATTTTAATGTGCCTTGTTCTTGGATTCTATGATATACTTCGCTGCCTTGTTTTATGCCAGACATTGATTAATACACTTCATAAAAAATAATACTCACCAATTCTGGAGAGCAACTTCAGGTCTTCTTCCCAGAGCAGCCAATCTGTGTCTACTGGAGTCAGAATAGAAATGCTGTGCATCTGCCGAAAACTGATGTCCCCTGGCTGGAAATAGCACTGATGCAGGTGACACCCTCTCCTCACTGTAGCCAAGGGCTGACCTGCGCCACTGTCTCGAGGAGGAAAATAAATAGAATGGGAAAGGTGACATTGACAGCACCTCTTCTGAAAGGCATCTGCTTTTTGATAAAAGGACAAACATGGCATTGATTTATGTTTTCATTGTAAGCTGAGTCCCATAAATGAGCAAAACTACATAGAGTGCTCTCAGGCCACAAATTTGGGAAGAAAGGCCAACAGTGTGAGACTATGTTGCCTAGAACATTCTTATTTTCTCCTCCACCTGGCCCTCTAGTTGTCCTAGCAGCAGATGGATCTGAGCTCCAGCCCTGAAGTTCCCATTGGAAACTTCAAGTTATGCTCTCACTTCAATTTTCTGATCGGTGTGAACTCTTCACCGTTTTAAATCTGAGATCCAGAGGAGTTAGGGGAAGGCCTAAGGATATGGTGGGGGACCGAACCAACAAGGTAGCTTTGGCAGAGAGAAGTTAGCAGTTCCCTATGCCCACCTCCCTTTATTCTTGGACCCAGAGCAAAACATTTCCCAGACTCCTTTGCAGTTAGATGTGTGTGTGCATGACTGAGTTCTGTACAGTGCAAGTGGGAAGAAGTGTTGTGTACCACTTCTAAGCTTGGTGCATAAAATCTTAGCATGTGACCCTCCCAATCCCCATTCTCTTCCTTTTCTTGTTGGCCCACTGAATGGCAATGTCCAGAGTGGCTTAGAAGCCATACATTACACATGCCAGAATCTGTTTAGCTGGGGTCCTTGAATGACTGAATGGAACCAGAGCCCACTCTCATGCCTGGAACCATTTGGAATTCATGTGAACCAGAAGTAAGTTTCTGTTGTATTAAGCCTTTGAGCATCAGGTTTTTTGTTGTTGTTGTTATAGCAGCTAGGATAACTTTATCTAAAATAGTAGCCTAGAATCTAAAAGCTGAAAGTAAGAAAGGCAAATAATTCTAAGCAAGGAGAAAGGCTGGTTCCTCAAGCATGAGAAAGCCATTTCCATGTTGCTATCAGTCATGTAAATGGTATAAGTCAAAAACTCTATCTACTCTGACAAAAATGCTGATGAAATGAAGCTACATTAATCCATTCAAGAAAATCTGCAGAAAATAGAGACAGACTCATAAACAGAGAGCAGCCTGACAGCTGGGGGGGGGGGGGAGAGGAAAGAGAAAAAAACATTGATATGAGAAAGGCACATCAATTGGTTGCCTCCCACACTCGCCCCAACCAGGGCTGGGGGTGGAACCCAGCTACATGACCTTGATAAGGAATTGACCCATGACCCTTCAGTACGTAGGCTGACATTCTAACCATTGAGCACACTGAGCAGGGCTTGTTAATATTTTAAGATAAAATTTTAAACAAATGCAGCATAATATTATGGAAAGACAGACTTTGCTTTCTGTTTTCTTATTTTAATACTTAACAAGGGCTAACTTACTGTGAATAGAAAGAAAATTTTAGGAAAACATTGAATGCTACAAAAATCAACATTTTCCCCCACAAACATTTTTGGAATAAATCTAATTATCATACAAATATCCCATCTCATCCCTAGTTTATCTAGCGTAGTACTTAATGCTGTTTTCTCTTATGTCTATGTTTCTGGAGATGCCCCATATTAAAAGCTCAGGAGTAATGATAGGACTCTTGACATAGAATTAAATCTATCATTCCCATTAATACCAAAATTAAAGAAAAATTTCATCTACATCCTCATTATAAACAATGTGTCATCTTGAGAATTGTTCCCCTTTGTTTCGTTTAACTTACTTAAATACAATCTATTTATTAGTGTCCATATAGACTTTCAAACCAAGACAAGCATGATAGATAAGTCAAGTCTGCACATGTTAGAACATGGTAAATACTAAGGGGGAAATAGAACTGGGTAAAGGGGAGCAGGAGTACAGAGGGAAGGTTTTCCATTTAAAAGCTGACGGTCAGAGCAGGCTTCATTGAGAGGTAGTGTTTAGCCAAAACCCTCAGGAGGAAAGGGAGTGAGCTATGAGGATCTAATTGGTTTAAGGGAACAGGTTAGTGAGAGTCAGCTTCCCCTCCATAATTTCCACCTCCTATTATATATTTCATAATAAGTTTGGAATTTTAGCAAATGAAATTCTATTTATTATTATGGAATAATGGAAATCGAGACGACTTCCTATACTGTGTTTATTCACAAAAGCTGTTCCTGCTCACTAATAACATCACCAAAACCTTGCATTTGAAAAACTTGTCTCTGGAAAATTCCATATTCCAGAAAGGGATGTTGTACCTTCTGCGAGTATCTCAGAATTTGGTGATTAAAACAGATAATTAGGACCAGCTTGTTAGAGAGCTGGGCTGGCATCGAGCGAAAGCGATGTAAAGGATCCTCACCGAGCCCTCAGCAGCCGAGTTGTAGGCTTGCTCTTCGGAATCAGATTGCTTTTTTGCAAAAAAGAGAGAAGCCAACAAACGCCCAGCTGCTTTGATTTGAAAAAAATAAAATGATAATGTTTGATGTTGAGCTGCACGGTGCCGGCCGTTTGAAGGGCAGACGGCTTTGACACATGCAGAAGGGAAAGCCAGGAATAGCCTCCCATGACCGTGTATCTTGTGTTGCAGGCACACAAAAAGTCCCTCTGGACGGTGGAGCCCAGCGAAGGCACCATTCCCCCGGAAGATGATATCCAGCTGACACTGACCGCCAACCTGAATGACATACTGATGTTCAAAGACACGGTCATTTTGGAAATTAAAAACAGCAACACCTACCGGATTCACGTCCAGGCTCTAGGAATTGGTTCCACCATTGTTTCGGATAAGCCCTTTGCTCCAGAACTCAACCTGGGAGCACATTTTAGGTAGGGGAACCTCCTGGATGAATTTTCTTTCTTTCTTTCTTTCTTTCTTTCTTTCTTTCTTTCTTTCTTTCTTTCTTTCTTTTTTTTTTTTTTAATATATTTTATTGATTTTCCACAGAGAGGAAGGGAAAGGGATAGAGAGCTAGAAACGTCGATGAGAGAGAAACATCGACCAGCTGCCTCCTGCACACCCCCTGCAGGGGATGTACCCACAACCAATGTACATGCCCTTGACCGGAATCGAACCTGGGACCCTTCAGTCCGCAGACTGTCACTTTATCCACAGAGCCAAACCAGTTTCGGCCTGGATGAATTTTCATAGATGTCGCCTATGTTGGCATAAGCTGAGCATCACCTCTACTTTAGAAAACTGCTTTTAAGTAAATTGCACGAACCTCCGTCCTCCCACTTTCCTATCTTCACTGTCCCCCTCCAGATGGGTGCGGCAGCCATCAGAAGACACCCCCCAGTCACAGCCTGGTTGCTTTCTCATCTGAGTCCGTCCACACTAGAGAAGAGATGGCTTATAGGCAGTGCATTATTCTCCCACACTTACCGTGCCTTCTCGGTGATTGGTTTAGAATCTCAACCATGATTTCTCCTCTTTTATTCCAGTACGCTCTTAATCCCTCTCCATGTAGGTCCAAAATACAGTCGCATCTTAGTGGTAACCTAAGTAAGAGTATAACTAGGAAGGTAAACATGTACTGTAAATGTTTCTTATCAGGAATTGCAAAGCAGTAACTTTTTTGGTGTTTTGTCTTCTGCTTGCCTCCCCACCAGAGCACCAACTATCAAGAGGGCTGCAATTGCCTCTACCTGATCTTTTTTTTTTTTTGGCGGGTGGGGGAGGGGGCAAAAAACTAGAACATCTCAATATTTCAATAAACGGTGGTAGACTATAGACACCTCTGAGCAGAATGACCTAAATGTGGCTCTAAAAACGTATGAAGTCTGAATGCCAACGGGAGGATGTGTGTGGCTCCCCAGCGGCAGGGGCCAGAGGAATGTGTGCCTGTCCATCGTGACACTGTGAACAGGCCTCCGGTCTAACAGGCCCCGCAACCAAGATGGACACACGTGCCGAGAGAAGATGAGCCCCCTCCCCAAAAAATCAGTTAGGAGCCCTCCCCACAAACCCATTCACACCTCCTTTTCCTCTGTTCATCTACAAACCATGACTTGATTGAAAATAGCATGAGCCACTAGGAATTATGCTTTCTGAGAAGCATCCGTTACAGTTTTGTGTTAACGAGATATAGAAATGCTCCTTTCTGCCTATTGACCGTACGCTAGAGCATGCTTCTATTTTCACGTTTCTCTAAGTATACTCAAACATAATTATACAAACAGTATGCTGCGAACCCAACTTGATTACATGGTGTTCTCTCTGTAATCTACAAACAGGGCCAAATAGCCCCAAAGGGTATTCTGTCACTTGCCTGGAATTGGGAGGTTTAGCCTATAGTTTTCTATGAATACAGAAGCCAATTGTGGCTTTTTAGCTGTCAGTTTCCCTTCTGCCTCAATCCTACCATTCTTTTTGACATAAAATCATGATGCCAGCAATCTCCAAAAGAATTGTCAAAAGCAGAGGACGTAGAGGGTGGTAGATGGCATAGAGGGATAAAAGGTGATGAAAAAATTAAATTAAATTACATCTTTTAAAGGGGAAAAAGGAAGAGGTGGGCTGTTTCTGTAAATAAAGGCTTTTTTATATATTTTTATTAATTTCAGATAGGAAGGAAGAGGGAGGGATAGAGGAAAAAGAGAGAGAGAGGAACATCAATGATAGAGAAAATCATTGATTGGCTGCCTCCTGCATACCTCACACTGGGGATCAAGACCACAACTCGGGTTTGTGCCCTGACCAAGAATCAAACAGGGACCTCCTAGTTCTTAAGTTTACACTCAACCACTTAGCCATACCGTCCAGGCTGTAAATAAAGTTTTATTGGCATACAACCATGCCTAGTTGTGTACACATATTTTCTATGTCTGCTTTCACACTGCAGTGGACAGTTGAGTAGCTCTGACAGTGACCATGTGGTCCCCAAAATCCAAAATACTTATTATTCAGCCTTTAGCAGAAAAGTTTGCCAATTTGGGGACATAAAGGTCAAAAACAAAACAAAACAAAACAAAAAAAACCTATGCCATCTCTTTTGATTGCATGTTTTGGGGCAACTTGCTTACATTTTCAGAGCTTCCATTTCTTCACTTAGAAAGTGAGCAAATAATACTTGGTATATCTGGGTTGCGGTGATGATTGAAAGATGTACTGCGAATAAGTTGATCATTTCTCTCTAAAACACCCATCAAACTGAGCCCATTTCCCTCAGTCCATAGGAACTTACTCCACACAATTTGAAATACACTTCTCCTCCAATAGGCATTTTTGCTTTTCCTTTCCTTTAATTCTCTTCACAGCCATTTGTCATAAATTAGAGTGGTTTTCACATGAACTGCGTCCGTGTCTTCTGCGGCACGCTCAGCCTGCTGGGAAAGGCAGAGGATGGGTGGGACCACTTTCCCACGCCCCCTTCCCTGGGGAGGACAACTCAGGGGCCACACTCAGGTCCCTGACACGATGCAGCCTTCCTACATTGAAAAAAGTTGTCTATTTATCGCTCACTCTTCAAATACTTCCAAGTGTAAAGCTGAACAGAGCATCCCAAATGAGTCCTCTCAATACCTGCCTCTCTTCCAGCCTGGACACCTGCTACTACCACTTCAAGTTGACCAACAAGGGACGTCGGGTCCACCAGCTGTTCTGGATGAATGAAAGGTTCCACCCCAAGAACAAGCCTAGCAAGAAGGGTGCGGCTAAGAGGAGACTCGCTAAGCGCCCCAGCTCCCATGAAGCCAACCGCTCCCAGAGCCCCGTGTTTCAGCTCCAGCCGGTCAGGATGGAGCTGTATCCAGACCAGACGATCGATGTGACACTTGATGGCTACTCTGCTACTCCCAGGGTATGGGGACAGCATGTTTAGAACCTGTCTTTCTCCTAAGTAAATCTCTGCTCTGCGTCTTAGGCGAGTTCCTTGACATTTATCCGAAGAAAGGATGTGGTTTCTTCAGCACACGGCCCCGAGTTGCCATGGCAGCACCCATCGCTGTGACGGCTCAGCGCTGCTGTTTTTATGTTTGCTTCTACAGCTGCCACGAACCCATCCTCAAAACACTAATTAAAGCAGCTTCTCATCCCCAGGGTCAGCAGTGACAGCCAGCAAGTCTGTGGGAGAGGGAGAGCCAGCCTTCAGCCCAAGCAGGCCTCCCAGGAGCACTTAGCCGTATTCATGTGTGGCCCAAAGGGTGTGTTTGTAGACACTCTGGGCTGCCATTCCCACCCAGGCATCAGGACACCCCAGGCTCCTCTCCCCTCAGTCTGACATAGCAGCATCATACTTATAATCATTATCTTTTTTTCCAATATATTTTATTGATTTTTTTATTTTTTTTTTTTACAGAGAGGAATGGAGAGGGATGGAGACTTAGAAACATCAATGAGAGAAACATCAACCAGCTGCCTCTTGCACACTCCCCACTGGGGATGTGCCCGCAACCAAGGTACATGCCCTTGACCGGAATCGAACCTGGGACCTTTCAGTCCGCAGGCCGATGCTCTATCCACTGAGCCAAACCGGTTTCGGCATAATCATCATCTTCTTATGAGTCAGTGAAAGAGCTGCATGTATCTTTCGCAGCTCTGATGTTCTCCTCTTATTTACGTCATCGCCATTCTGTTTAAGCAGATCCAAACTACTTCTCTGTTTGTTCTTACTCCCTCACGGAGACTAGAAACCACCAGAAACCTAAAACAAACAAACAAAAACAAAAACCTTTGTAATCGCTCATGAGCCTCTCCTACCTCACAAACGCAGACTTTGTGAGTGAGGACCGATGCTTGCTTGAGCTCTGCTTGGTGTCACCAGATTAGGAGGTGAAGCTGAGCTTTCTCCTCAGGAAATGGGAAACAATAAGAAATTCACCTTCTAGCAAAGCTTGTCCACTGCTTCCCTGTGGAGTGAGGTGGCCTTCGTCTCTGCTCCTCAGGGGTTCAGCCACCTTTTCCTGAGTGTGCACCACGTGGTACACTGCGGCTAGGCACCAAGGACGCAAAGGTGACTAGAACGCAGCCCTCCTTTCAAGACCCGACAGGAGCACAGTCACAGTGTCACGATGGGCAGCTGACCATATCTTCAAAGGCATTCAGCCTGAGCTGTGAGGGTTCTAAATCCAGTGTCAGCTTCGCTAAGAGAGAGTTGAATTCATTCACATCTGAAACCTGAGCAAGCTTCAATGCGAGCTATTCATGATATAATTTCACTTTGTGTTCTTTCTACTTTATACAAATCTGGACCTCAGGGGAGATCGGGGAGCAAAGAAATACTAGTTTCTATAGCACAATTTTGAAATATTTCTATAGCAACATTTTTTAGCCATAGTTTCTGACCAGCTTGATAAGAAATAGAACTATCTTTGAACTCTAATCCCATAGGATTTTATCTCCCCTGCCTATCACTGGTTGGTATGTCCAATCCCTGACAGTTCATGCATAATACACCTTCCATACAGATATTCGTTGAGCTGAATGTAAATTGATTTGTGTTCCCGAGAGCAGTCAGAAATGGACACAGGATCCATCCAGGACATAGTTAGCCTATCAGGCATTTAAGCGTGAGACAGAGCGGCACCTGAAAGGCACTGTTCAGAGACCCGTGTTCTTCCCTGGGGTCCGCAGGCAGGTAGCTGAGCGTCGGTTTGCTGGTTGTTTGAAACTACATTTTCTGAGCCTTGGATGTCCTCACAATGCTGGCGTTCCTTCTCTGCAGTTGGTCAAGGAGAAGCTGGTGTGCCAGGCCATCATCGGGGCCCAGCGGGAGCGGCGCCTGGTGATGACCGTGGACATCATCTGTGAGTTCATAGCGCCGCTCATCCAGCTTTCCACCAAGAAGCTCGTGTACCACCTGGAGAAGGTCAGTGGGAGTGCTGGGGGGAGTTGGGCACTCCAACCGGGGTCAGCGAGTTCACATGTTCACTGGAGAAGCTGGGTTAACAGGAAGCCTGGTGTACCCACACCCACCTATGTCTCCTAAGCTTCAGAGGCCCATCACCTTCCTCTAAAAAGTCTGAACCTGAACCTACGTTCCTCTGAAATGTAAATCGCAACAGAAATTCTGCTCCCATCATTCCTGATGTACAAGGCCAAAGTGAAGGGCTATTTATTCCAGTGCACTGTGGTCGATCCTTTTACTCTAGTTAGAAAAAGTAAACATCACAGTATAGAAAGGATTGGACTGGAATTGTTGATAATTCAATAATCATCAGAAAGAACAGCTACACCATGTTGATTGGTTTGTCCTGGGCACTGAACTATATTTATTACATACATTTGCCCAGTTGTTCCTCACCACGGTCTGTGTTGTGGGTTCTGTTATCATTCCCATGAAACACATGAGGAGACCGAGATTCAAGTTATTATGTGGATCAACCAGCACTGAGAATAGCCCACTATGACTCGCATGTTTAAGTGTATGGCTCTAAATGCCCGGTGACTTTATATGGCCATCAAGGGCGAGCAATAAAGGGAAGGGGGTTGTTAGGAAACAGGGGAGTGTTGGGGATGACTACTGCTCAGGGCAGGTGGCAGGACAGAGAGAAGGTGAGGGAGGCATCACAGTAGAACTTGACTTCCATTGTAGGATTTTTTTAACATTCAGAGCAGGTCATGCCAGAGAGTGAGTTAGTGCTGGCGACCTGGTGAACCAGGGAGACACAGTCAAAGCTATGAGACTGGTTGAGGTTACAACCGTAAGCCAATTACTAACATTTAGTCATTTAGTCATTTATTTTTTTTATTTTTTTTAAAATATATTTTATTGATTTTGTACAGAGAGGAAGGGAGAGAGAGAGTTAGAAATATCGATGAGAGAGAGTCATCGATCAGCTGCCTCTTGCACACCCCCTACTGGGGATATGCCCGCAACCAAGGTACATGCCCTTGACTGGAATCGAACCCGGGAGCTTTCAGTCCCCAAGCCGACGCTCTATCCATTGAGCCAAACCAGTCCCGGCTGACATTTAGTCATTTAAATTACAATTCTAAGCAGTGCTGTGAAGAAGAGGTGTAAGTTGCTATGGAGCACCTATCAGGAGAGTGGCTTTATTTGTACCTGTGGTGACAGCTGGCTTCCTTGAGCAAGTGCCTCGGGTTGAGACTTGAAGGAAATCTGAAGTTAGTCTGGTGACAAGAGACAAGGAGAGAATTAGGCAGAAAGCACACAGGAAGGGCCGAGTCAGGAAAGAGCTTGGAGAGGAAATGAAGAACTGAAAGGCTGCCTTAGACCTAGAATATGCCAAGAGGGTCATGAAGTCCATCAAGAAAAGTGGGCAAGGGGGCCCATGAGTGTGGCATGACTGGGAGGCATGTTCTGGGAGGCCATTGGCAGGCTTCAGGGAGGGAACTGACGTGGTCAGATTTATTCATTGAAATAGTCACACTGGCTGCTGGATGGAATATGTATTAAGTCCTACTATGTGCCAAGCACTGAGTCGGCTGCTAGGGGTACAACAGTGAGGCTAGTCCCTCCCTGATGAACTACACAGCCAGCTGGGAAGATGAAGTATAAAGTACATTGTTCTACAGTGTGATCTCTGCTGTCATATGAAAGGGTTGGGTGTGGCAATGCCTAATCAGTCAGGGAGGGCATCAATCAGAGTTCCTTTCATTCTCTGGAGGCTAGCAGGAGAATAGCCAAGACCATTTATTCTGGGAGTGGGTTCCATCATATTTTGTTTGTATTAAGTAATATCTATTGAGCACCCACCAAGGGCATGGCACTCTTCTGGAGATGAATAAGGGGTGTATAATTGAGGAAGGGAGTAGAAATGTACAAGGTCAAATAAACAAATAATTTTGGGGCATTTACAGTGTATGAAGTAGCAAAGACATCACAATATCCCAGGCTTAACGGACTACTGGGGAAAGTAGACACTGAGGAAGTAGAATAAGGGTTTTAGTTACAGGATGCTAAGCTAACTGTGATGAGCTCCGTGAGACATATAAAAAGAAAATACTACAAGAGTCTCTGCTATAGTTATTAAGCTTTCATTGCTCTGTTTTAAATCTTCCTTTTATAAGCAATCAGGAAAGATATTTGTTGGTGGCATCTGCACCAAATTTGGTGGCATCATATTTTCTCTGAATGTAGCTACTGAGTGAAAATTCAGTGAATATTTATTGAATAGCTATTCTGCATGGGTTCTTTCTATATGTTAAACATGCAGCTTTGTTTCTTATTAGATTTTTTTCTAAGCCCATAAACACACATAAAAACGTGTGGATCATGATCCCTTTATTCTCTTTATATCCTTCAGCCTTGGTGTGTGTGTGTGTGTGTATGTGTGTGTGTGTTTTTAAAGCATATTCTTGTTTAAGTGTTTATTGTTGGACTTTATCACTCAAATAAAATAGCAAATACTTTAATATGGCAGTGACTTATTGAATTACGAAAAGGAACTGAGTCACAGCTCCCTGTTTGATTTTATCCTTCTCTCCTTCCACCCAAATATTGCAAGTTTGAAATCTGTCCAGCTCCTGCTATTCTTCATTGTTCATTTCCTGCCCACATTTAATCCACGCCAGGGACAATGAAGAATTGCAACTTCATTACCCAGCGTGTGCAAGAGACCTGTTCAGGCTCAGTATTCAGATATACTTATATAACACCCAATTATCGAGTCTGTCTCCTATTTTCAGATCAAGGCAGCGTATCTGACTTAGCACATGAGACCATACTGACACCCACACTGCCCTATGGGAAGCATTTTTCCAGGACCGTTTCCTCAGATATGATCTACTTTCTAACTATTGTACCATTCATAAGCCGCAGAGATGAAACCACATCTTTGTGAAATTGAAAAGGTCAGTCGAAACCAGCAGCCAGTTTGCTTCATGAAGTCCAGCAGCAAAACTCGTCTCCTGCTGTCTGGGGAGACAGACAACCCGGAGAGAAAGGGGTCATTTTAAAATAGAACGAGTTCTCTGTGCAACGCCTCCTTCTCATCACTGACCTCTAAATGGCCTCTTGCCGCAAACAAACAAGTGTGGCTTCTTCACTTCAAAGCTACCTGTAGTGACACAGCAGCCTGGGGAAAGGTCACTGGGTAGACAGTTCCCCACGCGGCCGTTGATGACCCTCAAGTGCCCATTTATCCCTCCCCCAAACTGGAGAATGCGATCTGCAAGTGCAGGGTGAGTCCAGCACTTGTATTAGCGTGCTAGAGGGAGGGAAACCATGGTTGACATCTCATGGTAAGTGCCAGAGGCTAGTGGATCTCAACTTAGGCAGGAGGCTTGAGCCAATCGTCTGGACTGAATGGCTGTGTCTCCTCAAATTTACATACTGAAGCCCTAATCCACAACGTGATGGTGTCAGAGGTGGAGCCTTTGGGAGGTGATTAGGTCATGAAGAGGGATGGGGCCTTTATGAATGGAGTTAGTGCCCTTAGAAGAGACATGAGAGAGAATCTCTCTGTCAGGAATGTAAGGACACAGTGAGAAGACGGCCATCTACAAGCCACGAAGCAAGCTCTCCCCACACACCAGATCTGCTGGCGCCTTGATTTTGGACTCTCCAGTCTCCAGACTGAGAGACATAAATGTCCGCTGTTTATATATTTGGTATATCACCTGAACTAAGGCACAATGGATGCTGATCACACGAGCTCGCCCAGAGCCAGGGGATCCAAGAACCACAGTGGAAGACTATGCTGGCCAGAGACACAGGTTAGATGAAAATGTGGAATCAGGAAGGTTTAACTGAAATCAGAACAAGGAGGGAAAAGCAAATCAACCAAAGAATAGATATGTATATATGCATAGACCATGGACACAGACAGTAGTGGAATGATGGCGGGAGGTGGGTATGAAGGTAGTGGGGGCTGGGTGGTGGGGGCAAAGAGGAAGGAGGATTTGAGGAGCATCTAAAATACTGTCAACAATAAAATAAAAAGAACTGAGAAAAACCGGCTGGAGTTGTTAGAAGAGCCAGGGAATGATTAGAAGGAGGTTCTGTTTGGAGGCCACGGACTGAGGCTTCAGGTTACCTTCTACTGGTATCAAAGGATCCTCTTTCCAGAGCACGCAAGAAATAAGGTGACCCCAACCTCAGAATGAGAAAAATTCAGTCTGAACAGCAACGTGCAGGTCGGAACCCATTTCCAATATTTTCTCTAGTTGAAAAATTAAATTGGATGTTCAACAGAGTAAAAAGATGCTTCTAAATCAGAGTTAGCAAGGAAAAAGTTAGAGAAAAGTGTTATAGCATTTGTCAATTTAATAAGGTAAGCATATTCGCAATTGAGTGTTTTGAGCATGGGAAAAAATATTGTAAAGGGAATAAAAGTTTTATTCATTAGAGTGATACATGGGTTCTTGTACAAGATATCACTAATTTCTTAGCTTGCTTTATGACATTGTGGAAACTTCTATAGTAATAGTTCCATCCAGAGGCATGGCTTATACCGGCATGTTTTTAACCAGGAGAGTAAGAAATCTAATCTGGTTTCTGACTTATGTAGTCTCACTTCTCAGTAGTCCACCATGCATTCCAAATAATTTCTCTCAGTCTCTCCAAGAGAATAAAAGCATATGCCCATGTGTTTGTATCTGTGTATGCTCAGATATATATGAGACTTTTGCTGCTCTAGCCTTACTATTTGTCATAACTTAGTTTGCTGCCTCTTTTTCCTTGTTTTTACAGACACCACAGACTATCTTGCAACCTGAGTACCAGCCCTTGGTCATGAAGAACATTTCCACGCTGCCCGTGAACGTGTTGCTCTCAACAAACAAACCCTTCTTCATCTGTGACACGGAGAGATCGCCGTTGCCCCTAACTCCAGAGGTAACTGAGGGAGGATGGTCCTACCATGCTCCTGGAGGGAGCAGGGGAAGGGCACGTGTGTGTGTGTGTGTGTGTGTGTGTGTGTGTAAGAGAATGACATCAGTACACTAATTTCAGTCTAGAAAAAAAAAAAGAATTCAGAAAACAGTGAGGGAATAATAGAGAGAATCTTAAATGAGTCCTAAATAAATTCTACTGTCTCTGAGTAGAACATCTGCTATTAATGGTGTAAGGACTTCTGGCTCATTATGATGACCCTTTCATTGTAATGAAGCTCATCTTTAGAAAACAGTGACTTCACACTAAGGATAGTCAAAATCTTTCAATTCCCCTCCCTCAAATTTGACCCAAACTCCATCCTCAAGGAAAACCAGGAAATAGCCAAAGCCCAGTCTTTAAATCAGCCAGCCTATCTCCAGATGCCGAGAAGACGGAGCCTGGCTAAGGCAGGAGGCTTGAGTTCACCAAGCCACCAGTCTGGGGCAGGATGCAGTGTTCTCTCCACATCCCTGTAAGATCATCCCTGCGATCCTTTGCCGGGCATAAGGACACCAGTGGGAGTGGCTGGGCCATGGGTCAAACTGTCAGCAGAGCTGTCGGAAAAGACTGAAGAGAAGCCAGACCCACACCATCAGCTGAAGGAGAAGTGATGTAAAGGAGGAAGGCAGGGCAGGCAATAATCGCCACATCTCCGAACAGGGAGACTTGAGATTTGCTATGAGCCGCATGGAAAGGGGTGGGGGAGTGGGGGAGCGGGGGGAGAAGATGGATGGTTGTGAGAAGTGGGGAACAGAGCCGCTTAGTTAGAGGGTGTTGCAGATGGTACCTGACTTGTAGCTGTAAACTGCTCTGATGCTCTCCCTTACCCCTCCCCACCAATTCTTTGGTGAATCTCGTTCAAGCATGAGCTGGGAGGAAAACAGCTAAGATCCTCGAACAGAGAAATAAAAGGAGAAGATGATCATAAGCAAGAGGCAGGTGAAAATCTACTACAAGGAGACCTAGGCAAGGAAGAAGACCACAAGTATGACATGTAATCCTCTTCAGCCTCAAAGAAATTACAGATGGCATGACCAGTCTTTAGGATGAGATACAGGTGTTCAAAGAGCTGAGGAGTGAACTCAACAAAGCCCAGGAAAACAAGCAGATGGGAAAAGGAAAATTCAGACATGAGCAGCGTTCTCATTCTGGGTAGATTAGACACACTCCTGTCCCTCCTGGAGTCTTAATAAGATAAAAGTAGAAATGTTCAAAATGAAAGAAGCCCAGAGCAATAAAATAAAGGGGGGGGGGGGGAGAGAATGGTGTAACCAAATGTTGAGAGCTTTAAGCAAATTCTAGATGCTAGAATGACAATCGGGTGGGTTGACAAAAAGCCACAAAAACATGCAGCCTGGAAAATTCTCCATCGAGGCTGCAAACACGTGGCAGTCATTCAGCCCAGTAGCCTGGGTGCAGAGGCAACAAGTGTGAGTAGAGCGTTGAAAATAGAAGGATTCCATGTGCACCGGACAGCTGTCCCACCCGACCCCACGCAAAAGACATGGGCAGCTGACTTTTATCTGAAACCATAAAGGTAAATAAGTAACCAATCAGAATGTTTGTGGCTTCCCCGGAGCAACCAATCAGAATGTTTGGGGAAAGTTAATGTTTCTTGTGTGAGTGTCAGCACCGCAGAGTAACCCTAGGTCTCTGGGGTGTGTCCACTGCCTGATCGTCCCTCTCTTCCCAGAACCTGTTCTGTAGACCAGCCTTACCACAATAATTGAGAAATGGCCACCTCCGATTGTTGAGAGGCCAGGGTGAGTCAGAAACTACTGTTTCTTGTCATAACTCTTGTAGTACAATTTGGCCTTTTATATTATTTGCATGTATCACTATAATTAAAACATACATATGCTTTAAAAAATGAAGAACTTCTATAAATCAATTAAAAAAATACCAATAACACCATGGAAAATTAGGCAAAGGAAATGAACAGAGGGTTCCCAAAAAAGAAAAAATAGCTCTTAAGTATATGGAAATATGCTCAATTTTAATCATAGTAGAAGAAATGCAAATTAAAATTACTACAAAACACATTTTTCTCCTATCAGATTGGCAAAGAATAAAGATTGGATAGTGCTTGGTATTGCAAAGGGCATATGGAAACATGGATTCCTCTACAGTGTTGGTGAAGTGAACATTGGGAGACAATACGGTAGTAGCTATCAGAATTTTAAATGCCTGGCCTGCCTGGGTTGCTCAGTTGGGTGGAGCAATTGCCCATATACCAAAAAGGTTATGAGTTCAGTTCCTGGTCAGTGCATATACATAGGTTGGCTTTTTAAAATTAACACTACAACCAGTAACAACTGGGAGGTGGGATAAGCATTAGCTGACTTCATCCTCTTTATAGCTAGGTGTCAATAAGATACTATTTAAAGATGAAACTGGTTAATATTTAACTGTATTTTTTATTGATCATAAAGGGGTAACAATAATAGTAATATTTGGCATTCATATACGGTAAGCACTGCTCTGAAGACATCACATGTATATTGATTCATTTCATTCTCTTAAAAGGAGGTAGGTGCTGTTCTTGACCCTATTTTACAAATGGAGAAACTGAGGTCTAGGAAAACCAAATAACGTTGCCCAAATTCATAGAGCTAGTAACCAGCAGGCCAGGATTTGATGCCACGCCATCAGGCTCCAGACTCCATGATTTTAGGATTGATCTGTCTTGTATAAGATTTCTTTCAGGCTTCTTTCTGAGAAAAAAATTCAAACATGATATTTTGAAATAAATGAATCTAACTCTATTTTTGTAAATTTTTATTAGTAGTCATCCGTTATGTCTGGACTAATGCATATCAAGTATGAACTCTGAGAAATAATATATGGTGAAATTTTGGATACGTTTCTAACTTCTTCTTTGTGCTTTAATATATAATATAAAATTTTGTGGATATGTTTCTTTTCCACAAAACAAAAAAAAGTAATTTCTCAGGGGCAGCAGGGGAGGTGTTTAAGTCAATCTTCAAAGATACTTGAACACCAAGCATGGAGGTACCAAGTGCTGCAGATGCCATTGCTACATTATGGTCTGAATTGTGCCCAGCCAACTGTGCCAAGCGGCCAGCCAGGCTTTCAGATGGGATTAGCCAACTGAAGAGCCATTACCCTCTCTCTGACTCTTGGATCAGGTGATTGGCAGTATCACCTGGAACCATCTAACCATGCACCGATGCACACAGTTAAATAACGGAAGCTTGAAACTCAGTGGAGAGGGAAAGCTCTGTAAACAGATTCGCCCTGTGTACATTCCTCCCAGCTACCTCCGGGCACTTACTGCAAAACCAGGAGGTAGCTTTTATGCCAGTTAAATGTGGGAATCGAGTGATCCCTTTAAAAAAGCCAACTCATAGCCAGGCTTCCTATGGGAAGGTGTTACTGTGGCCTTGGCATCAAGGAACACATGGGGATTTGAACCAAAGAGAAAAAGAACAAGGGAAATCTACCCAGCAAACTCAGCACAGCTCCGGAGTGTCGTTTGAAGTTGACCAGAAAACAGCAGAGAGCAGATAACCCTGTGCTGAAGAGTTAGGATCACAGACATCAGCAAAGAAACTACCTGATCCGACCCTTTCTGGGCCATCCTCTGCAGAGCCCCTCCCCCCTCGCTTTCGCGGGCCTTTCTGAGATTCTTAAGTGAAGAACTTTTCCCATCGACTGGGAAGAGCATTTTACCATCTAATTTATTTTCAGGTGAGAATATTTTTATAACGGCTATTCATTGTAGATTTTCCTTTTTACAACTCAAACTTGATCACCTCGCAACTCCTATCAAAATCTCTTCCCTCAAACAATCCCCTCTCCAGATTTTCCTTGGTTTCATTTTCAACTAATAAAATATGTATGCATGCATATATAAATATCTATAATGTTGATAAATATAGATAACTATTGATATCAATATAAATATACTAGCTATTTAATCGTGTAAGTGGGGATACCTAATTATGGATAAATAAAGTGATATATATATCACTTTATTTGAATATATTCAATAGTAACATGAATGTGTGGATGTATGCACATAAATATATTTAAATAACGTTGGCCGTCCTGTTTCACGTATCAGGTTGGAAATGCATAGTACAAAGGTTGGTAATTTCCCCTAATCTTATTTGCAGCCTATTAAGCTGGAGATTGATGAAGAAAAAAATCTTCTGATCAAATTTGATCCTACCCACAAACGTGATCTGAATAACTGGGTGGCAGAAGAAATTCTAGCGATCAGGTACCTGGAGCACCCTCAGGTAGACAATCTGAACCTGCGTGGCGAAGTGCATTACCCCAATCTGAAGTTTGAGACCGTGGACCTGGATTTTGGCTGTATCCTGAATGACACCGAGGTGATCCGCTACGTTCCCATCACCAACTGCAGTCCACTGACTGTGAAGTTTCGCTGGTTCTTCATGACGAACCACGAGGGAAGTCAGATAAGGTACCGCCAGCATAGCTGTCCTGTGGAGCTTTTTCCTGCTGTTCGTTTTCTGTGTTGTTATTTTTTTTTCCTCCTTCATGCTTTGCACTGGGTTCCTATATTCTGTGCACTGGTCTTGCACGGATATTTTTGGCTCTGGCAACTAATTATTGACAAAAATAACGAAGAGCCTAATCTCAAGGTCCCTCCTAGGTTTCCAAGCAAGAAAAAACAGACAAAACATTTTTGAAAGCCCCAGTTGCCACCAAATTAACAGAGTTATTAATATCCATAAGCCTGCTTTAATTTTGAATCTAGTAGCTGGGTCATTAGAAACTTGTCAGTAAAAAAAAAATAAAGTCCCTGAACAGTTTTCTTAATAAGCATTTCAAAGCCAAAGCATGAATGACATAGCACAATACACGGAGCATGTGCTGCATATTTCAGTGGGTGGGTGGGTTTTATCCTGGCATCGTAGTACATATGTAGTGGGAGGTGGTGAGTGCCGAAACAGAAAAGCTATCTTCACAATATTTATGTTTAGAGGTATCTCTCTCCTGTCCAATTAAATTTAAATTCAACAAGGATCTAAATCCAGACTTAATTTAGAAAACACTCCTTTAAAAAAAATAATCAACAGTCTGTTTTATTTATTTATTTATTTATTTATTTATTTATTTTAAATATATATTTTATTGATTTTTTACAGAGAAGAGAGAGAGTTAGAAATGTCGATGAGAGAGAATCATCGATCAGCTGCCTCTTGCACACCCCCCATAGGGGATGTGCCCGCGACCAAGGTACATGCCCTTGACCGGAATCGAACCTGGGACCTTTCAGTCCGCAGTCCGACGCTCTATCCACTGAGCCAAACCGGTTTCGGCAACAGCCTGTTTTAGCCGGGCCGCAGGAAAGTTTTCATTTGGGTTAGCCTCGATGGAGACCAGGACCAATGGGCTTCCGCCTATTTCTTCATTTGGGTGTTTTGACAAGTGTCTTCAGCACTGAGCGCTGAGTGGCCATACTTAACTAAGGAAGCCTCGCGTTTCCTTGGCTTGTGGGTGCAGTCCTCATCTTGTCCCCGACAGCCGACCTATCCTTCCCAGCACCGTTACCATGGTAGCGATGGCTTGCTCTGGGCGTTTTCCATAGATAGCGAAGGACGACCTAGCATAGCCAGGCCTTGTCCACGCTGGTAGGCGGTGCCCTTTGCCTCTCCGGTATTCACTCGTTCATTTTATCACCTGGACCGAGGGTCAGGCCTGAGCCATGGAGCCTGGTCCTGAGGTGTCAGGGGCTGTTTAGGTTTGAAGTGAAATTCCTCGGAGGATGTACATTTAAAGTAATCGTGGAGAAACCAGCCAGCCTGACCTACTGAACGGCGAGTACCACATTCTGTGGAGCTGTTCTCATGTAGCGGCTAAACGAGTCTCTTCCACCTGGGAGCAAGGGCCGGGCTTTATTTATTTATTTATTTATTTATTTTTGAGAAGCCATTTCCATAGTTAAAAGAATGACGTTTTGAAAGTACGCTTGACCAATACTAGAGATGATATGCTGTAATTTTCTACTGCTTTAAGGATTCGTTGAACCAATCTTTTGCTTTCATCAGTATCTTCTTATATCTTGATATTGAGCTTCTGCTTATAATTTTTCATTCATTCATTCATTCATTCATTCAGAAAACATTTGATAAGTGATTCTTTTGCACCAGAAAATGTGTGAGATTGGGATATAAAAGCGAATAAGACATGATCCCTGGCCTGAGACTGTTGGGGAACCATACGTGTAAACCAGGCTCTAAGGGACGACGCAGGGCAGGGAGTCAGAGAGATGTGGCAGGGTGTGTAAGAGGCCTGGTATCTCAGGATAAGGAGTTTAGGCTCTTTCTTGGAGGCGGTGGTGAGATTCATAATCAAGAGAGCGAAGAGATTAGCCAAAGACACAGGCAGCCAGTGAGGTGATGGCCTGAGGGAAGGGGGCGGGATCTGGGTGGAGGTGGGCAGAGGAGGGGAAAATGGGGACATCTGTGATAGTGTCAGCAATAAAAATAAGGTTACAAAAAAAGAATATATATGAGAAACCACTAAACTTCAGACAGCAGAAAAAAAAAATTTATTATTTTCCACTTAATGAGGCTTTAGACATAAATAAAAGGACATAACCAATTTAAAAAGAGAGAGAGTAACAAGAGTCAGGTTTTTTTCAGAAAGATGCCTCTTAGCAGTATTCAGCGCAGTTACCCAATCTCGCCTTCCTGAGACGCGTTCCTTCCCTGGCTTGACCAACACCCTCTGTCCTGTTCTCCCCTCCTCTCCCAGCTCTCGACCAGCAGCCCCGCCGGGCGGGTGGACCCAGGGTTCCCTCCTGGCCCTCTGCCCTCGCTGACAGTCGCTCTACCCCACGGCCCCGCTTGGCCCGTTGCTGAGGCTCACACACGCGTCTCCACCAGACCCTCTGCTGACTTCCCAGGGCACCGCCTTCCTGACCTCTCCTCCTGAGTCTCCCGGGCGGCTCACTTCCAACTGGCCCACACCAGCCTCAGGCGCCCTCGTCTCCTCCGGCCTCTCCTCTCGGGCCTCTGTCCCCGGAAAGGCATCCCTGTCCTGGAGCTGAGTCACCCAGCTCCTCCCTGGCCCTAGCCCCACCACTTTGTCAACTCCATCACCAAATTCTACCCAGCCCGCCTCCTATAGCCGCCCATCCCCATCCCACTGTGTCACCCCCCAATTCAGCTCACCATTGTCTCCTGCCTGGCCCATCGCGACGGCCCCTCCCTGGGCTCTCTGCTGTCACTCATGCTCCACTCAGTAGCCAAGGGGCCAGTGTGGCAATGCCTGGGTTTTCAGCCTTTCATGACACCCCTGCTTCTTAGGAGACAGTACAGGATACTTCAGCAGAGCAAGTGCCGGTCCTGCATTTCTCTCTGGTTTCGTCTCACCTCACTCTGCCATCTCCACACTGACCTCCCTTACGGGCCTCTTTCCGGGCGGAGCTGCTCCCATCTGACTGCTCTCTCTCTCTCTCTCTCTCTCTCTCTGCTGGAAGCTCTCCCCCTCTTCCTAGTGAGCCCCTTCCCCCACTGTGTCTCAGCTGACACATCCTCCCCCACGAGGCCTCCTCGAGACGCCCCTCAGATGAGAACCCCTGCCGGAGGCTCTGGGAGCCAGCCCCCTGGGGCCTGGCCCCATTTGTGATAATGGCTCACTGTCCAGCTCCCCAGGAGGCCAGAGGGCACGTCTGTCCCGCTGCCCGTGGGTCCCAGGGCCTCGCACGGCCGGTGGCACAGAGTGGGCCCTTACAGGGTCGTTTTTAATCCGCTGCTCCCCTGTTCTCGTGTGCTGAGCGGAGAATGGTTGCATAACTGGTTGAAGATTCTTTTCTGTCAGCTTCCTGGCACTTGCCAAATGGAAAAGGTTCAAGGCATAATGTCACCTTGAATAGCAATAAAATAAAATAAAATAAAATAAAAAACAAAAAATGCCACCCGCCTTCCAGAAAGGCTCCCTCGGCGCCCGCGTCAGAAAAACATAAAGAACTCGCTGGCGAAAGGTCACTTTTATCAGCTGGACCAACACTAACCTTTTTTTCCAATTATAATTCTTCTCAGCACCGCAGTTAGTAAACAAAACAAGAGGATAAGGGAGGCTTTTCTTCTTCTTTTATTGCCCCAGGGAGTGAGGGTGCCTAGATTCTCTGTATTCCTTCCTGTTGCAACGCCCATACCTCTGCCCTGTGTGTGTGTGTGTGTGTGTGTGTGTGTACATGCACATGTGTGTGTGTGATTTTGTAGGCAACTTTGACTCATGTATTTAAAGAATCCCTGTTGTTTGAGCATTTTTTTTTCAAGTTGGCCCTCCTATCACATATGGGAACAAAAATAGAAGTAACATGGACAAGCATGCTAACACGCGGTGAGAGGGAAAGGCAGTAATTAGCTCTGAAACGTGCTCCTCCACGTGAGTCCACGTGTAGGACAGGGCTCTGGGTGACTCGGGTGGAGGACAGTCGGTGCGCCCACACACACCACACACACCACACGTATGAGGAAGCTGAGCGTGCACCCGGCTCAGCCAGCCCGCGGGGATGTGCCCTTTATGGGCTGACTGTGCAGCTGGACGGGAGCACGATGTTTCACGGCATCTGTTTGACAGAGGAGCCCACGGAAGCCCGCGCTGGCACCAACCTTCGCTGCTGAGCGGCCAGGGAGAGCCAAGCAGATGCCGGCTTGGCTGGTACCTCGGCGCCGCAGAGCCGAGGCGATGCTAGAACTTGAAGCGCCTGAGCCAAGCGGTCTCCAAGGACAGCTTTGCCTTTTTACTTCCAAGTCAGATTATAAATAAATTGAACACGGGGGCCTGAGGGAGCCCAGCCCTGGAGCAAAGGAGCATGTGTTGTTCGCACATTGATTTTCCCATGATGAGCATAAGTTGTCCAATATTGTGATTCGGAGAGGAGAGGGGAAGGATTGGAAAGGGGGTGGAGGAGGCCTCATTTTTCTGGATGCTTCCATCTGTCTCTTCATCATCCCTCAATTTCTTGCCAGTGAACCTTTTCTAAGATGTGATATGTCAGTGGTGGTTGAGATCGTGGGCCGTGGTTGGACACGGCTGTTTAAAATCCGGGCTCTGTCCTTCTGGCCATGTGTTTCTGGACCATTGCTGAGCTTGGGTCTACTCAACTGTAAGATGGAGATAATGTAGAAACCTAAAAGAGTTGCTGTGAGGATTAAATGTGAGATGCCTGTAATATGTCTCTGAGATAGGAAAGGAAATCAGGAATTTATTCCCTGAGGGTGCCTTCCTCTCCCACATACCAAGTGCTGCTAAGTGAAGTGCTCTCCAAGATCCTAATGCAGGGCAGGGAATGTCCGGGCAGGCCCGCAAAATCATCCGGTCTAGCCCTGCCAAGGCATTAGGGGTGGGTGAGTTAATTAAATGTTTGACCAAATATAGCAGGCTAATTTTTAATTTTTTAAATATATATATATATATATATATTTGTATCGATTTCGGTAAGGAAGGGAAAGGGAGAGAGATAGAAACATCAATGATGAGAGAGAATCATTGATCGGCTGCCTCCAGCACACCCCTACTAGGGATCAAGCCCACAACCTGGGATCCTACTGTTCGCAGGCTGATGCTCTATCCACTGAGCCAAACTGGCTAAGACAGCAGGCTAATTTTTAAGTTGATAATTTTGTATGGCCCGTAAATGATGTTATAAATATCCAATGGCCCTTGGCAGAAAGAAGGCTCCCCTCTCCCCCTGTTCTAAAGGGTTAGAGTAGTAGGGTCCTCAGACGCCTAGATGAAGGACCCAAGCCCCCATTTTCCTGACCAAGGGCAGAAATCCTTCCCCTGAGCCAGGCTGCATTCATCAGGGCTGGAGCCAGACCTAGCAGGTGACAACCCGTGTGGCTCAGGAGGTCAGGCCCAGAGTGCCTCCCGCACTCCCCACCCCTCCCTGCAGCACGCAAGCCCAGACCCACGATGAGCGCAGGTCCTTGCTTTGCCCACGGGTCCAATAAAAAAAAGTAAATATGTAGGGGATCGACTAGAGACCCTTCCCGGGGCAGCCTTGGGAGGTGTGGGCAGGTGACAGCAGGGGCACGTTAGGGAAGGGGCTCAGGTCACGGGACCACCTGGGAGTGGAGTCACCCTCTTCAAGGAAACGTGAACAGGACACGCTGGCTCCACAGACTCCATGACGGCAAGACTCTCCCAGTTCTAATGGGTTTCTCCTGGGATGTTAGGGTTGGAATCCAGGTCCCTTAGTGAATACCCCATTGAGTCCTGGGCCTCTGCCTGCCCACAGGAGAGAAGGAGCCTCAAAGGGAGGAGGCCCTGGGATCTGGGTGGGCAGCAGTGGGCATCCCTGCAGCAGAAGGAAACTTTAAATCAGGAGAATGGGCCTCACCCAAGAATGAGCCCACCTCTGCCCCGACTGGCTCTTGTGAAGAGAAAGGACGTGGCCTGGCCCTGCTTTGACCTCCTAGCTTTTCTGTGGAGCCAGGCGGGCCTAGAGTGACCCATCTCCTGGCTGACATTGGCGATCCCAGCCTATAGAAATGTGATCACGTCCTATTTCAGAGCCCAGTTCAGGACTTCTAGACCTACTGGTCCCCCCACCCCCCTTCACTCCTTCTCAGCCAAACTGATCAGCCCTGGTTGCTAGGTAACTGTTACCTTAGTGACAGAACACTCCAAAGGGTTCTGAATGGTTATTTGTGCCCACCGGACACCGGCAGTCAGAGGCAGAGCTGTGAGCCCGACCTGCCATGGAGGGCCTGCTGCCTGCCACCGCGTCCGCCTCCCGGCTGATGCTGGAGCATCTGTGCGGGGTGCTGCTGGGGATTCCTGAGAGCTTAAGACATGGCCCGGGTCCCCCTGCGTTCCCCTGGGGGATCCTGGTGGGCGCTCTGGCGGCAGTGGCTGGGAGAGCAAAGAGATGACACACTTCAAGGAGGCGCCAGGTAAAAGGGGTTCTGCCCACCATGGGCGACATAGTGAGAATATTGGGTCAATGACCGAAGCTGATGTCAAACCACCAGGGGTGGAGGCCAGTCCTCTCTTGTTACAGACCTTGTGTTTGAGGGCCCTGAATCAGTACCTGGGCAGGCAGTCACTTCAGCACATGGTTGACTTACTGAAAACAGTATGCAAGCCTAAACATTCCCAAGTGACTAATGAGAAGCCCAACTCAAAAGCCTCAGGGATTGATGGAGAACAACTTCAGAAGAGCATAATGGGTAATTTGAACAAAAATACACGATCCAGGAAGTTCAGAGCTCCTCTCAGAAGGAATTATGGAATGGGAGCAGAAAACCCGGGAGAAGGAGGAGGAGAAACAAAGGCTGGAGCCGTTGGATGCAGGAATGGAGCAGGCCCTGCCAGATGGAGTTCCCCATCGCTGTCAGTGGCCGGAAACCCAATGCCAACCAGCCCCAGGCCTGCCTCTCCTGAAGATCACGTGGATGACAGAAACTCGGGATCCCCACAAAAGAGGGAAGCAGAAAAAGGGGATGCTGGCATCCATGTGTCCCAGGAAAATCGGGGATTAGCCAGACAATTGTGGAAGCAAAAGCAAACGAATGAAGCACTTGCCGCAGAAATAGCCAGCCTGCAAGCTGAAAGAGCGTCTTTGCAGCGTGAAAATTCAAACCTAAAAGATGAGATTCAGCCGCTGACGCTGAAGCCGAAGCTTTGAATTCTGCCCGATACCCGTGAAGATGCGACACAACTACAAAAAACAACCAATTGAGGCAGAAACACACTCTTTCTATTGACTTAATTTAAATAAATAAGTCCATAGAAAGGAAAAAAAATTAGGAGACACATGGTTCTTTATTTTTCTTGCAAAACAAAAATAGATATAATGAATAGCACAGGGCAGGTTTGGGGGTGGGTCCTTGCATGCAGCCATCCCAGGCTGCACTGTGTGAGGGTTGAGAGCCTGGTCTCTGAGGCGGAATCATGCTCAACCGCCTGCGCCATGTGACCTTGGCAGGTAGCTAAGTGTCCCTCAGCTGCAGCTTTCTTATCTAAAATGAGTGGGGGGAGAGGGGGGGTGATAAGGGCACCTCCCACATACAGAAGTGTTGAGGAGCCATGCTGGTCACATAATACATGCTCACTAAACGCCTGCTCTTATGGCCATCCCTTTACTGAGGAAACTGAGTGGATTGGCGCCTGTGATGTTAACTCCAGGCCACATTTTGAGAAGCAGCGTCCCAGAGGCAGCTTTGACACACTGTCTCCTGTCATCCGTCTGAAGCCAGTTCAGGCCCTGGGGAGGCCTAAGCTTTAGTCTCTTCCATAAATACCCTTCTCTTTTCCCTGTAGGCCCTACCCCTCCCAGAACCCTTTAAGCTTCTGCAACTTTATCTTTCCCACCTCCCAGAGAAGTTTGGATCAGAGACAAAAGCAGGCACGGAGCCCTGGAGCTAAAGGGAGCAGCTCTGATGAGGGGTCACAGGGGTCACAGAGGAGCACTACAGGTCAGGTCCAGAGGAACACGAGTGCTTGTCTTCCGGAGCTGCCATAACACAGTATCTCACAGACTGCGAGGCTTACCCACAGGATTGTTTCTCACAGCCTGGAAGCTAGACACGAGATCAAGGTGTGGGCAAGGTTGGTTTCTGCTGAAGGCCATGAGGGAAGAATGGGTTCCAAGCTTCTTTCTGGCTATGGATGACTCTTCTCCCTGGGTCTTCCCTCTATCCATGTCTGGGGCCAGATTACCAGATTACCTCTTCTTATGAGGACACTAGTCATTTTGGGTTAGTGTCCATCCTAATGACCTCATTTTAACCTAATTACCTCTGAGGCCCAGTCTCCAAATATGGTCATTTTCTGTAGTGTTGGGGTTTAGGACTTCAGCACATATCTTTTGAGGGGGACCAATTCAGTCCATTACAGTATTTATTTTTAAAAAATCAAATCAGTAAATACAGGAGGACACATTAGAAAAGTAAAAATGCCCTGATAACAGAAGCCCATAAGTCAGGAACAACTTACCAAAACTGACTTAAATATATATAATCCCAATGGTTTCATAACCATTGAAGAAATTAAATCGTTTCACATCTTGCTATAATAAAATACTAAGTACTGATAGTTACAGGCAAGTTCTTCCAAGGAATAAATAATTCCAAACTTACACAAGTTCTTTTTAGAAAATAAAAATAAAAAAGGAACTATTACCCAACTCATTTTATGGAATCAGAGGAAAGAAATGAATCAGACTTGTAGAAACTAATCTTCATACCACAACCCGCTCATTAAACCAGGTCAGAGACATAAATATTTCAGGTCATTCTCACTCATTAATTCAAACTATAAATGCAAAATATTCATTAAATATTAGCAAATTGAGTCTAGGGAAGAATAAAAGGATGGGATGTCATGATCAAGTTAGGTTAATTTCAGGAATTGCAAAATTGGGTTCCACATTAGAAAGTCTAATGATTTAACTTCTCGCATTAACACAGTAAAGAAGAAAAACAAATGGTCATCTCAACAGATTAAGGAAAAAAACTAAAACTAAATACTCACTCATGAGAAAATTCCTTAACCTGATCAAGGATAACTTGAGAAAATAATAAAATGTTAAAATCCTTTCAGGAAGATATGAAAATAAATAAAGGAGACTAGATTTGGGAAGAAAGAAAAGTGGCATAATTATTTACATGGAAACTCAAAATAATCTACAGGTAAATTCTTAGAACTAGCCAAAGAATTGAGTGAGGATGGTAGATAGATATAAATGTGAAAGGCAATTTTTTACACGTGAAGTACATGTAGGACAAAGCCTTGATGGCCTCTGATCAAGATACAAAAAGCACAAACCTTACGAAACTATTGATAATTTCTGCATTAAATTTGAGAACTTTGAGTCATCAAAGTAACACCATAAAATAATTAAAGGAGAAGTTGCGAACTGAAAGAAAGACCTAGAATACTCGTTATCTTCAAATTACAAGTGTAACTAATCTATAAATTATGCCTTTGAAGAAAAAAAGAAAAAAATTCCATTTAAAAATGGGAGGTAGTGGGTAGTTACTTCACAGAAGCGGAACTATAGATGGCAGATATAGAGATTCCACCTCATTAGTAATGTTGAAAAAGGAGGTTAAAACAATAGCTAGACACTACAGCACACCCACAAGCGTGGGTCACATTAAACGTGACCACACCAGACATGGTGGAGGCTACGGAGGGACAGCAGCTCGGGCATTGCCAGTGAGCGTGTCCGCTGATAGCAATCACTTTAGAAAGCAATGTGTCATTCACTGGTGAAGTTGACTATGAACATTCTCAAAACTCCACCCAACCTCCTAGCCTGTAGGATGTGTGTCATCTTTCCTCAGTTCAGCTTCTGTCCCCAGTACCCACCAGGCCAGTACATTCCACCAGTTTTTCCTCAGAAGTTTCCCAGACTCCATCCTTCCTCTCAGCTCTCCTGGCCGCCTCCGTACCCAGCATGCCTCCCTCCCATTCCTACACGCAATGCTAGCTCGCTGCTTCCTCCTAGTTTCCCCAGCCCACACCATGTTCAGGCCGCCCGTCCATCATCTCATTCATTCCTTCTGACCTTCTGACGCCCACTGCTTTGCAAGGCCAAACTTCCTGCCTGTGTCCTCCCTCTCAGCCGTTGCCTCTCGCTTTCTCTCGAGCTCTCCCTGTCTTTGCCCTCAGTGCCTGCACCCCATGTCTGAGAGAGCCCTCCTCTACATCCTCTCGTTTCTTCCATAAGAAAACAATATCCTCCTCTCCCCCATTCCCTCCCCAGCCCAGTGTAAGCTGGCTTTTGGCCCCTCCCTGAACTGAAACTGCCTCACTGGACAATCAGAAATGATTTCTTGACTCCGCATACTCCTTGACGTCCACTCTATTTTTAGTGTGAAATTGCATCGTGTGTGAAAAAAGTGTATATAACACGTAAGCATGGTTTAAGAATAAGAATGACATGAGCATCCATGTTGCATCACCCCCATTGTAAGTAGGACACCAGTAGTAAATGTTGAAACCCCTTGTGAAGGAGAACAGTGTGAGGTGAGCCTCCAGCAGCCCTGCTTATCCTCCGTGTTGGCCCCTAAAGTCCTCCCAGGCCTCCCCTAGATGGGCCCATCCATCCAGATTCTCCTCTCCCCCTGGGATGGACCAGCTGGTTTATCTGCTCACATTCGCCTGGAGGGCTGTTGGCCCCCTCTCAAGCCTGAGCTTCCAGAAACAAGTTCCTGCCTTTGGGGTTGGCCTGCCAGGGACTCAAGGCCAAGCAGGGCGAGCCCTTTCCCGCGCTTCCTATTTAACTTGGAAGTGACCGCCGTTTTAGGGATTACCTAGTCTGCCTCTATTTAGTCCAGTCTGCTGAGAAGCCATATTTGTTATTCCAAGGAGAAATGAATTGGGATGTTTTTCGTTTCAATAGTGTTAACAAAACTTTTCATACAGCTTTTATGTTGTTATAGAAGAACTCCAGTTCCCTTATTATAAATTAATTCTTTTTGAGGCATCTTCCCAAGGTCTCCCCTATTGGTAGAGGGCATCCGCCTTTTAGATATTTAGTCAGCCACGCCGGCCTCCGAAGCCATCAGTGGGGGAGTATCCGCCTGTATCTGAACCCGAGTTAAAGTGATGTCCGCTCGGTTCACTTTGTGAGCTGATTCTTAAAAGGAGCGCCGTTGTCTTATCTATGGGCTCCTGTTAATTAAAATCCCCCAAAGAAGCTTCATCTGCTGAGATCAGGCCTTAGAAGAAATTGACTTTCAAAACGGTCCTGTTTTGAGGAAATATTTCCAAAGAGCTTAGAAGCTGATTAAAAGGGAGAGCTCGCAGCTGCGTCTCCGTGAGCGTGCAGCAGTGGGGACCCCTTCTGGAGCTTTTGGGGAAATGGCCGTTTCTCACAGAAATCCCTCCAGAGAGCTTCAAGGCAGATTCTGGGCACATTCCCCTGCACTTTTCCTTATCTAGATACCAGAGTACGTTCTAGGAAGTACGTTCTGTCTTCCTTATGTCATGGATTTCAATTGCTTTTAAAACGAAAGGCCTGCCTACTTTGTGAGTCCCTGCCGTGGGCATGGTGACATGGAGGAGAAGCCCTCCCCTGTGGGTCCGGTGGACTGAGTTAAGAGTATGAGCGTCGGAGCCAGGCTAACTTAGCTCAGCCACCTGCTCTGTGAGCCTCAGTTCTGTCATCGGAAGCCTGAGGACCATCCTAGCACCTTGTGAAGATTTAATTACTAGGCAGTCCTCACTTAATATAATGCCTGGTAGAGAGTGGCAGTAACTGCTGACTGCAGTTACTTAATTAGGGCCTGTCATAGTCCGTGCAGGCTGCTATAACAAAAAGTCCAGCTCCTGGGGGGGCTTAGGAGCAAACATTTATTTCTTACAATTCTGAAGGCTGGGAAGTCCAGGATCAGGGCGCAGACAGATCGGCGTCTGGTGAGGACCCACACTTCCTGGTTCATAGACGGCATCTTTTTTCTGTGGATTACTTGGAAGAGGGACAGGCTAGCTTCCTGTGGTTTCCTTTATAAGGGCACTAATCCCAATGAGGGGGGCTCTGCCATCAGGACCTAATCACTTACCAAAGGGCTGACCATCAAATACCATCACCTTTGGGGTATGATCTCAACATCGAAATCTGGGAGGACACAAACATTCAGACCAAACAGAGCTTACACTTTTATCACCATTCCTGTGACCTCCTTGCCTCCGTCCTATACGTCAGTGATCCACAGCCTTGGCTGCACACTAGAATCATGCTGGGACCTTTTCCTAACTAACTCAGAACGCCTCCATGGGCAGTCAGGTATCGGTTGTTCTTAAAGTTCTGCAGGTAATGCCATGAGGATCACTGTTCTAGAAGCTCCAGTTCCATCTCCTTTTGAGAATCTATAAAAATCCACTTTTTAAAGGTCTGAGTAACTTGAGTCTCAGCAACTCCATGATGTCCTACCAGCTTCCACCTGAGCCCAGGTGGCCAGTCAGAAGCACTAGGGGACGTAAGAAAATCAGAGGCTCAGGCAGGCAGGCCGCTTTCCGTGATGGGCGTACATCCGCAGACCGGGCCCCCTTCTCAGGTTGGCCGAGCCAACCCCGCTTGCAGGGAAGGCGCTGAGCCAGCCCATCTGTTCCCACCTGCCGTTTGCTTCCCATGGTGGGAGGGGCAGTAAGTGTAAGACCACAAAGCCAGGCAATAACTATGGAAATGTAGGTTGGGACTTGGTGTTTGTGCCCAGAAAGGCCCAGGAATTTGCCCACTTTTGACATGATTTAAAGCCACGATAACAGTCTGCTCCCTTTAAAAGCAGGAATCAAGGACCTATCTCAGTTGTCAACAAACCGCAGCTCTCGAGCCACATGCGGCTCTTTGGCCCCTTGAGTGTGGCTCTTCCACAAAATACCACGGCCTGGGCGAGTCTATTTTGAAGAAGTGGCGTTAGAAGAAGTTTAAGTTTAAAAAAATTAGGCTCTCAAAAGAAATTTCAATTGTTGTACTGTTGATACTTGGCTCTGTTGACACATGAGTTTGCGGACCCCTGGCCTATCTAATCTGGAGCAGGTTTGTGATGTGAGCCTCAGAGGAAGCAAGAAAGGAAGAGGGAGAGGGAAGAGGAGAGGGAAAAAGAGAGGGGCTTAAGAAATGGGAGAAGCAGAAATTAGATAGCTAAGAGGAAGAATGGGAATGTAAAAACCACCTGATAAGACCTAACAAGTAAACATGACAGGTTTGCTTAACATGGCCCACAGCGTAGAAACCGAAAGCAGCAGCAGACAAATACCTCCTCAATGAAATCAGTTACACCAAGTAGCACACCTTCATATTCTCAGATGGCTGAAAACTCAAACTTACCTCTGGACCATGCTCGGGGGACAGATGGGACACCAGTGGCAGTGATGGATCATGTTCCTCTTCTGCTGTCAAAATGGGGCAGAGGGCCTTGACCAGGAAGGGCCTTCTCAGCCTCTCTCAGGCATCTGCTTGATCCTCAGGACCATGGAGAGTCTTCTGAGAGGTTTAAATGGGGAAGTGAAGAATCAGAAAGTTCACTTGGGCTGCAAAGGGGGCATGGGTGAGACGGGGACAACCCAAAATGCCCAAAACCCTGAACCATGTTATAAACAGCGAGGGAAGACAGAATCCAGTAGGATTTTTTCCAGTTTTTATGGTATGCAAGAATGAACATCAAGAAGCCTGCAGAGAAATCAGTGTTAGGAATCCAGACAGAGGGGGCCAGCCTTTGTCAAGAAGGTGAAAATGACCCAGCCAGCGTGGCTCAGTGGTTGAGCGTCAACCTATGAATCAGGAGGTCACGGCTCAATTCCTGGTGAGGGCACATGCCTGGGTTATGGGCTTGATTCCCAGAAGGGAGTGTACAGGAGGCAGCGACCAGTGATCTCTCTTCATTGATGTTTCTATCTCTCTCCCTCTCCCTTCCTCTCTGAAATCAACATTTAAAAAAAATTTTTTTTTTAAGAAGAAGGTGAACATGCTGATGGAGATGCAGTGGGAATAGGAGGTGGAATAGCAGGTCTTTGATCCTGGGCTCAGAATCCCATCCTGACAGCCACAGCCCAAGACTCGCTTCCCACTGCTGCCTCCTGGCCTGTCCATGAGCGAGGCTGAGCGGCTGGTGGGACAGAAGGGGTGGAAATAAGACAGAAGTGGAGGAGCAGTGAGGGCCACCACAGTCAGTACCTACATTTGCTGTTTGTGCTTTGCAACCCCTCCACCCAGTGCCAGGAGGAAGAGATGTGAGAACAGGGCAGTGAAGTAGCAGAGGAGAATCCGCTCCTCTCCTGTCCCCATGCTGCTGTCCCCATCCCATCCTGGCTGCCTCCACTGCTGGCCTCACTGACTCTCACTCATTGCTGGTCTTCACCATCATTGCCATCGTCACCATCACCATCCTCCTCCCATCATCATCCGCTTCCATTGGGCTCCTACACACACCCGCCGTCTGCAGCAAACGTCTCACTTGTCCCAAGAGGACCAGGTTCTCCCAACCCTTTTCCCTTTACCGGGAGCTTCCCCTCTGACCCCGCATCCTTTCCACGCTTCCTCCCTGGCAGTGAGATAGCTCCTCCTCATGAGGACTTCCCCAAGCAGCCAGGGGAGGTGCGTCCCGCCCTCCTCTGAAGCCAAACAGACTCTCCTCTCATTTGAATTTCAAAACTGATGGCAGTTCCCACCCATCCCAGCACAGGGACAGCTCGTGTGCATTAGATGTTTAGCATGACCCCGGCACCCTGCCGAGTGTGTGACACGAACTAAACCCCACAGCAATCAGAGGAGGAGGGTTCCATCACTCACACAATACCCAGGCACGTGGTGTGTAAATGCGGAAGCCAGAATTCTCTGAACCGCGGTGCACTCTGCACACCTTGCCGCTGAGCCCGGAACCCTGAGCTGCCCCCCCTGTATCCCTGACTACGGCCCCGTGGCTCTGAGTCCCGTGAAGCAAGCGTTGGCTTTCTCACCTCTGGAATCATACAATACAATACAATACAATACAATACAATACAATACAATACAATATTACAGTGGTTCCCTAGAAGCAGAGCCCAAGCTTAGGATGGTGATTTCTGGCAGGTGATTTATTGAGGGAAGGCTCTCAGGAGGAATTATAAGAGAGTAAAAGAGACAATATAGAGTGCAGGAGAACATTATGGGGAGGTGTGATTTCAGATGTCTTGCCTCTCTCTGACCCGGGGGAACTCTGGAGTGTGAATTGCATCAGAGATTATCCCACACAGAGGCAAGGAGGCTGGGTCCTCACCCTCATCAGACACCCTTGCCTGCAGCTCACACCTGAATGGGTGGGAGGACATAACGTCCCGGGCAGCTCCCCAGAGCCAGGGCAATGCTCCCGAGAAAGGTGCAGCCAACACCCACAGCACCCAGGGGATGGCACACCATTCTGGTAAAGGGGTCACAGGCAGTGTGCCCATGGCATGTGCTACAGTGGTGACTGCAAAAAATTAAATGGCGCATGAGCCACACATAACGCACCTGCAGGACCCTTTCAGCCAGCATAGCTGTCTTCACCCTCTGGACACGCCCAGAATCCAGGCCCAATGAATGAATGAATTAGAAGTCATTGTGTCCACTGCAAGACTGTCCCTACCCTTTTTTTTTTTGGGGGGGGGGGTAGGGGGGGAGAGGAGGGCTCATTTGCAAGGCACAGACTTTAGTGGAAAGCCACCATACACCATTCTACCTCCAACTATTGTCTGGACGACAGCACAAAATATTAACTGGAACACAAACATGTCCTTTGGGGTTTTATTTTGATGGGCCACTGCCTCCCAGGCAATAAGAGCGGCGGACATTTTTTTTTTTTTTTTTAATTTCCAGCACAAAAGAATGTATTGACCCAAGGTTAGCAAAAATTGAAAATAAAACACGGAGAGGGAAACTGCTGAGCCCAAACCAGCATATCTGATTGACAGCGTGTCTGACAGTCACATGGTTCCGTCACAGCTAAAGGGCACGGTGGGGGGTGGGCTCTTCCCTCGCTCCTGATGCATCTGAAGTGGGTAGCTCTGGAATTGGACCAATATTGATTTTTATTTTATTTTTTGCTAGTTTGCTGTGCACTGTCTTTTAAAAATAACTGAATCTAATCCTGTTTGGGTCAGCATAACAGGAACGTAGTCATCTGTTCCTGAGGATAAAATGAAATCTGGTCCAGAAAGACTCTGCCACCGTTCTATTTCAGCTTCGTGGAGCAGGTTTTCGCCTCTGATGGTGCGCGGAAGCCTCCGTTATGATAAAGGTTCTGCCATCTCCTGTGGCTGGACTGTTAGTAGCAGGGCTGCCTGACTGCTCTCCTTTGCTCATTTCCAAAGAGGCCTCTCACTTCCCACTTGTCAGGCACTATTGTCACCTGAGGTGTTGTGTGTCCTCAGGTCTGCGGACGGATCTGCTGCAGCTGTGTGTCTTTCCTATACAGATATTCCCATATGCTTTTAAGCACCTTTATTCATAGTATTAAAGCTGGAGCCCAGCTCCTATGGCTCAGTGGCTGAGTGTCAACCTATGAACCAGGAAGTCAGGGTTCATTTCCTGGTCAGGGCACATGCCTGGGTTTTGGGCTTAATCCCCAGTAGAGGGCATGCAGGAGGCAGCCCATCGATGATTCTCATCATTGATGTTTCTATCTCTCTCTCCCTTCCTCTGTGAAATCAATAAATATATACTGTACATTTAAAGCTGGAAACAGCCGAAGTGTCTGTCAATAAGAAAATGGATAAACACACTAACCAGCTATTATTGCTCAGTGATTAAAAGAACAGACTACTGCTCTGGCAATAACATCAGTGAAACTAAAAGCATCCCACTGTTCTGCCCAGCCGGTGTGGCTCAGTGGTTGAATCAACCTGTGAACCAGGAGGTCACAGTTCGATTCCTGGTTGGGGCACATGCTGGGTTACGGGCTCAATCCCCACTGTGGAGTGTACAGGAGGCAGCCAATCAATGATTCTCTCTCATCATTGATATTTCATCAATGATTCTCTCTCATCATTGATATTTCATCAATGATTCTCTCTCATCATTGATATTTCTATCTCCCTCACCCTTCCTCTCTGAAATCAATAAAAAATATTTTAAAAATAAAAGCATCCCACTGTTTGAAAGAAGTCAGATACAAAAGAGTGCATATTAATAAACCCATGTATGTGCAGCTGTTGGCATGTCTAATCCACAGTGCTCAGGAGCAGGTGAGTGTGCGGAACCAACGGACTGGGTAGGGGCACAGGGAAACTTTGGGGGAGGATGGAAATGTTCAGTGTGTTAATGTGATCGTGGTTTTGCAGGTGTGTGTGTGTGTATTTGTAAAAACGCATCAAACTGTATGCCTACCATGAGTGCACTGTGTATGTAAATTACACCTCGGTGAAAATTGATTTAACAAGTGATACTCGATATGGCAGAAGTCACAAAGTTGGCAAAGGAAAGGGCGCATGCTAGAGAGTGGACAGTATCCTAAAAGAGTGCGGATGGGATGATCTGAAACTTAGGAGGGAGGAAAACGCCCATGGCAAGATGGGACAGTGTTGGGTGCTTCGTGTAACAAGTGACATTTCCGCTAGGCCTCTGAGACAGAGTGAAGTGCGTGCGGGGCCAGAATGAACATGCAAGTGACATTGGGTCGGTATTAATATAACGGCCCGAGACGTGGGAGGGGAGGAGTCCCTAAAAGCCACGTGCAGCCTGAGGGGAACAGGAAGAATGGGGGTGACCCTGCCACTCGGGCCTTTGTGACACCCAAAGGCCTTTCCGGTCAGTGAGACCTGGACAGTCACCGATTTCCCCCTCCATCCTCTGCTCGGAGGAACCTGAGCGGCACCAGAGCCAACTGGCTGAGCCAGGACCTGGGTGGAGCAGTAGGGGGCCCAAGAGCAAACCTGTTTGAGGCAGGGCCCTGCGAAGGCTGAGCCGCACCCACAGGGCCAGAGGCTGAGTACCCCGCCTTCCTCGCCCGAGCCCTGCCCGGCTTTCTGGGTCTCTGGGAGCAGGATCCTGGTACCCATTCATTCACAGCCATGCCCGAGCGCCTGCTGTGTTAGCGCCAGGCACCGTATTAGGATGAAGCAGATACACCGAGCTCACGGTCCAGCAGGGACAGGAGACTTAAGTGCGGAGGGGAAGCCCCGGGGCTTGTGGGTATTCAGAGAAGAGAGACTCCATCCAGACCGGGAAGGGTGGTCAGCAAACGTTTGGGAGGAAGTGAACGTCAGCTAAGATTTGAGCAAGGGGGGGTGTAGGGCAGTCCCTTCTAGGCCTGCCAGGTCTAGGATTTGGAATCAAGAGCCCACCCAGGCGCCGACTTGTCCCAGCTGGTGTGACTGTCACTTGCCCAGGAGCCTGTAGGTTTGTGATGAGGCTGCGGAAGCCGGACCGTGCCCGCCTGCCCCAGATGGAGTCCATCCCGGGACCTCGGCCTCCACCAGCTCGCCAGCAGTCTCCGCGATCGAATCCCCTGAGATTGATCCAAGTGATTTTGTTAAGTAAGTGCAAAGCCAGAATGGAATGATTTTAATAGCATTCTTCTCTCTGCACTTACTTACATTCTCAAACTCATCCCTCGTTTATTCATCCAACCACTCACCGGTTCACAGTTTAATGAGCGCCTTCTGTATGTCAGGCCCTAGACCAGAAGTCACCTCTGCTCTCAGTAGGCCACACATAGTCCCCTGAGTCCTGTGGGACTGAGCCCTTCCTACCATGGTGCCCTCTCCATCTGCCCAAGGCCCACCACCAGGGTCAGGTCAAGGTCAGCAAGCAGAAGAGGATATGACAACTCGTCAAGCATTACACCCTCACAATGAAATGCTCCAATAAGTGATGCAACTTAACGCTGAGCACGGCGGAACACATCCAGATTACCTGGGGGATCGCCAGAGCCTCCAGACCCTCCCAGAGCTTTTTATAGGTCGAACACAGACGTGACAGGCCAGGAAAGAGGGCTTGGGCCTGCAGGAAATCAATCAGCCTGATGCCCTGCACTGCTTGCCTGGGCTCTTGAGAAAAGCCTCCTTGAGTGAGAGCCCTCTTGTTTGGGGCACAGGGGCGGCGGGAGGAAGATGGGGTTATTGTGTTGTGATGACTGTCAAAGCAGTGATTCTCTACATTTTCGTTCACTCCCAGGAGCACCCTTGTAGATGAAGACACTTGGTTTAAAGAAAAAGAAAACAGAAGAACAGAAGCGCCCAAGCTGGTCAACTCAGATGTACGGTTTCCTTTGCCTGGGGCGGGGGTGGCAAGTCCAGGGTCCTTTCTGTAAAACAGAGGCAGAAGCAGGTCCAGGAGCAGAGGGGCCAGCAGGGGGCTGGGGTTTGGCTGTGATGAGGCTGCGAAACTTTATCCGGGTCACGTCCCAACCAAACACCCGACACAGAGCCCCACACCTCAGTGAGAGCACAGACACCTCAGCCGCAAACGCTCTCTAGGATGGAAAAGCCAGTTTCCTCTGAACCTGAGGGAGCACCTCCTGCTCTTTGCAGCCCCTGGATGAGGTTCTAAGAGGAGAAATATTTTCCTCCGTGATTTCCCAGTAAAAACAAAGAGGGAATCAAGGGATTTTACATATTCATACCCTTAAACTCTCCTAGAATAATGACTTAGGCAAATCATTGGAGATGCATAGATTTGCATACGAAGATATTTGTGGGGTAAGCAAGCATTGTCACCCTCCTTAAGTAGGAGGATGCATTGGCTTAGCCTCTCGACACACGATTTGGCGAGAGTGTCAGAATTTAAAATGCACACTTCCTCTGCGGGGGATATTATTCTCCAGATACACCTTTACATTTACATCAAGACATGTCATTGTTCTCATTCATTGCAGTGTTGTTGGTAAAAGCAACAAAAATTGCAATGGCTCCATAATACGAGACCACTTAAATAAACTAAATTGCATCTGCAGAAGAATTATACTATGAAATTCTTTTGCAGAAAATGAGGAAGTTTTTCATATATTAACTTGGATCAATCTCTGATATATTAAGTAAAAAATATTACATGTTCTATTTTTGTTGTTGTTATTCCTCACCCAAGGGTATTTTCCCATTGATATTTAGAAATACGGGAAGGGGAGGGAGAGAGAGTAACATCATTGTAAGAGAGATACATCAATTGGTTACCTCCCACATGTGCTCCAACCTCCAGGGCTGGGGGTCGAACCTGCAGCTGAAGTATGTACGTAGGTATGTACTATGTATGCACGTATATACATGCGCTTGACCAAAATGGAACCTGGGACGTTTCAGTCCATAGGTTGAAGCTCTAGCCACTGAGCAAACCCAGTTAGGGCCAATTTTTTAAAATTATCTTAAATGATACTTGTAAAGAATATTTAGTTACATGGGAAAGCACCACTCATAATATCAACTGAAAACTCAGAATATAAATATATATACAAATATACACACATATATATTCATATATCTACAGTATAATCTCATGGTTGATTTGTATTTCCCTATTTTAATGTTTCTGTATTTTTCACATTTTTTTAGAATGAGTATGTGTTTGTATATAAAACACTTGTCTTTGAAATGTTAATTTTTTTCCTATAGCTAAAGATGATTGTCAGAGAAAACTCAAGAAAACAGAAAATTGAAAGCAAAAATCCTCAAAATCCCACCATTTATAGAAAAAAATATTACTGAAATTTTAGCAAACAGCCTCCCAGATATATCTATTTGCATATGCAAATCTCTGAATGAACTCTTCCAGGGTGATACAATGGCATATCTCATTTTACATAAATGGAACTGCTTCTTCACTCAATAATCTATTGTGCGCATTATTTCTAGTCCATAAATACACATTGCATCATCCTTCATGAGTAGAGTACCACATACACTTCATTTAAAGTGATCCCTTATTGATAGGCATTTAATTGGCTTCTAAAGTCTTGCTACTTTAAATAATGCTGCAGTAAACATCCCTGTACATACATTTTGTCCAATTATCTCCATAGGAAAAAAATTGTCCAATTATCTCCATAGGAAAAAAAAAATGTATTATAGGCGTACTTCAGAGATATGTCAGTTCTTTCCAGACCACCACAATAAAATAAATCTATTACATAAAAGTCAAGTGACTGAGGCGACTGGAATGACCCATAGCTATGACACACATTGCATCCGGCCAACCGGCCCAATTGGGGGTGGGGCCGGCCAGCCAACCGCCTGTGTCCCCTTGCCCTGGCTGGCCCCAACGCAATCGGCCCCAATCAGGGCGGGCTGGCCGAACCCGACTAGTGCATGAATTCGTGCACTGGGCCGCTTGTAAAAGTTATGTTTACGCTATAGTGTAGTCTATTTAGTGTGCAATACATATGTATTAAAAGAAACAATATATATATACCTTAATTAAAAATTACTTTATTGCTAACAATTGTTAACCTCTCTGAGCCTTCAGGGAGTCATAATCTTTTTGCTAATGGAGGGTCTTACCTTCAATTTGTAAAAAAAAAAAAAAAGAAAGAAAAGCAAGCAATATCTGCAAAACACAATAAAACGTAAGGTGCACTAAAACGAAATATGCCTGTATTCTTAAAATATACACAACATGCTTCATTTTTCTTTGTGATGGGGAGAAGCACATTGATGACCCCATGGTAACTGCTTGCTAACTTTCCCTCACACTTCTAATTTTGAGGGATTAAAAGGGAACTCTGCTGAAACAGAAAGAATAGAGCCAAACCAGAGCCAGGTGGAGTTTCAGGAATCCCTATGGCTCTCCGAACAGAAAGAGAGACTTTCCCTTGGGATAGAAGAAGTAACATCTGCTGGGCACCAAAGTCACCTCACACTAATTCTTATTGCTGCCCCACGTTAGACGTTTAAATCTTGCCAGAGCACTGTTACTGTCGTGACCATCCTGTATTTTCAAGGGGCTGGGTTAGTCACCTGGCATGGAGTCAAACAAATTAGTGAGGAAATGATCTGTAAATCGCCTAGACTTAAACTTACCTTTTGCCGGCTCCCCATTCCGATCGATGCTCTCATCTAGAATGACTCTCTCTGCAGGTGTTTGACATCTTGCCCCTCTATGGGGAGCTGGAGCCGTACCGTAGCTACCAGATAGCTTTCACCTTCTATGGACACTGTGACATGGTCGCCCAGGCGAAAGCTCTGTGCAAAGTGGAAGGAGGGCCCAACTATGAGATAACACTGCGGGGAGAGGCCTCCCTGGTCAGCTATTCCTTTGACACCAAGGACATCAACTATGGGTTACAGGTATGGCCACCATTGGGAGGTTTTCTGCTTTTGCCTTAAACATCAGTCATCATCCTTGTGCGCTAAGCTCTCTGGAACCCCCAATCACCATAGTCTCACCATCACCGCTATCCTTGACCTCTCATCTACGCACCCCCCCCCGCCCCCGCTAACCCTGGGCATCCTCCCACCGCCAACCATTTGCCAAGTGTCTTCGCTTGCTTTTCTCACCGTCTCCTGAAATTCAGCATGCTAGATGCCAAAATGTGCATCTTCCCTCTCAATCCACAAACTCATCCCAACCTCTCTGTTTCTCTCCGTGACACCCTACCGCCTCAGTCCCTGGAGTTTACGGTCTCCACGGCATCCCCACTGCACTCTCTCTTTCACCTCCCCGCAGCCTTCCAGCACCCATGGGTTGCTGATTCATCCAGCGGGACCCCCTCTGAATCGATGTTCCTTCCCCACCGCCACTGCGGTTATCACACTGCAGAGTCCGATCAAGCCACGCCTAAATTGTTACGGCAGTTTTTCTCAAACTGTAATGTGTGTACGAGTCACCTGGGAATCTTGTTCAGGTACAGATTCTGGTCCAGTAGATCCAGGGCGGGGCCTGAGGATCTGCATTTCTAACCAGCTCCTACGTGATGACTGTACCGCTGGTCCACAGACCCCAAGGAAGCGAGGGATTGCGACCCATGCTTAGCTACAACCGCTAACCCATTTAAACATCTATTGCCAGACAGATTGTCCCCAAATTTCATTTTTATCCCATCAGTCCCTGAACAGTTCATCCAGGCCTCGTAGTATTGAGGAAATATTAATAGTATGGTTTTGTAGTCAGGAGAACTGGGATATTATCCTGATTTTTACTTCCTAATGTGTCACCTTGGGCACATCACCTAACCTCTCCAAACCTCAGTGTCCTTCATCTATACAATGGGGATGGGGTAGCAATGCCTGTCTCACCAAGTGGTTGTGGTTACTTAAGGGACCAGTCAATACTGTGCTGGGCCAGAGAAGGTCTTCAGTCATGAGTCCCTTCCTTTGCTGCCCATAACATAGCTGTTGCAGGTTCCTCTATTGGGTAAGGGCATCCCAAGTCCCCCCATTAACTGCTGCTCCTTACATTAACCTGTTAACCGGGGAGTTCCCTTTTTAATTACGCAACGTATAACGGGCGCATACTCTTTCACTGGGACGTGTCAGTACATCACGCCCAGTAGACGTAATTTCATATTATTATTATTTTTATTTATACTTAATTAAAATAAATGAAATATGTATTTTTTTCATATATTTATATATAAAGCACAAAGGAAAATACAAAATTACAAACAAATAGAAAAGAATACCAACAAAAAAATGGCAACATCGAATTAAAACAATTATAAAGATTACAAAAAATATATACTGTCTGTTTCAGGGCGCAACATATATTTCAAGGACGTATTCATATGTCCTCCTTGTTCCAGATATTGTTTACGTTTGACGTATTTATAAGTCCCGCTCGGTTAACAGGTTAAATTTGGTCCTTCATCACTCCCCATTACAGCTCTTCATTCATTTGGGGCCCAAGCTGTTTTACCCGCTGACCCTAATGCATCCCAGCCCCTCAGGCCTGCACACTTACTCTTAAATTACCCCACTCATCCTCCACCCTGCAGCCCAGACTTACGCATATTGTAAGGCCCAGCTTAGCTCCATTCCTCATTTGTCTTTCTCTTACTTGATATTCTCTGGGCACTAACTTATAGTCTTTGCCATAATATCTTGTATCTTCTAATTTTTGCTTTGGAATAATTACTAGTTAATTCAATGTCTTTACATCTTCTCTTCCCAATTAGATTTTGTGTTATGTACTCAGAGACCATATTTCCTACCAAACTTTAATGGGAATTGGATCCCCATAATGTAGCTACTGCAGTTATAATTACTGAATCATATGTGTGTGTGTATATATCTATAAGTTAAAGATTGTGGCTAAAATCAAATCTACCCAGCACCTTTTGAGACCTTTTTTTATCGCACTGACCAAACATAATTCTCTTTCATTCCTTATCTCCAGGGTCCTGCTGGCAATTGGTCCTGGCTCAGCTCAGAGCGTATTTTTTAAAGCAGCTAGTCCTTGCCCTCTCTTGTCCTAAGGACCTCTAAGGTGGCCTTAGTTTGTGATTATTGGACTTGCTGGTTAGTTGCTGTATTGTGTAAACAAAATCATGTCTGACCTATTATTCCCAGTCTTGCCATATAAATAGAAAAATTCATTCTAGAAAAACCTTTAAGAAGAAGAAGAAGGAGGAGGAGGAGGAGGAGAAAATCTTGGTGTAGAAAAGCTTACTTTTAAGATCCTATAATATGAGGTCTTTGTGGTAAAGAAACTGAAGTCTGGGGAGATGAGATGCTCACCCCACAGTCATACTGACCTATATGAGTTGTTACGAGAACTAAGGTAGAGCTGGTCGGCACCTTTTTGTGATACTGAAATGAGACTGGCAGCGTCTAGCATCCTGAGAAATAAAATCCGTGTCTCTGAGGCATGTTTGTCCAGCCACCTTTGTTAGGATGACAGCAGCATCCCCAAGGGCGATGACACAGGGGTCACTGTTTTCCTCCTTCTCCTCAAGCTGTTCGACCGGGTCACAGAGAATAAAGTCACACTGAAGAACACTGGGAAAGTCGGCTTCGAGTTCAAGGTGCTGACCAATTACCATTCTTCGCCGGACAACCTCATGCCCGGAGTGCCACTCATCCTGCCTCTTTCAGTAAGTAGCCATGCGATGATGGTCAGAGGAGCCCCAATTCAAACCTTCAAGTCAACCCAGAGCCAGGTCACATTACACTAAACGTTCACGGCCAGGATTATGGAAATGATATTTTTAAAATCAAAGAGCTCTCAGCAGCAAGAAAAATAAATCAATCCAAGCACTTCACTCATTCACTACACAAATATTTACTGAGTCCTGCATTCGCCAGGCACCATTCAGGCACCAGGGGTCCAATAAGGAAAAAGACAATACAACCCCATAGATGTTTTTTCATATTTTTAAGATAGATTTATTTTTTCCTTTTTATTCTTTTTTGTTGTTGTTAATCCTCACCCAAGAATATTTTTCCATTGATTTTTAGAAAGAGAGGAAGGGAGGAAAGGCGGGAAATGGAGAGAGAGGAGAGAGAAAACATCGTTGTGGGAGAGACACATCAATTGGTTGTCTTCTGCACACATACCTCAACCAAGGCCAGGGATGGAGCCCACAACCGAGGTAAATGCCCTTTATCAGATTCAAACACAAGGAAGACCCTTCAGTGTGCAGGCTGACACTCATTCCATTTGCCAACTAGGGCAAGATTATTTTATTTCCTACTTATGTCCTCACACTTCCCTTGTGATTCTTTGAAGCTGAGGGCCTCCTGTCCATTGACTACAACAAGAGCAATTTTTCACTAGCAGGTATGGAAACAACAGTAGACTGCAATAGGCCAAATTGGTTTCCAAAGCAAATGGAGGAAGTACTTTCTTGTACATGGTACGTTAATCTACCAGCTTTTTAAAGTACTTTTGTTGAAGTTTTCTCATCATGAAAATAATTTCCTCGTGAAAATGAATCCTGGGGAGGGAATGTTGAATGGAGAATACACAGCACTGTAGGCCCTCGGGGTTATCTCGTCCGTCAAACTGCCAGCAGCAGGAGTCCATTGTACCAATTTGAATCTTCACTCTGGTCTTTCTGCTGCACAGGGTTTTATCAGCTCACCTGAAGAGCAGGAGTTGAAGGTTTACTACTTACCTGGAGTTCCTGAGATCTTTCAAAGAAGTTTTCAGGTACAGATCGCCCACCTGGACCCGGAGTGCATCACACTGAGTGGAGAGGGAATTTTCCCCCGAATCTGCCTCGATCTCCCCAGAAACCTCAAAGGTACTGCTACCCGCTATCGTGGATTTGCCACGGGGGACAAAGTATGCATTTTAGCTTTGCTTGCTTGAAGGTTGAAGGCTACCCACATCATTTTCTCGGCAGTCCCTACTAGATCCCTTCTGTGTTATTCCTCCGCTGCAAGAAAGTCAAGAGTTGAAATTGACATGGTGACCTGGGTTCAGTGAGATAAGACGTGGTCCTGGCAGTCACACATTAAGACCCCTGGTCAGCTTTGCCATCATTGAGGCGTCAGGAAATTGCTCTTCCAACTGCCTTTTCTTCCAGCGCATGTCCCTCCCAACTGTCATCTCCCTCCGAGTTGTCCTTCCCCAGGGGCACCCTCACAGGTGCCCACTGAGAACCTGAAGGCTGATTTTACTGCCAGGGGTACAATTCTCAAAACATAAACTCTACTGAAAGGCAACCAAGCTTCTGATCCCTTCTTGGTATTACGGAGTTTGGAAGAGAATTGAGACTTCTTAATCGCCTGCCCACATCTCTAGCCAAGGCTTCCTCATAGCATCCGGCCTCCCTCTGTACCAAACTGTTTCTGTCTTGGCAGATCCGAAAGGTGATCCGCTCTTTTATAGCCATAGACTCTGGTTCTTTCTTGCTGAGTCAGAGGCCAGAGAAACTTCACTCTTCTTCACGAATCCCTCTTCCAGCTCGTAAGCAGCTTCAGACTAAACCCTCACACTTCTTCCTTTCCTGCCACCTCATTCCCCAAAGTCACTAACTCAACTGTTGATAATCATCTATCAAATGCAAATAGTCTGCTCCCTGGAAATATGAACACAAACATTAGTAAAACTAAGACCATGTCACACCCTGGCATCTGGAGTTCCAGCAGACAGAAGTCAGACCAAGTCCACACAGAATTGACAGGAAGGAAGGCCTTTACCACAGCTGGACACTGGGCACCCAGCTGGCCTCCTATGGCTTTAAAATCATTGAAATCTGAGTACCATTAGCCGGGCCTTCTGTGCTCCGATCTCCCGCAGTCCCCTGGCTTCCCATCGTTTCCTAAAGGCACTGTAGTTCCTCTGCCTGCTTTGCACTGCTTACTGGTGGACTTGGGAATCTGAAACCTCTCCGCCACTTGCCTGCCCTCCCTGATTCTGGGAATTGTAGTTTATTTAGTTGTGATTAAAGCAACTTGAGATTTAAGGCCCATGAAAACTAATTGAAAGGGTGACCAGCTGTCTGGGTTGGTCCAGCCTGAGGGATTTCTCTAGTTGTGCAGCTGTCTGTACTAGAACTGGGAATGTTCCAGGTAAGCTGGGATCCAGGCAGTCAACCTAACATTGGCTTAGGATGTTACCGGCCCCCGCTTCTTGAGAACCAGCTGGTACTAAAGCATCATCTCATTAAGCGCAGTGATGTCTCTGGTACAAATTCAGCTCGTTCACACATGACCTCATCCTCTAAAGCAGAGAAAACAAGAGGCACCAAAAACGTTCATTTCTCTTCTCACTTTATTTAACCTGAGCTAAGGGTCTGTGTTTGGGACATAATTCATATATTTCTAACCATCCTGATTTTCTTCTCCTCCCAATCCCCACAGGGAATGAAAAGTACGAATTCTTCTTGAATCAGGCCAAAGAAAACCTAAAACATGAGTTAGACAAAAACGAAACATTTAATCACACAGAAAACATTGAGGAAATTCCTGAGGATGAGCTTATTATGGTAAGACTAGCCTTAGTCCTTGCACAGAATGTATGTGGCATAAAGGCCGTATATACAAAGATTCAGGGGGCAGAAAGAACATGGAAAGGAGGAAAAGGTATAGCCTCTGAGGTGAGGAAAGGGAACCAAGATGAGCCTGAAGAGATGAGCAGCCCGCTGTTGAACCTATTGAGGGTTGTGAACTTTATCTGAGGGCCACAGGAAGAAGGTGCTGTGTTTCAATGGAGGCCGTTACATAATCGTATTTTACATCTTTTATTTTAAATCTGCTGGAGTCATTCTAGATAACAGGTGATGGTAGTTTAAACAAAAGTGATGGCCAGGAAAGTAGGGAGAATTGGGTGAATTCAAGAAATAGTTTGGAGGTAGGTAGGTCATGGATTGAGCACATGTTGGAGTGAAGAGGAGGTAACTTGTAAGTGATTTGCTTGTATGACAAAGTAAGGAGGGGACACTCAGATAAGAAACTCGGGATGAGAAACAAGTTTTGGGTGGAAGAGGAGGAAGGGAGATGAATTCAAATGGTCCATTATTACATCTGAGATTTCTGTTGCATCCTCCACGTAGAGGCACCCGATAGGGAGCTGGAACCATTGCTATGGACCCGGGGGGAGAGAGAAGTTGGAGAAAGTGATTGGAGCGTTATCAGATGGTCACTGTGATCACAGGAGATAGGGAGTTTCCCAGGAAGTGTATTGAGTGATACCCTATGAAATACATCATTATATGTAAAACATAATCTCTTTGAATGGTTTGGCATTAAATGTTTTAATTTTTATTTTGAAATAATTATTCACAGGAAGTTGCGAAAAATATTTTTCCCATTGGTAGCATCTTCCATGACTGTAGTACAACATCAACACCAGGAGATCGACAGTAGTACACGCTGCAGAGATCATGCATCAATTTCATGTGCACTGGCATGTGGGGGCGGGGGGTGCTCCTTTGTGAGTTTTTCATGTGTACATATGTGTAAACCACCACCACCGTTAAGAAATAGAACAGCTCCTTCACCACAAGGATCCTTGTGCTTGTTGGGGAAACAGAATTACACAAAATCTCCTTCCAAGCCAGAAAAATCTCTCCACAAAAATAAATGAAAAATTAAAAAAAAAAATTATTATGAAACCAGAATGAGATCTGTGTCACAGGCAGTTTACTAAGAGATTGCCATAGGAAGAAGATTGCCTCTTATATACAGCTGAGCAGATGCATAAATATTTTCAAGTGAGTCAGTAACTAATCCCAGAGTAAGAGCTATCACTCGTCCTCACGAGCAGACTTGGCAGCACCATTTGTCACACCTGGTGATTGGAGTGGCCATCTGCCTTAGCTAATTGGCTTTATCCAAAGGAAACCAAACTTCTTGTGTTTTTATGACAGGGCCCTCTGACTTTAGGCTCCCACAGAAACTGGGCAGTAGAGCCCTAGCTTGTCTGGCTCAGTGGATAGAGCGTCAGCCTGCGGACTGAGGGTCCTGGGTTTGATTCCAGTCAATGACACATGCCCTTGCTAAATCCTCAGTAGGGTGCATGCAGGAGGCAGCCTATCAATGATTTTCTCTCATCATTGGTGTCTCTCTCTCTCTCCCTCTCCCTTCCTGTCTGAAATCAATAAAATATATATTTTAAAAAAAACTGGGCGGTAGGGGCTCCATTATCCTTGATGATCACATCAAGAAACAGTCCCAGATCCTTAAGAAAGGCACTTTGAGTTGTAAAGCTGACAAGAAGCTTATATGGCCCTCAGGAAGATTTACATACATTTCAAAGAGGCAGAGAAAAAAAGTAACAAGTTCTCTAAAGCGAATGCTCTAAGAAGAGGGACTGGGTAGCCCTGACTGGTTTGGCTCAGTGGATAGAGAGTCGGCCTGTGGACTGAAAGGTCCCAGGTTAGATTCCAGTCAAGGGCGTGTACCTTGGTTGTGGGCATAGCCTCAGTAGGGGGTGTGCAGGAAGCAGCTGATCAGTGTTTCTAACTCTCTATCCCCTTCCTTCCTCTTTGTAAAAGTCAATAAAATATTTTTTAAAAAGAAGAAGGAAAAGAAGAGGGAGTGGGAAGAAGTCGCTTCCCTTCTTTTTTATTTTATTTGCTCTGTCATCCTACACCTACCCCCAATCTCCCCTTCCCTTGCCCTAGCAACCACTAATCTGTTCTTCACCTCTATTCTTTTGTTATTTCAAGAATGTTGTGTGAATGGAATCATACAGTATGTAATCTTTGAGGTTGGCTTTTTTCATTCAGCATGATGCCCTTGAGATCCATCAATATGAGTAGTTCATCCCTTTCTATAGCTGAGACTACTCATGCTATCGCTGTACTACTTGCATACTCCACCCACCCCCGTGAAAATGTTAATATCACAATAGGCTGCCTACCACCCTGAGGGGTGATAGTGCCACACTGAGAATGCATGTTCTAGGAAAGTTTGCTCCTTTGCTCTTCTCCGTTGCTCCAGGTAAATGCCCAGCTCCAGATGGAAGTAGAGCGACTAATAGTCCAAAACTATACCATGGAACATCAGAAAACAGTCATCTACGATCCCCTGGATGAAGTTGGCCATCGGAGTCGCCACAGACTAGCCAAGTGAGTGCCCTTCCATGTTGTTTGTCTCAGGGTATAGTGGAGCGAGCACTGCCGCCCAGCAGAGTGCTCCCTGGCATGATGGTTGGTCGTGCAGGAGTGTAATCCCCTCCCCACTTGCATCTGCTATCCTTTAGCATCCAGCTAGCCAGGCAGGAACCTCCAGCTTTGTCTAACGGACAGGCCCAGGTTCAGGGTCGTAAGAGCCCACATTGAAGGTGTTTTGAGATCATGGCTGAAACAACAGTATGGGCTTCTGATGAGCGAAGACGTAGCTGATACCTGGTCTCCCCTCTGGGGCCATTCATTGTTCCCAACTCCAGAGTATAGCATTGTGCACAGGAGATGGGAGAGAGCCCCACACTCCCTCGCTTTTGGAAGAGTGACTGATAAGGAAAGCTTGTTACTCATTTCAGGATCCAGCTGCCAGAGTATATCCTAGACTTTGGCTACATCATCCTTGGTAACGCCCGATCCCACATCGTCAAGATCACCAACACCAGTCACATCCCAGTGTCCTTCTACGCGGAAAGGCGCGTCCTTCACGACACAGGTAACCAAGCCGGAAGACCTTTTCCGCTGCCCCTTGCCATTCCCAACAAGGCCATCTGTCCTGTCTTTCCGGAGAAGAATGTGTGTTTCCTCTGGGGTCAGCGAAAAGAACTGTTGGATCGTTGATTGGGTCTTTGAATGGTTATCCTGCCCCAGAGGGGCTTCTGACTAAAGCAGCTCGTGTTTGCTATTTCTCTTTCCCACAAAGAAATGTTGTCTGTCTTGGTCCAGGCTTTAGTACTGAGCTGGATCGTGTGAAGCATCTGCCTTACTGCGAAACGGAATCATTTGAAATGAGATTTGACTCGCAGGGGACCAATAATTTTGTTGGATACAAAGAAGCCCTTCTGCCCATCAAAGTAAGATGCACCACAGGGGCCCGCTGAGCCTTCCCACCTCCCACCTCTGCTGGTCGATAACCCCTGGGGTGATCCAGTTACTCCTTCAGAGTCATGATCCTCTCCCCACCACCCCCAACCCCTGACCCTGTGCCACATGCTACGTTAACCTGTTAACCGAGTGGGACTTATAAATACGTCAAACGTAAACAATATCTGGAACAAGGAGGACCTATGAATACGTCCTTGAAATATATGTTGTGCCCTGAAACGGACAGTATATATTTTTTGTAATCTTTATAATTGTTTGTAAAATTTATAATTTTTTAATTCGATGTTTCCATTTTTTGGGTGGTATTCTTTTCTATTTGTTTGTGATTTTGTATTTTCCTTTGTGCTTTATATATAAATAAACGAAAAAAATATATATTTCATTTATTTTAATTAAGTATAAATAAATAAATAAATAAATATGAAATTATGTCTACCGGGCGTGACATACTGACATGTCTCAGTGAAAGAGTATGTGCCCGTTATACGTTGCATAATTAAAAAGGGAACTCCCCGGTTAACAGGTTAACACAATTTTATGGCCACTCTAGGTGGTTGGAGGGCCAACAGTTCACATCTGTCTGCAAGTCCACGTGGCCATTCCCACGATGACACTGTCTTGTGAAAAAGTGGAGTTTGCCACAATTCAGTGTGGACAGTGCCTTGTGGAAACGATTCAGCTCTACAATCAGCTTCAAGTTCCCTGTGAATGGTTTGTCATCATCCATAAGCCATTTAACAAGGTAAGTGAGTTGCGGCCCGTTGATCCCCCTTTTTCCGTCTCCACTTCAGCCAGATGTTCTAGGCATTCATTCTCCTCATTTCACTCTCCTGCTCAGACTTTGAGTGACAGCCATCGCCTCCTGAATAAAATCTAGTTCCTTCGCTCGGCACTTGAGCATCTATCAGGCCATCTGTCTGGTGAATGTCTTATTCATCTTAGTACCCCTGGTACCTACCCATTCCCTGAAGCCTGGGAGGCACTGAGCAGGTGGAGTGAGTAGAGGCTGGAATAAGTCCATTTTCCAGAGATGGTTATCTAATTGCCTAATATTTATTAACCAGCTGGAGAAACACATGCCAAAGTACTTAAGACGGAAACTGCATACCGAATTCAAGCCAAAGACACGGATCTTTGAGATCCAGCCCACTTCAGGGGTCTTGGATCCCGGTGAGAAGTACAACGTGCAAGTGAGGTTCATGCCCAAAGAAGAGGTAAGCGGAAAAGAAATGTGGTTCCGTTCAGACTTTGAATCTCTGAGCTTTACTCAAAGCCCAGGCTTCATGGGGTCTCCAGTGGGTGCCCAGGAAAGCTTTAAGTGACCTGTGCCTTCTGTTCTGATTATGATATGACCAATGCTTTGGTTCACGTAGAAGCTGTGTGGCCTGAAGTTAAGATGTGCTCTGCAGTCAGCACATCTGCCTGACACATCGGCTTTCCCAGCAGGCCTGGGTTAATGGCCCCCTGCCTCTGCAATTAGAGGCTGTGTCGCTTTGAGCAAGTTCCTTAACCTCGCTCAACTTCAGTTTCCTCATAGATAATATGAAAAATAATAATAATCCCTTATTGCAATTCTAAATCCAAATAAGCTTCAAAAACTGGGGGAAATTTCATAAGTTTCAGACCCAAACTCATTTGGCAGAAAAACCTCATCTGAACTGTCATTAGACTACATGACCTTTATTTATCCTACTTAGTTAGCAGAGTCTAACAATGCAATGCAGAAATGTTAATGTGTTTGACTCCAGAGGACCTGCCCCAGACCCTGCTGGGGCTATTGGGTAACATAGGGTACCTGTTCTCTGTAAAAATCTGAATTCAAATGTGTCTGTCCCCAGGGTTTCAGGTAAGACATTATCAATTGCAATAGCTACCTCTTAGGGTCATGTTGTAGAATAAGTGGATTAATGTGAATAAAATGGGCAGCAGTACTGCTCTATATGTAGTAAGTGTCTCAATAACTATTAACTATTATCATTAGTAGTTTTGATAATAATAAGTACCTCCTGGAGGACACTGTCTGAGCCTCAGAAATGTTTCATTTGTGAATACCACAGCACAAAGCTACTTCTGACAAAGAACACAGTAAAAATAATAAAAACTTAGAACCAGAGAGGATTTCAAGAGGTTACACTATGAAGACTTTTGTTCTAAGCTTAAGGCATTTGGGAGACTTTTTAAAAAATTGTTTTAAAAGAAAAAAAAAAAGCATGCAAGTTTTTAGAATACCTATGGTTTTCCTGGTAATGGCTTTGAGGAAATGTTTAAGAATCCGCAGTGAGAAAGAAAGTGAATGACTTCATATTTGATGACTGGCCAGTGTTCTCAACGGTTAGAGTGCCGGCCCATGCACTGAAGGGTCACAGGTTCGATTCCCAGTCAAGGGCATATACCTGCATTGGAGGTTTGATCCCAGGTCCATCGGGGTACATGCAAGAAGCAATCAATCGATGTGTCTCTCTTTCTCTCTCCTCCTCCCTCTCTCCCTTCCACTTGCTCTAAAAAACAATGGGGGGGAAAATACCCTTGGGTGAGGATTAACAACAACAACAAAAAATTAAAACAAGATAAAATAAAATCCCTGTTTCTATTATTATAAAAATATCCCCAACCCTTTTTAAAAGAAAATAGAATTAATATGTTTTTCATTGTTAGAGAATCTTAAGACTGTCAAGGGGCCTACTCAAGGTTTTGGTTGTTTTATTGAAAGGGAAATGTTAGTAAATATAGTTCTAAAAAATCTTTGTTCAGGCAATTCCATAAAGATTGAATTGGTCAGAGTTAATAAAATGCTCCCACTGATTGGGAGAGGAATGTATTAGCTATATACACATCATTGGTTTGCCCTGCAGCCCATACAATCCATACCTATACCTCCATCAGCATCAGCAGCAGAGAAATCACCGATGTCCATACACACAACTCCTAGACATTATAAACGTGTTCAGAATACTCCACGTTAGAAAACAGGGAAATGAATGGGATGTTTTTGCAATGTTTTCCTAAAAAGCAATTAAAACATAGAAGTTTGGGATGAGGCCCATGAACCCCACATCTTTAAACAGGTTCCTTAGTGAAACGAGAGTACGATCAGTGGCATCACTACCAAATGGTACTTGGATCCTAACTGTATCAGATAAAGTGAATTCCGTAGCTGATTACCCATGACTTAACTCTGTGGTCAAAAAATGAAAATATAGTCATTCAGATTCTCCAGGAAACAAGCCTGGAGACATTTTTAAAAATATATTTTATTTAATTTTTTTGCAGAGAAGGAAGGGAGAGGGATAGAGTTAGAAACATCAATCAGCTGCCTCCTACACACTGGGGATGTGCCCGCAACTAAGGTACATGCCTTGACCAGAATCAAACCTGGGACCTTTTGGTTCGAAGGCCGACGCTCTACCCACTGAGCCAAACCAGTTTCGGCCCTGGAGACATTTTTTCATGGGAACAGATTATCTGAGAAGCGTAGGGAATACCGATAGAAACGTAGAAAAATGGTGAAGGAAAGGAAGGCAGCTAATAGGATGTATGAGGGACTCAGCTACCTTGGAGACTGGAACCTAATCCCACTGGAAACACTTAGAAAATATGCAAAGTGCGCATTTCCGAGTTGCCCCTCCCCAGGAGCGAGGGAGCTAACTCCTTAGAGTCCCTGATTGAGGGCCGCACTCAGGAGGTGTTACTTTCTGTCACTCTGCCCCACCCTGTCCCTGGGTAGCCAGGCCCATGAAATGAGAGCCCAGGGGTGCAGGCCCAGAGGTACAGAGCATGGCAGTGGGACATCTGAGTAGCCTGGACGTCTGAGGGATATGAGCAAGGCACTTAGAGGACCTTCTCCAAGCGATAAAGCACTGATACAGCACCTGGCATGCAATATGCAGTATTCACCCTGTAACAGAAATTACTCTCATGCTATTTCCTAAGAAAAGTTTTCTCTCTCCATCTAAACTTCTCTCTTTATCTAAATTTTGTTCCCCTCAGCGCCAACTCTAGTGGTTTTCAGTTTCACATGGTGTGTAACGGGGGGAAATCAGATGTTTGTTTTGTTTTTATGTTTTCCAGAAATTCTACAGTCAAACCCTGACGTTCCAGCTTGCCCGGAGTACTCAGAAGCTTGCGCTGCTGGCACAGGGGCAGGGTTTAGAGCCACGCTTGGAGTTCAGCCCTTTAATCCTGGAGCTGGGGCCACTGCTGCCTTATGCCCCGGGAGACGAGGCCGAGGTGGTGGTGAAGAACCCCTGTGACTTCCCCATTGAGTTTTACTCCTTAGAATTTGACCAGCAGTATCTCGTAGAGGAGAAGGTGAGCAGAGACCCAAGCCCATCTTCCTCTTCCTGCCCACGTTGGGCCCTGCCATATGCTGGTGCTCTTCTCTCTGCCAAGGCGACTGCCCCCTGACCTTTGCCTCCCCTTCCCTTTGAACCCTTCCTTGTCAATTTAAAGGTCACTTTGTGGACTTTTCTAACCTACTTCCCTTGCCCTGAGCAGAATCCATTACCTCTTTGTGATCTCATTATGCGTTTAAACAACCAGTTGGAAAATTAACACATGGCTAATGGCTAAAATTCAAACACTGAAGAATATATGCAGGAGTCATATCTGAAGTGAGTTTCTTGTAGATAGCATAGAAGTGGGTCTTTTTTTTAATACACTCTGACAGTCTCTGTCCATAGTTGGTATATTTAGATAATTTACATTTAATATAATTATGTTGACGTATAAATCTGCCCCTTTTTTTCTGTTTGTTCTGGGCTGTATAATTTCTAGTTGCTCCTTCGTGTTCTTTTTTTTTTAACTTTGTTTTTTTTTAGAGCAGTTTTAATATATTAAAATTGAGGGACGGTACAGAGATTGGAATATCCTCCTGCCCCTACACATCATAGCTTCCCTTTCTAGAATGTACATTTGCTACAACTGATGAACCTGCATTGACCCATGATAATCACCCAGAATCTATAGTATATTCAAGTTCACTCTTGATGTTATATCGCTATGGACTAGATGTATAATGGCATTTATGCGTCATTATAGTATCACATAGAGAAATTTCACTGCTCTAAAAATCTTCTGTGCTCAGCCTATTAATCTCCTCCTCCTGTGAGCCCCTGGCAATCACTGGTCTTTTTACTGTTTGCATAACTTGGTCTTTTCCAAGATGTCATATAGTCATAATCAGTAGGTAACCTTTTTAACTTGGCTTCTTTCACTTAATAATATGCACTTAAGTTTCTTTCATGTCATTTTGTGGCTTGATAACTAATTATTTTGGTCGCTGAATAACATTCCATTGTCTGGATGTACTACAATTTATTTAGCCACTCACCTACTAAAGGACATCTTGGTTGCTTCCAAATTTTGGCAATTATGAATAAAGCTGCTGTAAGCACCCATGTGCAGGATATTGTGCAGACAAAATTTTTACTCCTTTTGCTAAATACCAAGGAGCACAATATGTAAGAATATGTTCAGGTTTTTAAGAAACAGTCAACATGTCGCCCAAAGTGCTAGTACCATTTTGCATTCTTGTCAGCAATAATTGAGAGTCCCTGTTGCTCTTCATCCTCACCAGCATTTGATGTTGTCAGTGTTTTGGACCTTGGCCATTCTGTTAGCTCTGTGGTAGTACTCATTGCTGTCTTAACTGCATTTCCCTGATGACAGATAACGTGGAAGATGCACTCATATGCTTATTTGCCATCAGTGCATCTTTTTTGCTGAGGTATCTGTTAAGGTCTTTTGCCTTCTTTTTAATCAGGTTGTTTGTTTTCTTATTGTTGACTTTTAAGATTTTTTTAATATATTTTTTTAAATAACAGTCCTTTGTCAGATGTGTCTTTTGCAATATTTTCTCCCAGTCTGTGGTTTGTTTTCTCATTCTCTTAATATCTTTTTAAGGAAGTTTTGCTGTTCATGGAGTCTGATGCTTAGCTATCTGACTCTTATTAGTTATTTATTACTGCACAACAAAATACCGCCAAGCTTAGCAACTTGGATGTCTGTTATCTCGTGTTTTGCATGGGTTAAGAATTTGGGACTGGCTGAGCTAACTAAGGTGGCTCTGCTTCCTCAGGACCCTCCCCCAACTTGGTCTTTGAATCTTATACTTTCTTTACATCCAGTGGTTATGCTTTACCTAACTTAGATGCTGCCTCCAGAGGTTTTCCTCAGAATGGGACTCTGTCCCTCTGAAGGCTACCTTTTCATGGGGTATTTATAAAATGCTCAATGGCTTACATTGGCACAGCATTCTCTGTTGTGGGTCAAGCTCAATGGAAAACAGAATTTAAGATTCTGTGGTCTGCGTACAGAAGGTTGATTAGGGAGCACTCTTGGGGGAAACACCTGGAAAGAGTAGGAAAGTACACTTGGGCGAGAAAAAGACCAGCTGTGAGAGATTGCAGCAGAGCCTTCAGCTGATGTCACGGGAAGCTCTGGAGCTGGCTCTTTAGAGTTACCCAACTGAAGCCATTGGCCAAGGCTTAGTGTCTCCGTAGCAAGCCTTCTTTGGAATATCCCTTCCTTCCCACACTGACCTCTGTCCCATCTCAAATCTCCATCTATGAATGTCAGTCCTAAACTCTCTTCCATTTCACTGGTCAGTTTATCTATCCCGACATCAATGCCACCCTATCTATCACTCCAGCTTCGTAAATCCTGATATCTGGTATGACGATCCTCTCTCCTCAATCTTCTTTATTCTCTAACAATTCTTAGCCCTTTGTTCTTCAGTATATATATTTTAAATGATCTTATTAACCGCTGTTTTCAAGCAACTGAAAGTGGTGATCCTGGAGAAAGGTTATCTAACAAGACATACCAGTGGAGCCAGGTGCCCAGTTACTTGCCAGCAGCGATAAATTGGGTCAGATGGGAAGTAATTGCTTTCTAGGACTTTGTTTTATAACTATGCATATACACCAAAGTTGCCACATTTATCAGGAAAACAACAACACAGTTTTCCCAGTTAAATTTGAATTTCAGATAAGCAATATTGGACATATTTATACTAAAAAATGTGTTCATTGTTTATCTGAAATTCAGATTTAACTGGGCATCCATATTTCATCTGACAATCCTAATACACATTTACACATTTCCTCTCTACCTCTTCCCTCTTCCTCTCTATCTCTATCTCTCTCAGACACGTGTACACATAGCATACTTAATTCTATTTTACTTGTTTACCCCCTGGATCCTCCATTTATGAGAAAACCACCTTACTTAGTATAATAATGCTGCATGATATTTTATAAGAATCTGTCAAAGTGGATAAAGGAGTTCTGTACGTTTGTCCATGGAAAACTACAACAATATCAATACAATACCAAAACAAGAAGAGCTCTCACCAGTTTTGCTCAGTGGTTAGAGCATCGGCCTGTAGACTGAAGGGCCCCAGGTTCAATTTCCATCAAGGACCTATACCTAGGTTGCAGGCTCGATCCCCAGCCCTGCTCAAGGGCGCATGTGGGAGGCAACCAGTCGATGTATCTCTCTCACATCAATGTTTCCCTCTCCCTGTCTCTCCCCCCCCCTTCCTCCCACTCTCTAAAAGATCAATGGGGAAAATATCCTTAAGTGAAGGTTAACAACAATAACAAATTAAAAACAAGAAGGAAATTCTCTTCCACACGTTAAATGTCCAGGCTGAAGTGGAGCAAAATAAAGATCCATCTCCCCAGGTTCAGGGCTCAGCGAACCTTTTGACCCCCCGAAGCACCCTGCCCTCTGCACGCACCCGCTTCGGGCAGGCGCCGGGGCCTGACGGCTGGGCTGGGCAAGCAGCCCCACGGAGGGCTGTGGGGAGGAGCTTCCAGGGACACCACCAGCACGTCCCTCTGTCCTCACGCAGATCTTGAGGTCGCTGAAGGGCTATGACTCCTACAACACCCTGCTGCTGCCACTCCGCGTCCCCGGGGAGAAGCTGCCCCCCGAGGTGTACGAGTACTTTCGGGAGATGAAGCAGTCCAAGGAGGAGCAGATGAAGGCGAAGTACCTGGAAGCTCTGGCTCAGGACAATGGTGAGAGCTCACCTCAGGGGCCGGCTCCCGCCACAGCCCGGCCCTGGCTTCTCCGAATGGTCCCTGGGCCAGGGAGAGGTGCCTTAGGCATCGTATTTCTAATCCTTACCACGTGGTCCTGTTATCCCCGCTGTGTGGGTGCGCAGAAGGGACACTTTCTGCCCTTGGAAGGCCCTGTCTTCAACCACAGTCACATCTGGGGTTCTGGGAAGCTAGGACTTCAATTATGAGTTTCAGGGGAGCCGGTGAAAGCCCCTGCAAACATGCTGTGTCGCAAGCACGGAGTGGGAGTGGGAAAAGATCAGTGAGACAGCCCCTGCCTGTGAGAGATCACCGTCAGGAAGTGGGTGGAGGGAAAGCCATTTGCGCTCGGGGGCTGCCCGGTGGCCGGGACACAGAGCGTAGAGGCTGTGACGTACAGAGGACGTCATGGAGTCAGGGGAGGGCCCTGTCCCTCTCATGCCCGTTACCCTCCGCAGCTGTGGGTTCCTTTTCCCGCTTGGCCCACCGAGGAGCCCGGGAAGGTGGCACTCTGCTTCTTACCAGTGCCTCCCGGGCCTCCGCTCGCTCCGCTCTCTCACCATAGACCATCCTGCTCCCCTTCGCACACCACGTCCAGGGAAGGCCACGGTCCCAGGTCACATGGCCACCTTCACAAGAGAGCTGCCACCTCTCTGGCCCAAATGCAAATCCTCAACAAAGAGGATGCCTTGACCCTGGGGTGTACGCCCCCCTCCTGGGTACCCCCTGAAACGCTGTGGGATGGGCAGTGAGGGGCACGCTGGGCCGACAGTGAGGGGTCAGTATGCTTAACAACAGCAGGGAGAAATGTCAGCCGTGACAAGGTACAAGGGGAAGCAGGCTACAGATTGGTGTGTGCAAGATAGGTTTTGAGACATTAGCCGTGTGAGAGGTCGCTAGCTGTCCTGCACTGGTATCACAAAATCCAGCTGCAAGTCCTCTGTCACCATTTCTTCATCTATCTCTCTTTTGGAAACTGAATTTTTTTTTTTTTTTTTTTTTTTTGCTTTTCTGAATTTCCCAAATTTTCTGGAGCAATACTTTATGGGGGGCACTTTATGTTAAAATGCAGAAACACTCCGGGCAGAGAAACTGCAGTTCTTGTTGATTTGCGTTGGATGGTCCAGGGTGATGGTCACCAGCCCAGCAATTCCCCTCTTTGTCGTCTTCCTTTCTCACCCACTCTCCCCTGTCCCCCTGGCTCTCTGGCAGAAGACGAAGATATACCCATCACAGAGGTGATAACCCCCTCCAACCTGAAAAGGTCCTCACTGAGCCGAGGGGTCTCTGTGGCATCCGACCTGGAGGAGTGGGAGGAGGCTAAGATCAATCCAGATGATGAAGAAGATGATGACAGCCTGGAAAAAATAGTGTTTCAAAGTAACCAATTATTTCATTTATTTTATTTTTATTTTAGAGAGGGAGGAAAGGAGAGAAAGAGGGAGAGGGAGGGGGAGAGGGAGGGGATAAAGGAGAGGGAGAGGGGGAAAAAAATCAATGTGAGGAACATTGATCAGTTGCCTAGTATGTGTCCCTGACCCGAGCAAACCTGCAACCCAGGTGTGTGCCCCGACCAGGAATTGAACCCGCGACCTTTCCGTACACGAGGGAAATGCTCTAACCAACGAGCCATACCAGCCAGGGCTAACATTTTAAAATATATTTTATTGATTTTTAACAGAGAGGAAGAGAGAGAGATAGAGAGCTAGAAACGTCTATGAGAGAGAAACATCAGCCAGCTGCCTCTTGCACAACCTCTACCAGGGATGTGCCCACAACCAATGTACATGCCCTTGATCAGAATCGAACCTGGGACCTTTCAGTCCGCATACCGATGCTCTACCACTGAGCCAAACCGGCTTCGGCCAGGGCTAACATTTTAATGTTTGGGGGCCAGTTTTCTCTAAGCAGCACTGGGGAGAGTGCTCGATGCTTTTTCACCTTCCTCCATGAAGAGCATCTTCCAAACCTTCTAGCATGGCTGTGTATGGATTCTCTAACATGACTATGCCATCATGTATTTAGCCATTTCCCTTAATGTTGTAAACTCAGCTAGTTTCCAACATCATTTTTTTTTTTCAGCAGAAGAGATTCCCAAACATGGAATTAAGAGTCAAGGAATATCTATAATTGCCAATCCTAGTAGCCATGGGGGCAAATTATTAGCCAGAAAGGGTGCGCTCTCGTACAATGCAGGAGGGAATGAGGGCTGCAGCACATTGGTTCTCATCCCGAACAGTATTTAAAAGGAAAAAAGTAACCCTCAATTCCCTCAGAACTCACGGGGGACTCCGGGTGCGTCCACACAAGCACGCACACGCGCACACCCACACATGTATGTTTAATTTGCAGCTGAGAAGTTACAGAGCACCGACAGCCACTCGGCAGAGGACGATGGAGAAGTGGAGAACAACCCAGTGACCAAGGCCATTGCTCGCTACCTGGGCATCGGCGTGTCCGCGGAAGGTCACCTGAAGAACCGGAAAGGCATCGCCATCATCCTCCACGGGACGCCCGTGTCAGGTCTGTGGCAGCTCGGAGGGGTTGCCCCTTTATGGGGAAAAGCCTGCACGTGTCATTTTGAGGACATAAGAGTTTTTGGGGGGGTTTTTTGTTTTGATTTTTGGTTTTGGATGTGGGTTTTTTTTTTGGAAATTTATATATCAAAGGATTATCCCCAAACTGTTTAATTGCCAACCTCAGAGATACCAGGATTAGAGAAAAAGCAGAGATGCCTCACTTTTAATTAGTACATCTGAATTGTTTGAACTTGTCATCTTTCTATTATATCATTTAAAAAATAAAGGGAGGAAATATGTGCAAACCCTTTGACCTGGCAATATTGCTTCTAAAGTTTTATCTTAGGAAACTAATTAATGACGTGGACAAAGATTAACAGCGTGAAAGTTCACTGCAGCACTGTTAACCATAATAAAAAAAAAAATGGGAGCAATCTAAGCATTCAATATGGCAGACGGTTAATTAAGCCTTAGCACATTCATAGAGCAAATTATTATCACCATTAAAAACAGTGTCTGTGCACCCATGTTTGTGGCAGCATTATTAACAATAGCCATAAGGTGGCCGAAACCAGTTTGGCTCAGCGGTAGAGCATTGGTCCGAGGACTGAAAAGTCCCAGGTTTGATTCCGGTCAAGGGCATGTACATTGGTTGCGGGCACATCCCAGGTGGAGGGGTGCGCAAGAGGCAGCTGGTCGATGTTTCTCTCTCTTCGGCGTTTCTAGCTCTTTATCTCTCTCCCTTCCTCTCTGTAAAAAATCAATAAAAATATATTTTTTTAAAAAACACAACAATAGCCATAAGGTGGGTAGAGCCGAATTGTCCATTGACAGATGAATAGCTAAACAAAATGTGGTGCAGTGGGAGAGCACTCAGCCTTCAAAAGGAGGAGAATTCTGATACATACTACAACAGGAATGAACCTTGAAGACAGTGTGCTAAGTGAAATAAACCATCGACAAAAGGACAATAACTATATCACTCCAGTTATATGGGCTACTTAGAGTAATCAAATTCATAGAAACCAAAAGTGGAATGGTGGTTTGCTGGGGCTTGGGGACTGATGAATGGGCCTTATTGTTTGAGGTTCACAGAGTTTCCACTTGGGAAGGTGAAAAAATGCTAGTGGTGGTTACATAAATGTGAGCATACATATGCGACTGAACCATACATTCCAAAAGTGGTGAATTGTGTATGTATATTGCCACATTAACATACACACACACACACACACCCACAGTGCCACAGAAGTGTATTGAATGAATTGAAAGATGTTCATGATATATTGTTTTTTTGTTGGTGTGTTTTTTTAAATATATTTTATTGACTTTTTACAGAGAGGAAGAGAGAGGGATAGAGAGTTAGAAACATCGATGAGAGAGAAACATCGATCAGCTGCCTCTTGCACACCCCCTACTGGGGATGTGCCTGCAACCAAGGTACATGCCCTTGACCGGGAATCGAACCCAGGACCCTTCAGTCCACAGGCCGATGCTCTATCCACTAACCAAACCAGTTTCAGCCGATATATTGTTTTAAGTGAGAAAAAAAGTGTCACACTTATGATCTGGCGTCTATATTCATTTCCTATTGCTACGGTAACAAATAAACTTAGTGGCTTTAAAAAAAATGCAAATTTGCTTTCTTACAGTTCTGAGGGTCAGAAGTCAAAAATCGGTCAGTTCATTCCTTCCGGAGGCTCCAGGGGAGAACCCATTTCCTCACCTTTTCTGGCTTCTAGAAATGCTGCCTCCCTCCCTTGGCTCTCAGCCCCTTCCTCCATCTTCAAAGCCAGCGCCGTAGCATCGTCCAGTCTCTCTCTCCTTGCTTTCATCATCTTTATACCTGCTCTGACTCTGACCCTCCTGCTTTTCTCTTGTAAGGACCTTGTGATTATTTCCTGGTCACCCAGATAAGTCAGGGGATCTCCCCATAGCAAGCACCTTGCCTTAATCACACCTGCAAAGTCCCTCTACTGTTGAAGGCTCTGTTGACTAAACTCATTAGTTAACAGAGCCAAATATCAACAGGACAACAGATTGAAATTTCTTTTGAGAGCCCAATTTTTTAAACCTAAACTTCTTCTAACGCCACTTCTTCAAAACAGACTCGCCCAGGCCGTGGTATTTTGTGGAAGAGCCACCCTCAAGGGGCCAAAGAGCCGCATGTGGCTCGTGAGATGCAGTTTGCCGACCACTGTCTAAGGCAGCATTCACAAGTCCCAGGAATTAGGATGTAGACATCTTTGAGGGGCCATTATTCAGCCTGACCCATAACCCACTTCTTTTTTTATGAGAAATAAAATAATTACATATGCATACTTACCAACTATCTATGAACTATAATCTCTCTGGATGAGCAAATCATGGATCTTTTTTTTTTTTTTTCCTTTTCCCTTGCCTGTTATTTCTGAATTTTCTGCTTTCTTTTTAATAAGCACCTATGTTGAAATGAGAGAGAGAGAGAAAAAAAAATCAACACACGTTATCCTTTAAACAACAACAACAAAAAGTCTTTCTATTAGAATGAGAGACGGTAAGAGCTACAAGATTGTTGAAGATCTGGTAGAATCACTTTTTAAATTGAGGAGAGGACCTAGAGAAGCTGTGGCTTGCCGAAGCATGCAGCCGATCGACGGCGGAATCAGGAGCAGAATCCCCGGGGCCTGATTCGGGCCTCGGGGGTCTCCCTCCCCTTTCTGCTGCCACCCCTGAGCACAGCAGAGACCCTGGGACTTGTGAATGCTGCCTTAGCACAGCAGACACCTGGAGAGATCGCTGTACAGGGGCCTCTGTTCTAGAAGCTTCTGTCTAGGGGACACTAAGGAAATGATATTCAGCCCCCGACCTTTTTTTATAGGGAAGTCGGCCACGGCCTTGAGCATTGCCAAGTACTACGGCGCGGCCTGCTTGAACATCGACTCCATCGTGCTGGAGGCCATCTCCGACGGCGTCAACATCCCCGGGATCCGGGCCCGGGAGCTCTGCATCAGGGCGGCCATCGAGCAGTCCATGCGGGAAGGCGAAGAGGCTGGTGAGAGCCACTTCCCCTGACTTCCTGTGGCCAGGTGGCCAGCGCCCACACTTGGTAACCCCCATCTTCTCGGTTCCCCTCACTGAGCTTTTCTCCCTCCACTGATCTATAACGTGCTGCTCCCTTAGTAGCCCCGAGGAAAGCTCTCCTCCCCACACATCACGTGGCACTTCAGCGAATGGCTCAGCTCCTGGCCCACACCTTCGGGGGTGACAGCTGGCGAGGAGCAGACGCATGCTCGCTCGTACAGAGCAGAGGAGAAGAGGGGGACAGGCGTGCCGGCTCTGTGAAAGAGCGAGTGTGGAGAGAGATTGGGAGCCAACAAGCATGATTGGGGCTGGGATGGCCTGAGGCAGGGAATCCTGGCTCCATCGGTTCATCTTAACGACCTACAGGTCAGGAGAACAGCTGCTCCAGGGAACCTGTCTTTAGTCGTGTAGGGAAGGAAGAATAATTTTCCCTCCACCCCTCTGAGTTCTCAGCTGAGACTCCTGTGATAAGAAAAACAGCTTAACAAGAGGAAACACGCGTTTATTAGCATGTAAACTTCCTGTATACATGGGAGGGAGGGAGGAGAAGGAGGGAGGGGAAACGAGTAACTCAAAGGTGGCTTTAGAATTCAGAATTAATTACCCGATTAATAAGGAAAGAAGAGGAGGGACCTAGTCCTCTTAGGTGAAAGCAAATGACTTTTAGGAATGATGGCCGAACCCTTGTAACAACGGAGGGAGGCGCGATCGTTTGTATGGGATGCTGCTGGCCTCCAGTCTCCTCTCCCGTGATAGGGGTCCGTCCTCCCCGGTTGGTGGAACCCCCAAAACGGGTTTGTGGCAGTTGAGTTCCTATTGCATTGCCTGACTTTAGGCAGGGAAGTAAGGGGAGTTCGGAGAAAGCCTCTCTGTGCCTTTGCCGGTTCCCAGCTGCCCACAGCCCAAAGGAGCCAGAATCCCGGAGCAGCGGTTTTGAGGTGGCATGTCCCGAATCCCCTGGAGTAATATGTTGGGGTGGCATATTCTGCTACCTTCCAGTGGGGACCCCGAGCTGAATCATAATTCCGGTTCTCTTAGATTTTTGTTTCCTTTTGTGGCAAATAAATTCTGTTTCACTGAGGTCTTTGGGGCTGCTCGTGTCCTGTGACATATCGTGAAGTCGAGCTCCCTGTCTGAGAACAGAATGTCAACCTAAAGGCATAACTGGGGAGTGGCAGGTGCAGCAGCTGGAATAGAGGAAATCCGCCCGGGGAAGTTCGACAAAGGAAGGAGTGGGATGGGCAGGGCAGGCTGGGACCTGGGGGAGCACTGCCATTACAGGAGGGGTTGTGGAGGAGACGCGAGGGGGAGGCTGAGACGTGGGGTGGGGGGGTCGGGGGCGGGCAATCAGGAGAGCAGGTCGCAGAGGCCTTGCCACCGTGGTTGGGAGGTTAAGAGAGCCAGGGGTTTTCTGAACAGCTGTCATGGAACCTTTTAAATAATTACATCGACCACTGGTTCTGAAAGGGAACAGCTCAGCGGTACTTCCTGGGAGGGATGGCGATCCGATTGGAAGGAAGGGCAGAGGTGAGACGAAGACTTTCAGGTTAAAGCGATGCTTGCCGACAGGCTCGCTGTTGTTACTCAGCCTACTGGTTCATTTGGGCAGCGCCATCTCATGCCACTCATTGACATCACCACTGCCTAGGACCGCAGAAGGGCAGGTGTTAGGCTCACAGGACGAAGCTGTCTTCGAAATGCTTGCCCTCTGGACTGGGAGAGAAAGTGAGAGATAATACGTGCCTGAGCAGGGGAAAGCCCGGAACTCCGGGCCAGGCTCTCCATGGAACCACCGTCACCCAGTCCTCCGTGCCCTCACTATGCCATCCCCACTGCGATTTCCTTCTTCTCCTAAGGTGACTTTTCATACAGACCCACTCTCTCTGTGTAGCCCAGGAGACTGCTTCGAATCAAGTTGGCGTAGGACAGTCACGAACGAGCAGTGAGACCCTGGGCAGGTTAATGTCGGAAACCGCTCTGGTAAACCCCGAAGTGAAATCTGCAAAGTCCGTACGTGGGAGCATGCTGCTCACCAAAAACAAGCTGGAGCATGGCTCTGGCTCTCAGAAGCAGCATCACCAGCACGTGTCTGAGACACCGCAGGTACAAACCGGGGCTGCCCAGAGGCAGGGCTGGGATCCTTCCTCCTTTTCCTCCTCCCTATCCTCCTCCTCCTCCTCCCACTCTTCCTTCTCCTTGTCTTCAGCATCCTGCAGCCAGGTCAGCACAAATTCATCCAACGGGCGCCTTTGCCAGGCAGGCCCGAGCACTGTCCCTGCACCACTCCTCTTGAAAGGAGGTTCACCCAGCAGGTGTTCAATAATAGTATAGGTAACTGGGCTGAATGCTGGCAAAGTGAAGACAAATAAAGAAAAATCCCTGCACTCGAGCTGCACTAAGGGTCCAGTGAAAGAACCGCACCTTCCAAGGTTTGCAATAAAATGAGATTGGCTCCCTGGCCTGAGAGGATCAGTGATTAGAGCATCAGCCTGTGCACTGGAGAGTTGCAGGTTCAATTCCCAGTCCAGGGCAGGTACCTGGGTTGCAAGTCCGGTCTCCATCCTCCCTCAGGGCGCATGTGGGAGTCAACCGATCAGTGTGTTTGCAACCAATCAATGTGTTTCTGTCACATCAATGTTTCCCACTCTCTCTCTTCCTCCTCCCTTCTCTGTCCCTTCTTCCTCTCTTCCACTCTCTCTAGAATCATGGGAAAATATCTTCACTCCCTGAGTGAGGATCTTTTTAAAAAAAGAAACTGGTGCCGAAGCCGATTTGGCTCAGTGGTAGAGCGTCGGTCTGCGGACTGAAAGGTCCCGGGTTTGATTCCGGTCAAGGGCATGTACATTGTTGCGGGCACATCCCTGGTAGGGGTTGTGCAAGAGGCAGCTGGTCGATGTTTCTCTCTCATCGATGTTTCTAGCTCTCTATCTCTCCCCCTTCCTCTCTGTGAAAAATCAGTAAAATATATTTTTTTTAAAAAGAAAGAAAAAAAGAAAAAAAGAAAGAAAGAAAGAAAGAAAGAAAGAAAGAAAGAAAGAAAGAAAGAAACTGGTGACAAATAGCCGTATAAAAAGAATTAGGTTAAACCATATAAAATTGCCAATATTCAACCATTTGGGAATTCCATAGCAATTTGATATGGCTCAATTGTATACTAAAGGAATGCTAAAGATTAAAAAAAAATTAATATAAGTTGTGGGATGCCTACAAGGGAGTCTTGGAAAGTCATTAAAAAGTCAGAAAGTTGGAGCCATGTGCCTGGGGACTTTGAGAACAATCTCAGGAGAATAGCAGGTGCTGAAGGCAAAGACGATGGCACCATGACAGACAAGTGTGTGACAAGCTTTCACTCAGAAAGTAGAGTCCAGTGATTGTAGGTTTCTGAGATGTTTGAAAGAAATTGAAGAAAGATAAAAGAGTTTGTCAGAGGGGCAAACCCAGGGTCAAGAGAGTTCTTTTTTTTTGAAAGGAAGTCTATAAATATATGAAGGAAAAGTACAAGGTGATGATCCACCCAAGAGGGCATGCCGGTCCAGAAGGAGACAAAAAAAAAGGCAGGATTAAACACAATTTAAAAGACAGGAGTTAGCTTCTTCTAGAGTCAGTAAAGGGCAAAACCAGATGGAGCTGCATGTGGCAGAAGCAAGGTGGAGAGCAGAATTTGGAGGCGGTCTCACTGGATAACTCTAAGATGTGTGCAGGCCTCTGAGTCTTTCCCGGAAATATCGAGGAGGTCGGGTTGCAGAGCAACCTGAGGAGGGTGGCTGAGTACCAGTATGTCCACTGTGAGGAACAGAACCGGAAGTTGGTAGTGGACAAAAGAAAAGGTAGTTTGGAATGCTGTTGGCCCAGCCAGACAGGAAGCCATCGGTTCACAGATTTTGCTAAGGGGCTCCCGGCAGCCCCCCATTCAGAGGCAGAGAGAGGCATTTTCATCGCTGCAGGGACAGGGTGTGCTCAGAATAAGGGGCAAGGGAGTTGAAAGTGGCATCAATATGGGAAGACAGCCTAGGTGGGGAAGAAACTAAAGGGACAATAGAATGAGAGACATAGGAAGGGTGAAGGGGTGTGTAGGTCTTGTTACAGTGTAGAGTTCTGTAGGGGTGGTGGGAGAGGTCGTTTTAGAGAAGATTGCTGAGGTGGATAGAGTGGAGATGAAGGTCCTTATAAGAGAGGATGCCCGCACATTGGCTGGGGCAGGTCAATGGAGGGCATGTGGGTAGTGGAGCACTGGATGGGGCAAGTGGAGGGACTGGAGGTGAAGGTCTTTGTGTGACAGGAGGTATGTTGGTTGGATGGGGCGTCACCCAGGGTTGAATTTATGCCAAGTGACCTCTCTGGTCTTTACTTTAGTCATATGTTGTTGTTGTTTTTTAACACCTTGGAAACTGAAACCATTGATTCCATTTATTTTGAAACAACATCCTTTTAACCCTCTTTCCCAATATCTAATACATGTTCTTTACATAGGTATGTATGGAAGAACCAAAAGCCATTTATCTGTATTTAATAGGGCGTCATGGGGAACCATTTCCTTTGGTTTGGTTCGGTCCATCTGAACAGTGAAGTAAAGTCTTTTGGAATATACCAAAGGCAACAGAAAACCCCAATGCGGACTTCAATCCCCTTTCGCTGAATAGGGAACTTAAAGCCCGTCCAAGTTCACAATAGAAACCAGACCTCACAGATCCCCACATGTGGCTGCCTGCACAGGCTTCCAGCCGTTTGGACAGCAGTCACACTGTAAGAGCGCTTTACCCAGAGGGAGATGGCCGTTTGGTCTTCTAACATTCTCCTCGAGCATGAGCTCTCTGATGAATTGCAGTCATCAGTTGCAAGTGGGAAGAAATGTATAATATGTTACATAACGAAGACATGGCCTATAATATAAGGTAATTTGCCCCTTCCCCTTCTTAGTACTTTTCAAGCAAAACTTTAGCCCTGGTAAACCCCATTCTCCACCTCCTCCATTCAGGACAGCTGAACATCTCTCCTGAATGGTCTTAATTTAAGCTGAAGACTCCAAATCTCAAAGCCGACCCTTTGGTCTGTCCTAGCAAATTTGTCCTCAATCTCTTCAAGATAACTATTTTATTGGCTGTCATCACTCTCCAAGCCTCTTCCTCATTCTTAGCTAATGATCAGAAGATGAGGGATCTTAGCAACAACCAGAAGACAATGCCTTATCCTCCCACCACCAAATCTACCAGTCAGCCTTGATCCTAGGCCAATGCCATGCCTTCCCTACAGCTGAGTAACTGTCCCTGCTCTTAACCAAGGCCCTGCAAGTGGACCCAATTCCTTCTCTCTTACCCAAGAGCTAAATTCCTGCAGTGGTCCCCTCTCTCTACTATTTGTTTATTTCCCCTGTACATCTTGCATGATCTCTTGGCAGCTGATAATCCCTCCTCCAGAAAAGCTTTCTTCACTTGGCTTCCAAAACACCATAGTCTTCTACTTTCCCTCTACCTCATTAATGACTCTCCACTCCTACATCTTCAGATCACCTGGTTTTTCAGAGTAGGCCAAGACTAAGTCATCTACTCTTTTACTTTTTGTATCTACCTTTTCTTTATAGGTAATCTCTTCCAGTTCATTAGTTAAATACTTAAATATTTTCTTCATATACTTCAATGTTTTCTTAAATATTAAAATGCTTAAATATTTTCATTATGCTTACGACCCTCAAATTTCTATCTCTAGCCCTAATTTCTTCTCATGCTTAGGTTCATATACCCAAATCACATTTAATATCTCTATCAAATTGCTTAGAGGCATCTCAAAATTTATGTGTTGAAAAAAGTGGTTGTTGCTCCCCAAAAAAAGAATAAAACAAAACAATACCAAATAATAATAATAATAATAATAATAATAATAACTTGTCTTTTCCTCAGTCTTCTCTTTCTTAATAAATAACTTCACCATTTTTTCAATTTGCTCAGGTTAACACTCAAGGAGTCATTCTTGATGCCTCTCTTTCTTTCATGTCTCATCTCAAATCCTATTGGCTCTATTCCAAAATATATCCTGTATCAGCCACTTACCACCTCCACTGTGAGTGTCCTGCTGCCATCATCTCCTGCCTTGACCATGGAGCTATCTGACCCACTCGCCTTCCTGCTGCCACTCTTGTCACCTCCTGCAGCAGGTACAATGCTCTCTTAAAAAATAAAAGTCTGGCTGGCCAGTGTGACTCAGTGGTTGGATGTCAACCTATTAACCTGGAGGTCATGGTTTGATTCCCGATCAGGGCACATGCCAGGGGTTGCGGGCTCGATCCCCAGTAGGGGACATGCAGGAGGCAGCCACTCAGTGATTCTCTCTCATCATTGATGTTTCTACCCTTCTCTCCCTCTTTCTTACTCTCCCTGAAATAAATTTTTAAAAACACATTTTTTTAAATAAAAAAATAAAAGTCCAATCGTTTGTCTGCCTCAAAAATGCCAACAATTTCCTATAATACTTGGAATAACATTCACATTTCTTACCGTAGTTGACAAGCCCTGCATTTTCTGGCCTGCCTATGTCTTTGACTTTACGCCTGACCACCTTTCCCATTGCTCACTCAGATCCCAATGGACTTGGCTCCCTCATGCTCCCCAAATACCCACACATGCAGTTGTGTTGAGGAAACTCGCTCTTTCCTCTCAGAAAGACGCTTCTCGCAGGATCTTGTCTTGTTCTTTCATATTCTCTCATACCCGGGTAATGTGACCACCCTTTCTAAATAGCCATTGTCCAACCCCGTCATTGCCTTTTATTTCCTTGCCTGATCATCTTCTCCTCGGCATTCATTACTATGTGAAATTATCACTGATTTGCATATTCATCTGTCCCTTTTCTGTCTCCCCTCCCCCCCACTTGAATGCAAGGACCAGACTGGCAGCAACATTGCCAGGCTTGTGTGTTGTTGTGTCCCTGGTACTGCAGGAGACCCTGGTGCATAGTAGGTGCTCAAAGAATATTTGATTGAAAGAACAAATGGGAGCTGTTCAGTACATACACAAAGCACCTTCCAATTGGTGTTCCCACTCAAGGCGTATGGCAATTCTTTGAGGAAGATAGGCACATCCGTTTTACAGATGAGGAAGTGAGGCCCAGAGAGACGATATGACTTTCCTGAGGTCACGTGGCTTGTATGTGTAGAAGTTGTTTGGACACCAAGCTGGGTTCTAACTTCTGAACCTTCTCTCAACAGATCTCCAGTCCTCTCCCCTCGGGGCCCACACCACGAAAGATTAGCGTCAGCACCAGCATCGGAGGTGAGACCGGCCTCCTCAGCTGTGTGCTCCCTGAGGAAATACTTGTTCAGATCCTGGCCGATCGCATACAGGTGTGTCCACACTCGTGCATGGAGCTGCAGGGCTCACACACCTCTCCCAGGCCGAGCCGAGACCGAGCCCTCGTCACCCACAGCAGCGTAGAACCCTGGGCCCTGGAGAGGAAAGATGGGTTTCCTCACCCTCTCCCGTCATTTACGTGTCCTTGTGACAGTCCTGTCAGTCCCGGGCCCTGGCTCAGTCTGCCGCCTGAAGCCACTCACTTTGAAGGACCAGTGATCAGAAGAGTCACGCCACAACCCTCAGTGGTGGTTTTAAAACTGTAAGGTGGAGCCGTTCAGAGTTAAAATTTGGAGGCATGTTAATTGCTGTAAAAGTTTGCATAAGTGAGAAAAGCAGGTTATGTTCCATATGATTTCACTATATGAGGAATCTAAAGAATAAAATAAATAAAACAGAAAGAGACTCATTAAAAATAGAGAACAAACTGAAGGTTGTCAGATGGGAGGGAGACTTGGGGGGCTGGGTGAAAGGATTAAGAACTACAATTAGTAGTCACAAAAATAGTCACAGGGATGTAAAGTACAGCATAGGGAATATAGTCAATAATCCTACATAATAAAGAGTTAATATGCTAATTAGACCGAATAGCAGAATGACCATCTGGACAACCTTCCAGAGGAAGCCGGGGCTGCGAGGGCCAAGTCCCTTGCACGAATTTCGTGCATTGGGCCCCTAGTCTATAATAATAAAAGTGTAATATGCTAATTAAAATATGCTAATTAGACTAGACATCCTGGATGGCCAGGGCTACAAGGGAAGCCTAGATCCGGGTGCCAGAGGGAAGCCAGTGCTGGCAGCCAGGGGAAGGAAGGCCCACTCTTGCACGAATTTCATGCATAGGGCCTCTGGTATTGTAATAATATGTTAATTGACCTTCACACCATCACAAAGATGGCCGCACCCACAGCCAATAGGAGGGAATATGCTAATTGGCTGCCACACCACAAGATGGCGGCACTCAGTCCCCTCAGCACCCCAACCACTCAGGGCCGGCCCAAGGCACAGGCAAGCCTCGGATGTTGGCTGCCCAGCTTCCCAGGGCCACCTGAGGTTCAGGTAACCAGGGCCGGCCAAGGTTTGTGCTGCCAGCAGTGGCCGCAGCAGAGGTGTGATGGGGTATCGCCTTCCCTTGATCGCCAGGTCACCTCCCACCCCTGAGGGCTCCCGGACTGTGAGAGGGGGCAGGCCAGGCTGAGGGACATCCCCTCCAGTGCATGAATTTTCATGAGCTGGGCCTCTAGTTTAAATATAATAAAATCAGACTTGAGGTTCCCAACAGAGGAAGAACGTTGTTCCTGGAAATTACTTATGTAACGTTTGGACTGCTGCTATGTTCCAGGCACCATCGCCCTCAACTCACTTGAGCAAGCAGGTCACATACGTGTGCAGGTATTTCATGAATCCAGATTAAAGGTTGTGAATCACTGGGAAAGCCCAAAGGAAGCCAGTAGAGCTGTGCTCCTCAGAGTACTGATCTTTGAGACATGGAGCCTTCACGGTTTCCTTCATCCACAAGGTCTTGCTACAAAGAAAGAAGAAGAAAAAAAATGCAGACTTGAATTAAGTCGTGTATTTGGTGATGTCATCGATTTACATTCTGACACAAGATTTCTTGCCTCGTCAAATACTGGTGGTAACCTGTCCCTGGCCAGTGGTGGCCAGTCTAGGCACTACACTTTGAATAAGACTGCCATGCAAAGAGACTATTCTTGAATGGTTAATAGTATCAAAAGCATTACATGCCAAGGCAGTAATACCACTAAGAATGGCCCATCTGCTACCTCTGTCCTTGCTGCCTATGACCCTGCACACGAGGACATGTTTCCTTGCATCTTCCTCCCCTGGGTCTCCTGGATCTTCCCAGACCAGCACTTTAACATTTAGTTTGTTTTCTTTGTTTCCATAGAGACAGCATAAACCCTTTGCTCTTCAAGTATGTACAACAATGAAGCTCTTCCATGACCGATCAAATATTTTTACTTTCCTCTTTTATTTTATAACAGCACCTTGGGTTTCACAGGTAGCTGAATGGCACTTTCATCAGGGCTCAGCAGGTTTGCAGGAGCAATTGCAGCTCCAGTAAAAGCACTGGCAGAAGAATAAGCAGCTCTAAAGAGAACAGATGGCCCGGTGGCCATGGTAACTGCCTCTGTTCTCTCTGGTTTCAGCTGAGTGACTGCAGCCTGGGAGTGGTGTTTGACAGTCTCGAGACACTCTTTGCTCGGAACGCAGCCTTTGCTCTCCTCTGCCTGCTGAAGGCCATTGGCAACCGGGAGCACATCTACATCCTCAACATGGCCCAGGATTACACAGCCATGAAGGCCCAGGAGAAAGCCAAAAAGGAGCAAGAAGGCAAGGCCCCTCCCCTTCTGGGCTGTCCTTCACAGGCCCTCACGAGTCTTTCCTTCCCCTGCAAGCATCTGCCTTTTGTAAAAGCTCCCCCGGCAGGATGACCCATTGGGCTTCACTGAACCTGTTGCATTTGCCATCTCGTGGGGGCCCCGCTTCTGCCCGACAAGGTGTCTGGGAGTTCTTATTTCGTCCACTTTGCGTGTGAGGAAACTGAGGCAGAAAGGGCCTGTGGAGAGATTACAGAGGGAAGGGTAGACTTGGCTCTTCTCGTAACAGCCACGGCCTTCTTTCACCCAGGATCTCACTGTTCACACTCATCTTCTCCGGAACTTCAGCGGACCCCAGGGGAACACACCACAAGTCCCATCTGGACTCGGGTGACCGGTTAGCTTGTTGGTTTTTGTTTGTGTTTGTGTTTTAGCAGTTCCTGTAAAACTAGACGTGCTGCTAAACATTATGAAACACAGTCTACATTTTAGCCTACTGTGTACCAGGCTGTGCAGCAGACCTTGTGTACATATTATAGATGTCTTCAAATGGTGTGTGGTTCCCATTTTACAGATGAGGAAAATGAGGCTCAGAGATATTATGTAAGATCACATGGCAAGTTGGTAAGGTCTGTGTAACTCTAAGGCCTTTCCTTTTTTTTTTTTTCTGTTGTTTACACCAGTAGTCTGGAAATAATTTTTACTGATTGATAAACAGGCATATGCACACAGAGTAATATTAGTGAACAAGTTCCCAATTTAGTCAGAAGCAGACCTAGCAAATTGTGGCCCCAAGAGAGGAGGTGGCACTGTCCCTGGGAGGTAGAGTCCTGCTCTGGCCCACACTCCATCCCCATTACTGCCCTTCCCCACTTGGCCTTCCCTCTCTCTTCTAGAACAATCCACACAAATCATAATGCTTTTTCCAGTGAAGGGAATATTCACAAGCACTGAGCTCTCTTAGTTCTTAAACAGAACTCGTACTGCCTTCCTTACATTCTCACTCAGAGAGAGATGGTTAGGAAGAATGACCAGGCAGGATTTCCAGCAGAATTTCAACCTCGTTTTCCAGAAAGCTCATGTCCCCACGAGGATCGACTCAAAAGAAAACATATCTCTTTATTTTCTCAGCTGTCTGTGGACTGAAGTTTTTCATAGTTGCATTTTGAAAAAGTCCTGAGACAGTAAATGTAATAATATTATTATATCCAAATCTAATGCTTAATGAACATTTATGAATATGCCAGGCACTGGGTTTTGCATGATTGCTTACTTGAGCCCACAACACCCTACGAAGGAGGAATTATTGCTCTTATCTGCTTCTGTCCCTGGGTAAGTGTTGGGAAAAGGACTCAAATGCAGATCTCTGAGCCCAGAGCTAAAATGAGAATGTAAGGCATGGCTAGCATGCCGGTGACGTGTGAAGGAAAAGCCGGCTACCTTTGTGCTGAGTGTGAACCACACTCTGGACCCGAATCGTCAGGCGTGGAAGACGATCCTGAGTTCTGTCGCCCTGAGCTCTTCAGTGGCTACGCTCAGAAAAGATGATGCCAGTGGGTGGTATATTTCCTATCACCGCTGTAACCGATTACCACACATGTGGTGACTTAAAACAATACAGATGTGTTATCTTACTGTCCGGAGGTCAGAAGTCCTAAAATCGGGGTGTCAGCAGGGCTCTACTCCTTCATAAGCTCCAGGAGAGAATCCCTTCCCTCCCTTCCCTTTCCCCCTTCCTAGAGGCCTGCTGTTTCCTTGGCTCGTGATCCCTACCTCACAGCCCACTGGCGTTTGTTCCCGTTGTCACGTCGACTCTCCCTCTGCTTCATCACCACTATCACCTTCTCCGACTCCGGCCCTTTGTGATTGTATTGGGTTCACTCAGATAATCCTGGAAAACCTCTCCAACCCCAGGTCCTTAGCGTCATCACATCCTCCACATCCTTCCTACATCGTCAGGGGGACATAGGCGTGGGCTCCGGGGATCAGGACACGGGTAGACTTGGCTCTTCTCACAACAGGCACGGCCCTCTTTCACCCAGGATCTCACTGTTCACACTCATCTTCTCCGGAACCACGGCTGACCCCAGGGGAACTCGATCACTTTGGGGCCGCTATTCAGCCGGCCACAGACGGAGACCGGTTCTGGAACTGTGTGTCTGAGGAAGCCCCACCAGGGACTAGGCATGCTGCTGCCATCCCAGCCACCTCTCCCCGCCGCAAGCGGGGTGTGACTCTCCTCCCCTTCCCGCCTCTGTTCCCCCCACACAGAGCAGAAACAGAAGGAGGCGCTCGAGAAAGAGAAGGAGCGTCTCCAGAACATGGATGAGGAAGAATATGATGCCTTGACAGAGGAGGAGAAAATCGCGTTCAATCGAGAGGTTCAGCAGGCCCTGCGGGAGAGGAAGAAGAGGTTAGAGTCAAGGGCCGGCCCGAGCGGAGCCATTCCCCTGGGAACAACTCCCATGGGGTCCACAGCCCATCCCGGGGACCAGGGTCGTCCTCCAGGGTGTCAGCCATGGCCACAAGAGACCTGGAGAATGACTGACTGGGAGCAGGAAAACGCCCTGCCTTGCAGGGCCTCTCCGTTCTCCTCTCCCTCCTCCTCTCTCAGGGACCCTGAAGGCTGTGCCATGTAATGGGGGAGGGGCTTTGGCACCAGTGCTATCCTAGGGCTTCCATTGACTCCCCCGACCACTGTGCCCCAGGTGTGGTGACCAGGGGCCACTCTCTGCACAGGGGAGGGGGGGGCAAGAACAGGGGGCATGGTGGTTGCTCCCCAGAACTCGGCCATTTCTCCTCCTTCCCTGGCCATCAGCTTGGCCCTGGGTGGTGCCGTCCATCCCCTGAGGTCTGGCTGCTTCTCCAGCTTGATCCTCGGCCTGAGCGTGCTCCCAGCCAGCGCTGTCAGCCCCTTCTAGGCCCATCTTTGGGACCACATGGGAATGACCGGACCCCCTCCACATCCCCTAGGGCCCAGCAGATGCAGGGCAGCTGTTTCAGGCAGTGGGATATATATCCTTGTTGCCTTCAGATGTGCTGGGGGAAGGGGGTCCCATTTCCTACCACTCCCTAGGATGCCAGCGTTGGAGGGGGCAGAGCCAAGATGTTTGCCTGCAATTTTATCTCCTTCCTTCTGCCTTTTCCTTCCACCCCCAGGCTCCTCCCACTAACCCCCAAAGAGCCTGTAAGGAGACCCTCAGTTCTTCCCCTGCTTGGTCCACTGTAAAATGCCTGTCTTCCAGGGGTCTGAAAGCCTCATTCTGGAATTCCAAAGGAATCTCTTTCTCATCCAGGCCATTGCTTTCAGGCATTCATCTGAAGGTAGACTTAGAAAATGCAAATCTGGTCATCAGAGCTCAGCAATGACCTGTGAGTCATGTGCCACACACACACACACACACACACACACGCATACACACACAGTAATGATTCAGCTTCAGTGGGTGGAGAGCCACAGCAACAAAGAACAACCAGGGATTCCTGGAAATGAAAATAGGTGGGTTTTGTAATGCCAGAGATGCTGTTCCCCCACATGTGTTCACACTGGTGCCTGGCCTTGGTGTCCTCACTGCCATTAGCAGCAGGGCAGGCACAGCTGAATTCATAGCAGGAAGGGAAAGAAAGAGAGAGGAAAGGAATATGGCTATCAGAGCCAATGTTGTGCTTCCAATCTAGCCATGGTAGGGACTGCTATTGAAAACACCTTTTCTGGCTTTCTGACCATAAGATGACAGTGTAGGGAGCTGGGATACTGTACTAATATCAGAAATATCTTTGAGGGCTTCTTTTAAAACATCAAGCCTACTTTAAGCCACTGCCTTGCTCTCCTAGGAAAGGATATTGGAATAGAAATACAAATTGAGTGAGAACTCTTTTTTTTTAATATATTTTTATTGATTTCAGAGAGGAAAAGAGAGGGAGAGATAGAAGCATCAATGGTGAAAGAGAATCATCGATCACTGCCTCCTAAGGCCCCCGACTGGAGATCAAGCCCACAACCCGGGCATGTTACCTTACTAGGAATCGAACCGTGACCTCCTGGTGCATAGATCTGAGCCACACCAGTCAGGCCTAAGTGAGAACTCTTAGTTGTGTTTCAGTTCATCCGTTTTGCTGAAAGACCATTCAATATAGATGTGAGCCATCTTTCCCTCCCTTTTTCCTTTCTCTTTTCCTTCCTCCCTTCCTAGCTTTCATTGTCTTGTGTGTGTGTGTGTGTGTGTGTTTATGCCCAAGAAAACTCTGCCACAGGTTCCCACCCCCTACCACCCTGCTACTCCCCTCACCTCCCACCAGACAGGGAGGAGCTCGAGCTGGTGGCCTCTGAACTCAGCTTTCTCTGTCTGGTTTCATAAAGGGAGCTGGAGAGGTTGGCAAGGGAGTTGCATGAAAAGAAGCTACAACAGGAGCTTGAGCGACAAAAGGAAGAAGATGAGCAAAAAAAGAAGACCAGAAAAACAAAGCAATTGGCAGCAAAGGAGGAACCACCCCTGAAGAAATCTCAGCCCAGCCGGCAGGTAGCAGCTCTCTCTTGCTCCTTCCCCTAGGAGAAAGCAGTGGGACCAACCATTGTAGCTGGCCCTTCAGTCCAGCACGTTTCCCCCCAGAAAACTGACCCGATACTACTAGGCGGGTTTTATTTTGGAGCAGAAGGTAGGAGGAAAGGGACCAACATCTGTGGAGCAATGATTGTGTGCCAAGCTCTGGGCTTATACTTCATGTAATCCTGTCGTTTTTGGCATCCTGACCCCCACCCTCCGAGGTTCAAAAACAGGAACCCCGTTTGAGGTTGAGAGAAAGGAAGTCAGCGTTCCAGGATCTCACCCCGTTGTGTCTAACCACAGCCCTTGCTCTTCACATTATCTCTTAAAGTCCCCTGGACAGTGCTGAAGAGGCTGGGAGTAAAGATTTGCCTCCAGTAAGTTCCCAAGTCAGTTAGCTTGCCCTTGGCAATAATAGTCTAGGAAGAAGTTCAGCATCAGCTTGTCCTTGCAGAACAAGGACCATCAGCCTTTCAACCTGTCAAGCTCGGGGGTCACGTCTATGTCCACTGTGATGGGGAGGGGGCAGAGCAGCCCAAGCAGCACCCAGGCGGCCATCATGGCCGAGGGGTGCAGCTGGCCCGGGTGCACGGTGACTCGTTCAGCACTGTGAGTTCTGAGAGTGAAGGGAAAGCCAGACTCCCAGACAAGGTGCCGGCTGGTCCCGGTGGGTGAGCAAGAGTCAGTGACCACAATACCTGTGCCTCGCACAGGGCACCCGGAAGCAGGTGTAGAGGGGCCATTCCGGGTCATCTTTTCCTGCCGATCCTGCAGAGTGCCAGCCCTCAACCAGAATGCATACCGAAGTCACTCTGCCCAGCTAGGTCTGTACCAAGGGAGGACCGCAGAATGGACATTTTTGATAAAGGTCCCCACGGTGATTCTTAGGCACAAGCCCAAGTGTGTGTAAGTGGCTGGAATCCCGTGAGAACTTCTTACAAAACAAAGCATCCTCTTGGTCTTTTTTTCATGTGATTCTGTGATTTGCTCTCCCCGGAAGAACCGTTTTAAAGCCTATGTTACATGTTTTGCCTTCTAGGCGCTTGCCTTTTCCAAAGTAGAAGGCAAGGTGGAATCGGTAGAAGCAAAAGCTTTTGAGAAGGACCCGGGAGCGGCTGAGAAGGAAGAGCAGAGCAAGAAGAAAAAGAACCAAGGGGCAGATAACAACATCCTTGGGTTTCCCCTGGCCCAGGAACAAGAGGATAGCGACGGGGACCTCCAGAAGGAAACTGACAAGCCTCTGGCCCAGAAGTTTAAGACCTACGAGCTGACGCTGAAGGATATCCAGAACATCCTCATGTACTGGGACCGGAAGCAAGGCATCCAGGTGCCTCACGTTGGGGCCGAAGACGTGGCCCATGAGCCGGATGACCAGCGCCAGGTTCCATCGGGCGGGCGCAAAGGCCGCAAGGACCGCGAGCGGGAGCGCGCGGAGAAGGAGCGCTTGGAGCGCGAGCGCCTGGAGCGGGAGAAGGCCGAGAGGGAGCGGCTGGAGAGGCTCCGGGCCCTGGAGGAGCAGCCGGATGGAGGAGAGGCGGACCGGGAGGAGGACCACGAAGGGAAGAAGGACCTGGGTGTGCCATTCATAAATATCCAGACACCCGACTTTGAAGGCTCCAAGTGGAAGCAAATCCTGGAGAATGACAAGCTTCCCAAAGTGGAGCAGGTACAGACCCTTCTCCAGGATGGAGATATAACCAATCAGGGAGCAGGTACTGGTACAGACCCTTCTCCAGGATGGAGATGTAACCAGTCAGGTAGCGAGTACTGGTACAGACCCTTCTCCAGGATGGAGAGGTAACCAATCAGGGAGCAGGTACTGGTACAGACCCTTCTCCAGGATGGAGAGGTAACCAATCAGGGAGCAGGTACTGGTACAGACCCTTCTCCAGGATGGAGAGGTAACCAATCAGGAAGCGGGTACTGGTACAGACCCTTCTCCAGGATGGAGATGTAACCAGTCAGGGAGCGGGTACTGGTACAGACCCTTCTCCAGGATGGAGATGTAACCAGTCAGGTAGCGGGTACTGGTACAGACCCTTCTCCAGGATGGAGATGTAACCAGTCAGGTAGCGGGTACTGGTACAGACCCTTCTCCAGGATGGAGATGTAACCAATCAGGAAGCGGGTACTGGTACAGACCCTTCTCCAGGATGGAGATGTAACCAATCAGGGAGCGGGTACTGGTACAGACCCTTCTCCAGGATGGAGATGTAACCAATCAGGTAGCGGGTACTGGTACAGACCCTTCTCCAGGATGGAGATGTAACCAGTCAGGTAGCAGGTACTGGTACAGACCCTTCTCCAGGATGGAGATGTAACCAGTCAGGTAGCAGGTACTGGTACAGACCCTTCTCCAGGATGGAGATGTAACCAATCAGGAAGCAGGTACTGTGCTAATCGTCATGAAGGAACTTCTTTCTACATTAACATCTACATCCCCTTAATTCCCTTCATCTTCGATACCCCTGTAGATAAGACATTAATGGCTAAAAGGGCCTTTTTGTGCCTGGAGAGAATCCATATATAAAGTTCCACAGATCAAAGTTATTCCGTCTAACCTCATAAAAAGCCACCTGCAGGGTTACATGCTGACAAGGCCGGCAGATGTAGGGTGTGAAGCAACAGGCTCAACCACTCAAAAATCCTTTTCCCACAAGCTTCCCACACTAACAGAAATTATACTATTAGACGGCTTTTATGTTCCTAAAAACAAAAAATATTGCATAACCAAAAGCCACCTTTGGCAGAGGTTGTCACCGCCTTTTGCCCAGGGACAAACTTTTTCTACGTTGAAACACTAGGAAGTCTGAACCGCCCTGTCCTCTGGGGGAGGAGGTGAGAGGTAGCCCGCCTTCTGCACAGCAAATTAACGATGGTTGTTTTTTTTTTCCCCCTTTAGATCCTAGACTACTTGGGCCTGGGTACCTCTGGCCTGCCCATCCCGCCTCCGGTCTTATTCTCACTCATCTCCTACCCTCTGAAGCGGCTGCCGTTGGCCTCAACGGAAATCATGAAGCATTTTATGTTTCTAATCCCGCTCTCGGAAGAGCTGGCCCTGCTGGAGGAGAAAAGAGAGGCGGAATCAGAAGCAGACCTCTCGACCACCACCACCACCACCAGCTCCGTGAAGGTAAAGAGCGAGCAGCGCGTCCTGACCTCGGCCGTCTCCCTCCACAGGCCCGCCGTGGAGCACGGTGCTGGGGTCATGGCCGCTCAGGTGCTTCCCCTCCTCCGGCTGGGGATCCTGCCGAGGACCTCGCACCAGCCTCTCCCCGGGTCTGACCTTTCCCGCTTCCCAAGAGGAAGCTGAAAATGACTGATGTTCACCTTCCAACCTGTCCATTCCCCAGGCATGGTCTAGGGCAGTGGTCGGCAAACTGTGGCTCGAGAGCCACATGTGGCTCTTTGGCCCCTTGACTGTGGCTCTTCCACAGAATACCACGGCCTGGTATTCTTTTGAAAAAGTAGCAGAAGTTTAAGTTTTAAAAATTTGGCTCTCAAAAGAAATTTCAATCATTGAATTGTTGATATTTGGCTCTGTTGACTAATGAGTTTGTTGACCACTGGTCTAGGGAACTTGTCAAATTAGTTAGAAGCTCACCAGCATGAAAAAAAAGAAACAACATTAGTCTTTTAAAAAGATAGTATGGAGTATGGATGAAGCTAAGTATTGTACACAGTGCATAAGAATACAAGAATCGACTGACACAGATTAAGGGAACACACACCACTAGAGAAAAGACCGATTATTGAAGAAACTGTGATGGGGAAATTGGCTCTTTTCTCTTTTTGCCTGATACAATGCAGTAAAATTAATTCCAGCTGGATTAAAAATATGAGCAACAACATGAAATAATGTAAAAGTAGAAGAAAAGATGTACACAATGACTAAAACAAATCACAAAGGAAAAATAGATTGAACCGATGATGTGCAGGGGATATGTATATTCAAAATTATGGAGGGCTTTTTTATTCCCAGAAGAGTATGGTGGGCCAAAATTTTAATCTCTTCACATGACCACCTACAAACCTTGCACATCAGCAAAGACTAAATAAAATCAGCAGCAAGTAGAATTACCTTTAGGCCCTGCCTACAGCTCCAGTGGGCAGCAGACAACGTGCCCGTCTTCAGTTTATAAGTAAGCAGGAGGCCAACATCTGCGCTGACCAGCAAGCTGTGGGCAGGGCTTACTAGAGCAAAGCCCCAGGGAAAAAGATAAAGAAATCTTGCCAACCTCAATTTTTCTTTTCTGAAAATTGGTCATTACCAGGAAAGAGCTGAGCATTCTTTAGCTTAACCATTGTAGGAGGTGGTCTAGTTTACCTCCAATTGGCAAAGGCTAGCTCTTCATTCTAGAAGAACGACAGCTGAAATTGTAGAAAGAATCGAATGAGAAAAGTACTATTCTGTCATCCGCAGTGGGCGGGGGGTGATTAAGGCGCTCCAGTGGGTACAAAAAGCAGCAGTTTGTTGGGGAACAAGACGCTGCCTGAAGCTGGCATGTCATCCCACAGGTGACTGGCCTGCTTTGGAGGGAAGCGTCTATCATGGCCACACCTGGCAGGCACCACTCCAGCCACACGAACACACTTAGCGTCCGTCACGGTGGGCCAACCTGGCATTACTTGTCCCCCACTGTGGCGGAGTGTGATGGACACAGCATCTATAAATCTAATCAAGCTTTTAAGCCTAATTTTCAGTTTATAGAAAATACAGGGAATAAAGGAATAAGTTAGATGTCACTCTGAGAACAGTCAGGAAATCTCAAACTATGGAATGTCCTGTAAGAACGCAGAACTGGTATCTCCAAAAAAAAAAATCAGTGCGATTGTAGAGGGCAAGCGATCTACGTTAAAAGATACTAAAGAGCCTTGGCCAGTTTCGCTCAGTGGTTGGAGCATCAGCCCTCTCAATGAAGAGTCGTGGGTCTGATTCTTAGGGAAGGGCAGGTGCCTCTGCTGCAGGTTCACTCCCCATCCCCCCCGTCAGGGCATATGTGGGAGGCAGCCAATCCATGTGTCTCACATCAATGTTTCTCTCTTTCTCCGTCCCTCCCACCCTTCTACTCTCTCTCCTGAAAACAATGGGGGGGAAATGTCCTCAGGTGAGGATAAACAAACAAAAAAAAGATACTAAAGAAAGACAACAAAATGCAATATAGGAACCCAGTCCTTGCCAGAGTCAAGCTTCCTTTAGGTCTCGGCCTCCTCGGGGAATGGCCAAGTTCTAGACTTCCTTCTCTACTTCTCTTGTACCCTCGTGTGGGAGGCTGGGCCCTGGCCTGCTCCAGGCAGCCACCAGCAACCCGAGCCTGTGGCGCGTTGCCCCAGACGGCAGACGGTTGTAGGCATCCGTCTCTCCTGTTCGTACGTAAGATGAGCATGTAAGACCTTGTGCTCATTTCTAATTGTCCAGGAGGAGCCGAACACCTTGTCTAAAGGGAACAAACAGAAACAGAAAGAAAAAATGGACCAGGCACGCGATACTCTGAAGGACAAACGTCGTATCGCCTTCAACAGGAAGGGCCTCGCTGGGGCCGTTTCCGGAACCATTTCCCCCCTGTCGGACATGGACCAGAACAACTTGTCTGGGCAGCACTCCCAGGAAAAGTTCATCAGGTGGGCCTCCGAGCAACCGCAGCCGGGGAGAGAAATGCCCACGCCCCACATGGAGGGGGCAGCCGTCAGGGTACCCGATTGGAACAGGGCGGCTCTGCCTGGGGGGCCCTGCGGACCGCCCTGCAGAACCCCAGCAGGACAGGGCTCCTCCCGGGCAGCAAAGGAAGCGTTCTCACTTGAAATGCCTGTGTGCTCGTCTGCAGGTTGAATCATTTCCGGTGGATCGTGCCGGCCAATGGCGAAACCACATTGAGAGTGCAGTTCTCTGCTACCGATCTCGGGAACTATGACCAGACATTCAACTTTGAGATCCTTGGAACTTGCCGCCAGTACCAGCTTTATTGCCGGGGCATTTGTGCTTATCCTTACATTTGCCAAGACCCAAGGTAAGTGTCTTTTGTTTTCAAAGAAAAGGTTGACAGACACATTTTAGTTTTCCTACATGCTACTTTGAACAGGGAGGCTCGTGTGTGTGCGCGTGTGTGTGTGTGTGTGTGTGTGTGTGTGTATTCATGCACACTGAAAGGAAATTAATTAGAACGTGGCCAGCGAGACGGGCTGGACATGCCCTGGGGTGGCACCAGGGCTTAAAGGGCGTCTGCAGAGTGAGTGGGATTCCCTCCAGCAGGTTGGGTGCCTCAGCCTGGCCTGCCAGGGATCAGGCCAAAACCGGCAGTCTAACATCCCCCGAGGGGTCCCAGAATGGGAGAGGGCACTCTGCAAAGTTGACTTTCAGGATAAGTGAGTGTGCCATTATCTCAAGACAGATTTTAGACCCCTGGGTTGAGCTCATGAATGGTACAAGCAGAGTGTCTGTAGTTCAGCAGCTCCTGCTTTGAATGTCTGCCCTCTGGTGGTCGGTGCACATCATACTTACCAGCTGGTCAGCCAGTCGGCTGGTCAGCCAGTTACTTAGCCTTTTATATATATACTAGAGGCCCAGTGCATGGAATTTGTGCAGGGGGCGGGGGGGTGGGGAGGAAATCCTGCACCCTCTCCAATCCAGAACCCCTTGGGGGATGTCCAACTGCCAGTCGGACTTCCCTCTCACAATCCTGGATCACTGGCTCCTAATCGCTCACCTGCCTGCCTGCCTGGTCACCCCTAACTGCCTCCCCTCCCCACCGACCTGATCACCCCTCACTGCCTCTGCATGCTGACCTGATCACCCCTAACTGCCCCCCTGCCAGCCTGGTTGCCCCCAACTGTCCCCCCTGCTGGCCGGGTCTCCCACAACTCCCCCCCCCTGCCCCTTGTTGGCCTGGTTACCCCATGCAGCCTACTGTTCAATCATTTAGTTGTCCCTCACTAACCCTCCTGCCAGCCTGGTCATAGGCAGCCATCTTGTGAGGACGTGAGGTTCAATTTGCTTATTAGCTCTTTATTATATAGGGAAGATACACTGAGTTGCCAGATTATTATGATCTCTAAATACAAGATACACTGAGTGGCCAGATTATTATGATCTCTAAATACATAATAATCTGGCCACTCAGAGTATCTTTCCTATATAATAAAGAGCTAATATGCAAATTGACCCTCACGTCCTCACAAGATGGCTGCCTATGACCAGGCTGGCAGGAGGGTTAGTGGGGGACAACTAAATGACTAAACACAGGGATCGAGCTGCAACCTAGGCATGTGCCCTGACTGGGAATCAAACCATGATCTCCTGGTTCATAGGTCAATGCTCAACCACTGAGCCATGCTGACTGGGCTGAACACGGAGACTCTTAATATCAAGGTGGAACTGGGACAGACTCCCAGACCCTTTTATACTGGGCTTTAGTGTCTTGGACACTGACTAAGCCACAGGAATGATGTGATACCACGAGATTGAGATGAAGCTAATATTTGACCAGTTACTTTGCTTATTCAACTATTAAGCAAACAAACAGGTTTTATATCTACTATAAGACATTTTATACTGTGATAGGGGTGAATCTTGATGGGTGAGCTTTTTTATGAGCCCCCTATGCACCACATAAAGGCACCTGGCTGAGCAAGCTAGCGGGGCAAGCACCCTCCCCACCCCTAAGGAAGGGGTCTTTTATAGCTTGTCCAGCAAGAGGGCCTTTTGCAATTCTGATTAAGGAGCCACGTTGGACAAGGAACTGAGAAACTAGTTAATATCTACAAGAACTAGTTTTCCATGGGATTCGTGGGAATTTTTCTAGCTGGGCACAACAGAACAGTTCACCCAACTCAATTCTATCATCAGCCCCTCGTTATGAAAGACAGTAGTAGGAATCTTTTTTTTTTTTTTTTTCAAGTTCAAACTATACTATTTTCACTCAGGCCAGGGGAAGGGAAGGAGAAGGAATAAAGGCTCAACAAAAGTCTTCAAATTAAGAGTCTTCTGTCTCCAGACACCTGGACCTTTGCTGAACAGGGAGTGTTGGGTTCATGTAAACATCAGGGGGTGGCATTGAACTTCCTCTCAAGCAGCCTCTCCTCTTCTCTTCCTCCCCTGTGTTCAGAGTGGTATTCCCTCAGCGGAAGATGGACATGAAAACAGATGAGATCGTCTTTAAGAAGTATATTATAAGCATGGACACCTTTTGCTTTGGGCCACTGCTTTGTGGAAAATCAAGAGATAAGTAAGTGTGCCATTATCTCAAGACAGATTTTAGACCCCTGGGTTGGGCTCATGAATGGTACAAGCAGAGTGTCTCTGTAGACATAACTTTTATTAATGCTGCCTTGGTCCCTGAACCACAAATTCAGAGAACTGAGTTCTTATACCCCAGAGTTTTGTGTCCATTGGTTGTACTTACATGCATGTATACAAGTCCTTCGGTTGATCTTTTATCTCCCCCAGATCTCCCTCCCCTCCCCGCTGTAATTTGACAGTCTGCTTGTTGTTTTACTGTCTCTATATCTATCTTTTGGTTCATCAGTTTATAATGTTCCTTATTATCCATAAATGAGTGAGGTCATGTGGTGTTTCTCTTTCAGTGACTGGCTTATTTCACTCAGCATGATGTTCTCCAATTCCATCCAGGTTGCTGCAAATAATGAGAGCTCCTTCTTTTTTATGGCAGCATAGTAATTCCACTGTGTAGATGTACCATAGTTTTTGGATCCAATCATCTGCTGACGGGAACCTAGGCTGTTTCCAAATCCTAGCTATTGTAGATTGTGCTGCTATGAACATAGGGGTGTATATATCCTTTCTGATTGGTGTTTCTAGTTTCTTGGGATATATTCCTAGGAGTGGGATTACTGGGTCAAATGGGAGTTCCATTTTCAGGGGGTTTTTTTGTGTTTTTGTTTTGTTTTGTTTTGTTTTGATTTTTAAATATATTTTATTGATTTTTTACAGAGAGGAAAGGAGAGAGATAGAGAGCTAGAAACGTCGATGAGAGAGAAACATTGATCAGCTGCCTCTTGCACACCCCCCACCGGGGATGTGCCTGCAACCAACGTACATGCCCCTGACTAGAATTGACCGTGGGACCCTTCAGTCCGCAGACCGAGGCTTTACCACTGAGCCAAACCGTTTTCGGCTCCATTTTCAGTTTTTTGAGGAAACTCCACACTGTTCTCCACAGTGGTTGCACCAGTCTGCATTCCCACCAGCAGTGCACGAGGGTTCCTTTTTCTCCACAACCTCGCCAACACTTGTCATTTGTTGATTTGTTGATGTTCGCCATTCTGACAGGTGTGAGATGGTACCGCATTGTTGTTTTGATTTGCATCTCTCGGATAATTAGTGACTTTGAGCATGTTTTCATGTGCCTCTTGGCCTTCCTTCTGTCTTCTTTTGAAAATATTCTATTTAGGCCCATTGCCCATTTTTTAATTAGATCATTCATTTTCCTTTTATTTAGTTGTATAAGCTGTCTGTAGATGTTGGAGATTAAATCTTTATCGGTGATAACATTTGCAAATATATTCTCCCATACAGTGGGCTTTCTTATTGTTTAAGAAGAGCGTACTATTGATCACAGTTGAATACAGCCGAAAAGGTAAAGAGATGAGGACATCAATGTCCACAGGATTCAACAACATGGAAGTCCCCAGGGGCTTTAGCAAGAGCCCTTTTGAGGGGAATTTCTGAAGATGTAACCCAAGTGAAGTGATTTGAGGAGTCGGTGGAGGGTGAGAAAATGAAGGCTAGGTGTGAAGATAGCTCTTTGGGACAGCTCGGCTGAGAAGGGAATTGAAAATGGGAGAGAGGCAGGGAGTTCAGGGAGGGCTGTTCATACACGGTAGTTCTAACGATGTTTAGATGCCAAGGGGAAGTAGGGAGGGAGAGGTTGGAGTTGCAGGATAAAGTACAGGCTGTCAGCTCCCCAAGACAACACAATGGAATATGGAGATATTGGCTCTGCCAGGAAGAGTGGCCTCCATCTATTACAAACAGGGATGAAAGTGAGATAGTTTCAGGTGCAGGTAGGCTTGCAGATTTTGGTTGAAACAGTGAGAAGGTTCCCATGCAACTGTCTGTTGTCTCCATGGGAAATGATGGGAGGACTTCCCCAGCGAGGGAAGTGGAGGGAAATTAAAAATGTTGAGAAAATAGAGAAAGTGAGAAAAAGATTTTGTGGAAATGAGAGAGCATATTAGAAAAATAGATTAAGATTCCCAGCAAAATTGGAGGCCCAGGTAAGGTTGATGATCATACATTTTTGGTGATATTAGTGTTTTGTTGTTGTTTTTTTTAGTTATAGACAAATTCCTTATTCTATAGGCAGGAAGGTAAGACCCAACTGAAACCAAGGTCTCAACCTGTCATCATCATTCAATCTAGCATGCATTGTAATAAGTATAGAGGGTTTATTTCTATGTTTGCTGGTGGAGCTAAAGAGCCATCTTTGTTCCCCCATTCCCTTAATCCCCCCAGTTTGTTTCCTGGGGCGCTAGACTAGAAAGTGAAAGTGAAGAAGGTTTGCTGATGATAGAGAGGATCTTCAAGGCCCAGGAGAAGGGCTTGGGAGAGAAGAGTGTGAGTCAGGTTGATGGGCATGAGGTACAGAGAAGCCTGGTGGTGGGAATCAGGGAAAACGTGGCCATTCAGGACAGCACTGGAATTGGAACACAGGATTTGGGGCCAAACAGCACCGGTCCAGGAGAAGGACAATTACAGTGGCCCAGAAACGAGGACCAGAGCAACCAGGTATAATCCGTTTATTCTTTAAACCTTACTGAGCCTCTGCGTCCTAGTTTGCAAAGTGGGAAAACAGTAGCACCCACCTCACAGACTTGTGAAGACTGCCCTGGATTGTGCACGTGAGGTTCATAGCACAGCGCCGGAGGGTGGCTGTGAAAGCCACTACCCCTCCGGCAGTCCCACAGATAGTGACAGTGTTGTCTCTCTGACTCTGGTTTGGTCTCTGCCATGCACTCTCTCTCCTTCCTCCACCATAGCCTGTCCACAAAGCTTTGCAGGCTGTTTCTGGGCACCAGTGGGTACGAGGGTACCTTGCTTTCCTGGCCTACGCTATGCTCTCTGATGATGTGTGCCTTTCCTGGCATTTCTTGTGCTTCCCATGGCTCCTTTTCTGAGTGCCAAGAGTTGAGCAGCTTCCAGGGCTCAGGCTGCTTTGACTCTATGGCTCTCATCCTAATGTACCAGGAAACAAACAGCCCTGTAACAGCCAACATCGCCAAATGGGTCCATGGCAGAACAGTAACACCCTGTACAGGTGCCAAAAGCAGTGAGTGAGGTCATCTCTGAGACAGATGTGAAGTAAATTACTCAGATGATCAGCTCTTCTGGGAATACAAGCCCTGGAAAGGATAGAGCTGTATATTTCTTAGAATTCTTTACCATAATAGCTACCTTTTTTTTTTTTTTTTTTTTGAACATTTGATATCTGCTGCTGTGTTAAGAGCATTGGCTGCACAAATTCATTTAATACTCCCAGAAATCCTAAAAGCTATCATCCTCCCATCTTAGAGATGAGGAGAGCGAGACTTGGGGGCCAGGGATCAGGCTGCCTCCGTGTAACCACGCTGTCCTTTGGAATTGTCTTGATCCCCACCACTGCCTTTTCCATCTGAGATCTCAGTCAATCCTCACACCCACATTCCCAATTTATCTCTCGTTTTTTGTTCACATCCAGGTATAAGTCATCTTTGTTCCCAGGCAACATGGAGACACTGACAATCCTGAACAATTCCCCACTGGTCACGGAGGTGTTCTTCTGTTTCCAGAATGATGTCAAAGCAAACACCTACTTCCTGGAACCCATGAGCATGATTCTCAAACCCAACGAGAAGCAGGTACAGCCCCCATGGAAGCCAGTCCACCCAGGGCAAGACTTTCTTGGGAAATTTGAGGCCTTGGCCTCCCTCCGTGTAAATGCCCTTTGTTTTGCCTCTTCCACTAGATGCTGACCGTGTGGGCCTACCCTACTGCCGTCGGGGTCTTTGAAGACAGCATAGTCTGCTGCATCAAGGAGAACCCAGAACCGGCCATCTTCAAATTAAGCTGCGAGGGGGTCCGCCCAGAACTGGATGTGGAACCCAGGCAATTGCATTTTGACCGGCTTCTGCTGCACAGGTCAGCGTTCTCGATGCCACCAGAGTGGGATGGAATTGAGAGAGTATTTAGTTCTAGGGTGGCCAACTCATCTGGATTTTCTCAGGGCTTTCCAGGCTTTAAACACTCTAAGTCCTGCTGAAAGCAGTTTGGCTCAGTGGGTAGAGCATCAGCCTGCGGACTGAAAGGTCCCGGGTTCAATTCCGGTCAAGGGCATGTACCTTGGTTGTGGGCACATCCCCAGTAGGGGGTGTGCAAGAAGCAGCTGATCGATGACTCTCTTTCATCGATGTTTCTAACTCTCTATCCCTCTCTGTAAAAAATCAATAAAAAAATATTTTTGTTAAAAAATGAACATTTAAACACTCTAAGGCCTACATGATGGGAAACTTCTGGTCCTGTGCAAATCAGGATGGTTAGGAAGTCCTATTTGCCAGACTTCAGCAGCATTAAGACACCCAACCGCTAAAGTGTGAGCACATTGCATTTTTCTCAGAAGAAAAACTAGCTTTTTCCCAATTCTCAAAGCAGCCCATTACCCTAAAAGTTTAAGAATATTTAGCCTAGAGATTATAGCACAAACAGAGACTATTAGATCAAAACTAGGACATCCATATCCATTCCCTGGAATCTGTGACTCTAAGTAGAGAATGTTCCTTTCTGGAGCTGCTGGGACAGAATGGATGAAATGCTATTATGATATGGATGCTGCATTCTTTGGTTGATACTGTCAGGCCTCATTCCTTGATCAATACAGATTAGTGAACTAAGCTATAATTGAAATAACCAGAAGTACTTCCTCTGCCCTGCCATCATAAATCAAAAATCATTTGAAACTGACAAAATGTCTTTTGGTCTCTTCAGAAAAGAATCCAAAATAGTTCTGCTCCACAACGTCACGGCCCTGCCCGTGGCCTGGCGGATCACCAGCCTGGAGCACCTGGGCGAGGACTTCTCCGTGTCCCTGCTGCAGGGCACCATCCCCCCCAAGGCTGAGTACAGCCTGTATGTGAACTTCCAACCCTCCAAGCCCGTCAACATCAAGAAGCCGATTCGATTGGAGGTGAGGCTTCACCCATCTTCAGACGTGGTCGTCAAAATATGTACACGTTGGGATCCCTGACACACACACACACACACACACACACTAGCAACACAAATACATACACAACCCTGCACACACACTGCCCACACACACACACATACACACACACACACACACACATACACTACCAACACCCTCACACTGCCAACCCACACTAAGCCAGGTCTCCCAGTTACACACTCTTATCTAATCCCGTTTGACAGTGCCAACCCACAGTATCTGCTCTGCACACACTGTAAGCTCCCTGAAGGCAGTCTCCTTCATGGCGGATTTCCCAGTGCTAAGAACAGAGCACTCAGTCCATGCAGAGTGAATGAGTGCTTGGCGAAAGAAAAGATGGAAACTCCCGAGTTAAAACTCGAATTTGGTGATATTCACAAATTTCCCTCCTGGCACCCAAAGCACCAGTAATGTGGGAGTGCTGACAATTTGTCAACTGGCAGCTTGGGCAGAGAAGCGGGTGATCTCTGGGCAGATCCAGGAGAGCTGTACCCACAACCCAGTGCCCTTCACCTTGACAAATGGACCCGTTCTCACCCCCTCAATAGTCTCAGGAGTCAGTGGTTGGGTCGAGCTGACACCAGTTCAGATGTTTCTTGGGACAGTTATAGAGGAATTACCCCCAGGGATGTCAATAGAGGGGGACAGTGAGCAACTGGAGGCTGGGGCCTTGCTTTTGCTTTTTTTTTTTTTTTTTTTTTTTTTTTTTTGGTTTTTACATTTATGACTCTAAAACTAGTAATGTTCATGTAAATAAGGCATTTGAAATTTGCAAAAGAAAAACATAAAATCAAGGACTTTTCCCACATATTAACCCAGAAACAAAGAACAGAACAATTCAGATTTACCAAATTAATAGAGCAAGGATGATTAGGAATATACAAGTTTTCCATTTCCATTATCATAAGAATGCTCTTCAGGTTTATTTTACTTAAGCGTTCTAAAGAATACTTTCTGCCATGTATACTCACAGCCCAAACTTCAACAATATTGCAACAATCATGCAAATAATTTAAACACAGTAATTGGGCAAGATAGAAAATTCGGTCTCATTTCCCCATTCTTATATTGATCGTCTACACCAGTATTCTCCAATGGGTGCTATGAAGAACACTACTCCTATCAAATGTTCAGTGCGGGGTTTGTGCGGGAGGCAGCTAATCGATGTGTCTTTTTCTGTGTCTATCCCCCACCCTTCCAATCTCTCCAAAATCAATGGGAAAATACCCTCAAGTGAGGATTTAAAAAAAAAAAAAAAAAAAAAAAGCAGAAACAAAATTCTGTCCTGTAGGACATACCCATAGGATAGAATTTAATATATATATATATATATATATATATATATATATATATATATTCCTATCACATCCCCTTCCTGATTCCCACTGCATGTTGCGTAGTTCAGGCTCTAAGCACCTCGTGGGTCTTGCTTTTACTGAAGACTCTCTCTCATCCCAACAGATTTTGGACTCAGACAACCTTGTTGGAGTTGTTCAGATTGAAAACATCATGATCATTGCAGAGTCCTATGACATGGCCTTGGACATCACCTTCCCCAAAGGTGCTTAACAGTCACATCTTTTGGTGTGATGTAGTGCTTGTGAGGGTGACAAGAAATATACTGGGTGGAGGGTGACATTTCCTGAAATAGGAATCTTTGGGTGCGGTATAGGTGGTGGTTTGGAGGAGGGGTAGAATTTCAGTAAATAGTAACGCACACCCCAGAATGATGTCAGCAACATTACTAGAATCTGTTTGTCCAACTTGCAAGTACAGCAGAGGGAGGGATCATGTAGATCCAACATTTGCAGAGATCTTTTCTGAACAGTCATCTGAGAGTGGGTACCATCTTCCTGCCTGTATTAGTCTTCTATCGCTGCTGTAACCAATTCCCACTGTTTGGTGGCTTCAAACAGTAGAAATTTCTTATCCTTCAGTCCTGTGGGTCAGAAAATCCAAAGTGAATGCCACTGGATTAAAATCACGGTGTTGGCAGGGCTGCGTTCCTTTCTGGAAACTCTGGGCAAGAATCCATCTCCTGGCCTTTTCCAGCTTCTAGGAGCCACCCGCATTTCCTGTCTCATGATCCCCTTCCTCCATCTTCAAAGCCAGGAATGTTGGGTCAATCCCTTCTCGAGTTGCCGGGTCTCTGGTTCTCCCATGTTTGTCTCCTTCTTTCACTTTTAAGGTTTCTTATGATTACATTGGGTCCTTCAGAGAATCCAGGATAATCTCCTTATGTTAAAGGCCGATGATCGGCAACCTGAATTCCATCTGAAACCTTAATTCCACATTGCTATCTAAACTAGCATATTCCCAGGTCCCTATGGGGCAGGACTGGCATGATTCTGCTCACCACACGGCCCTATCATCCAGCTTAGATAGATCCTTTGGCCATGCCCTTTTCCACCTCCCTCCTTTCTCTGATAGATCTCCTCAACAAGATTCATAGAATGTTAGAACTACATGTTTGCCTAGATGTCATCAGTCTTATGTACAAAGATATTTACCACAGCATTATTTATAACAATGGAAGATTGGAAATAACCTAAGTTTCTATCAATAATGGAATATTGTTATTGTAGGAATAGTACTGCACATTATGGAAGAGCCATATCATAATATATTGTACACCCATTAAGATCACATTGAGGATGCCCTGGCCAGTTTGGCTCAGTGGATAGGGTGCCAGCCCACAGAATGAAGGGTCATAGGTTCAATTTATGTTCAAGGGCATGTACCTTGGTTCCAGGCTCTGTTCCCCGGCCCCAGTTGATCAGAGCACGTGTGGGAGGCAACCAATTGATGAGTCTCTCTCACACCAACATTTCTCTCTGTGTGTGTCTCTCCTGCCTTCCTCTCTCTCTCTAAAAATCAATGGAAAAATATCCTGGGGTGAGGATTCACAACAACAACAACAACAACAACAAAAGGTCACTTTGATGAGGAGTTGTTAATTATGTGTGGAAATTGTTATGAAGTAATGCTAAGTAAAGTAATACAAATTTATATATATATCTCAACTCTGTACAGCATATGCTTGGTGCAAACAAATTGTTTGGATACTGGGAGATTTAGCTGCTGGAGACATAAAAAGGACTGTGATCCTAGGATGGAAGCAGAGGGAGCTGCCCCATTGAATTGGGTGCAAGAGCAGTGTCTGTTGTTTGCTTAGATGCAATTACAAAAGCTTTTCTAGCGATGATGTTTTCAGAAAACAAATTCTCTGAAATTGTCAGCATGGATTTTCCACGTGAGCTGCAATAGGAAGGCCCCCTGCTTCTTGTTCCCATGCCCACTCACCCTCCCCATCCCGGCCCTGGCTTCTGCAGGAGCTGAAGGAGGCCTCGATTTTGGGACCGTGAGGGTCATGGAGGAAGTGAAGCAGCCCCTGCAACTGAAGAACCGTGGGAAATACGAGATCATGTACAGGTAACCCGAAAATCATCCAGCATGTGGTCATCTGTGTCCACTCCTGGGTAGAAAAATATGTCTGGGAGATTTAAAAAAAAAAAAAAAAAAAAAAAGATTGGGGCAATCCTAAGAACCATCTCTGATTTTAGCCTCTCCTGGTTTCAATGAAGGGAATTCTAACTGCTAAGAGAGCAGAGATTCTCACACTCTTCTCAACTCTGCGACTTTGTGGAGACCCTTAAGGGTCCTCTGAAGGCACCTAGAGCCACGGGGCCTGAGGAGGAGATGTGTGAATAAGAGATACTGGGAGGAGGAGGTCCTGGGGTGGAGGGAGAAACAAAGATGGGGAACCTGGCCTCAAGCTGTCCTGCCCTCTTCAGCTCCCGTTTCATAAATTGGCATTCTACATAAGATTTCAGGTGGGTAGATGTTCCGATTTTCTTTTTTAATTTTAAGAAGCACTGTTTGTATCCATTCCTAATGACATCCTGGTGGACTAGAGGTCCAGCTTGTGCTCATCTCTTAAAATTAAAAATGTGATAGCCCAGCCAGCGTGGCTCAGATGTTGAGTGTCAACCTATGAACCAAGAGGTCATAGTCTATTTTTGGTCAGGGCACATAGGTTACTGGCTCCATCCCCAGTAGGGGGCATGCAGGAGGCAGCCGATCAATGATTCTTTCTCATCATTAATGTCTCTCTCTCTCTCTCTCTCTCTCTTTCTCTTTCTGAAATTAATATATATAATGATAGCCAGAGAAAAAGAGGATTCAGGGAGGGAAAAGTGAGCAAAGGTGGGATAAATAGGTATAGAAAGAGACTTGACTTTGACTGGTAAGTGCACAAGGGCAATATGCAGAAGATGTTTTATTGAACTATACACTTGATACATGTATGGTCTTATTAACCAGTGTCACCTCAATAAACTTAATTTTTTTTTAATGGAAGGCTACCTAAGGGAGTTTCCTGAGAAAGGAAAGGGTGGTGTTTGGTTGGGCAAGGGAAAAGGTCACTCAGGCAGGGTCACACAAACCTCAGTGGCAGTGCCGGCACCCACGGCCAATCCATTTCTATGAAAAGCCATCCTTTCCCCAAAAGAATTCACAGTTTTGATAATTTGGAAGAAATTCAGTGTATTCATGATGGTTTTATTTTAGCTCAGAAAATGCTAAAAATGAGAGAGGTGCCACTTCAATACTACCATTAGTTAGAACTGTGTGTTAAAATAAATAAATACAAACGAAAGCTTAGCAGACCTAAAAGAAAGCCACTGGCACTCAGGCACTAATGCTGAATGCCGCTGTGCCTGTCTGCGAGTTTTGTTTCAGATTATGGCAGGGTGTTAGCTCTGCTCTTTCAGGTCGCATGGAAGAGTCGCCCTCTGGTTCCAACAGGAGACGAGGGGATTGTGCAGCGAGGTGGGGGAGCTCAGGCACCTGCAGGCAGCAATTGAATGACCAGGTCCCCTGGGGCATGGGGATGGCATGCAACTCCAGGTGTCCCATCTCAGCTTAAGTTCCTTGCTCCTTCCCCAATCCCCTGCCATTTTCATGAGTCAGCTCCTCTCTGTGGTATCCCACCTCACCTCCCTGGGATCACAGCCACCCTTTCTGAGGGCCTCTCTTACAGGGCTTCTGCTCCTCCCCTCTACCCCCCCTCCCCCCCGCCCGCCCCTGCTTTCTCTTCTTTTTTCTTTTCTTTTTTAATATATTTTATTTATTTATTTATTTTTTAACAGAGAGGAAGAGAGAGGGATAGAAAGTTAGAAACATCGATGAGAGAGAATCATAGGTCAGCTGCCTCTTGCACACCCCCTACTGGGATGTGCCCGCCCATGTACATGCCCTTGACCGGAATCGAACCCGGGACCTTTCAGTCCGCAGGCCGACGCTCTATCCACTGAGCCAAACCGGTTTCGGCCCCGCTTTCTCTTCTTTCTTGGATCCCCTGTCTTCTGCATCACTGTTCCTTCTGTGGGTGCTGCATCCAGTCTCAGAAAGGGGAGGGAGGAATGAGGGTAGAAAGGGAAAGAGGGAGGGAGGGAGGGAGATGAATTAATCTAGTTGATCCTTATCCAGCATCAAGTCTCCCTGTTGGACAGAGATTTCATGCAAGGACACCACTTGACCACAGATTAGAGATGGCTATCTTTGCCTCGAGCATCACTCACTGGCCTGGTCAATCCTGGCTAAGGATGGATGGTCACAGAGTGCAACACACAGTGGACACTGCTAAGCAAAGTAGTTAAGCAGGGCCAGAGACATGGCAGGCACTTAACAGTCTAGAGTTTGCTCTCTCGTATTTTGGATTCCCTGGATAATGACTTATACTAACTTTCATTCATATCTTTCAGCTTTTCTGTGGACTCCATAGGCCTTACATCGACCAATATAAATTCTATGATCTCAGTCCAACCCAGGAAGGGCTCACTGGCCACAACAGATAAGCCCACAAATGTCCAGGTGTTCTTCCGTGCAAAAAAGGAAGTGAAGATAGAGCAGCAGCCGGTCCTGCGCTGTCAGGTGAGAGAGCTCAAAGGGACAGCTCAATGGCAGGGTTGTAAGATGCATCTAAGAAAGAAGAGCACATGGTCTAACCCAGGTGTCGGCAAACTGCGGCTCACCAGCCGCAATGCAGTTCAAGAGCTGCGATCTGCCGCTATGTTGACTAATGAGTTTGCCGACCACTGTGTACTACCCTTTACCACTTTGCACACAATATGCCACAATTGCCTGATCCTCACAGCTTCCAACACAGTAACATTTAGTCTAGTCCAGTGGTCGGCAGACTCATTAGTCAACAGAGCAGCAAACCACGGCTCCTGAGCGCATGTGGCTCGTGAGCCACGGTTTGCTGACCACTGGTCTAACCCATGCTCCAAAGGGGGAAAGGGAGGGCTGGCCTGGGGGGCAACCAGAGAGGATGCACCAGAGTTTGGTCCCCAACTCATAGGTACAGGTAGGAAAAGTGGGAGGTAGGCAAAGTCATCAGAATCGAGAGCACCAGAAAGGCAATGTGAACCCTGGTCTTTCGGGGGCTGCTGAGACATGGAAGCTGAGGTTAGTCATCAAGTGCAGAGGAGGCGTGGGGAAGTGAAAACAGGAGGCAAAGTTGATCTGTGTCAGCCATTTTCAACGGGTGTGCCCAGGGAATTTTTAAAACATGCAACACCTGAGTTTAGTCAGGGGCACTGACCTCTTTTCCCTTAGACGATCAACTTTAAAAATGACAACAGCCAACACAACAATAGCCACCCGGTGCGAACTAATCAAAATTATACCTTTTATTTTTATTTATTTTTTTGTCAGATTGGCCAAAAAAAAATGTACTTTTTGGTGTGCTGCAAAATTTTAGTAATTAGTGTCTATGAAAAGGTTGAAAATCGCTTGTCTAAGATGGTCCATGGCTAGTTCATAGTAAGTTTTATATTAGTATTTTCTAATATTGTTGATGCAATAATAGAAAGAGAAGGAAAGGAACATGCCTTCATGTCAACGAGGAAAATAGGCAATGAATTAGACCGTCATTGGACTTCTGGAGCTATGCCGGTAGCTGGTGTCTTCCCAATCCTCCTTTCCTTTCTAGATCATTGAGCCCAGTATGGCAGACGGAACTGAGATCATTGCCAGCATCCCAATTAGGTGTTCTATGAATGCAGTGTTCTCCAAATACAGCATCAGCCCCTCCTCCATCATCAACTTTGGGTCTCTGATCTGTGGCACTCGAAAAAGCACCACCTTCACCATAGAAAACCAAGGTGTTACTGACTTCAAGTACAGCCTCTACAGGATGACAGGGGAGAGCGCCGTTCAGAAGAAAACGTAAGACACCCATTTGCTTGACTCATGCTACTCCCCAGCCAAGTAGTGCTTTATATTTTACAATGCGCGTTCATGTATTTTATCCAAATTCACCTTATTCCCTGTTGTGAGGGAGGTCATTAAGAAATGACTCGTCCGTCCTGGCCCGGTGGCTCAGTTGGGTAGAGCATCATCCCATACTCCAAAATGTGGCTGGTTCAGTTCCCTGTCAGAGTACATACCCAGGTTGTGGGTTTGATCCCGTCAGGCAGGGGGCGTGCAAGAGGCAACTGATCAATGTTCCTCTATCCCTCTTCCTTCCTCTCTCTAAAAATAAAAAATTACTCGTCCAAGATTATGCAAGAAATCACACCAGTCGATTTCAATTGTGAGCCCATATCTCTGACTCCAGATTTCACATACTTTCTAATTAATTAAAATTGTTTTATTCATTAACTTACAGTTGACTTTCTAATAAATTGGTTTAAATCAGGCAAACATACAGCTTTACATTGTTTGTAGTTGTTTTACACTTCTGTGGATATCCTCTTTCATTTTGGCCAAGTATTAAGAGGGTTTTTTTGTTGTTGATAAACTGTTGAAAGTCTCTTATCTTCCTCATTTAATTTCAACCTAATTTTTTACTTATTTTTATAATAATTTAATGTTTATTTATAGATATTATAATATAATTATGTGTTTCTTTATATTGTTTTTTGTTTATTTTTCACTTTAGCATGCACAAATTTATGCAAATACTCAAAAGAGGATAGAACTTCAGTTGTTCCATATTCGGTTGGTCATTAAACAAGTTAATGCTCAAATATATAAATCTCTCAAAAGGTTAAAATTGCACTTCAAATACATTTGGATATTTTAGGGGAACTAGCCGCTAGGAAAATTAATCGTTGGGTAAACTAGCTTCAAGTGAAGTGAACAGTTACCCAAACTTGTGTTTGTGCTATTCCTTGAGCTACGTCTTAAAAATACCGTGACTGTCCTAGCCAATTGGTTAGAGCATCGGCCTGCAGACCAAAGTGTCAAAGGCTTGATTCCAAGTCAGGGGCACATACCTGGGTTGCAGGTTCCCCAGCCCCAGTAGGGGCATGGGCAGGAGACAACCAATCGATGTGACTCTCTCATACCGATGTGTGTCTCTTTCTCTCTCCCCCTCCTCCCTCCCTTCCACTCCATCTAGAGATGGATTGGGAGGGGGAAATATCCTTGAGTGAAGATTAAAAAAAAAACACAACAACAAGCAAACATCATGACTATAAATGTGAAAAAAAAAAAAAGGGCCAGAATTTAATCTATTGACCATTTCATTTTTTTTTTAAATGAGATCAGGTAAAAGATTTGATGTCTAGAAATAATTTCTACACACTGCTTTCCAGTGAACTCAAGTAAATATTTTAAAACTATTATTCTCTTGCAGAATAATTTGCAATGTCCTTATGAGTCATATGTAACAAGTCCAATTACTGCATAATTTTCTCACAGTTGTTAAATGAGTTTGCCTAATGATGAATGCTGACTATGCTACCCCCAATGTCCTCTTGGGCAAAAAAGGGCCCTTCCCCCATTCCTAGGAGAAGGGACCCTGCAAGCAGACAGACGGGTGGTGTTTGACATCACCACCCCAACCTAAGGCTGCACTCTTGTTTCTTTAATCAGAGTCGGCCACATGAGGCATTTAAGATCCCGGGAAAGCGAGAGCTCCTACAAGATTGCCCCTTCTAGAACAACCAAGTTCTCTGAAACTGTTCAGAAAGAAATAAACATCTCTAGCCAGGTAAGTCTTTCCCTTGTCCAAAGAAACCCTGTAAGGCCACCTTCCAACTGTTCCTTTGCTCAAATACTCCCCTCCCCAGGATAGCAGGATTTGAAATCTATTGTGGCAGGAATGTCAGTGATACTGAAATATCACTTTCATTTTAAGACAAGGTATTATGGCCTTTCATTTAGATATCCTCTTTTTTGTTTTAAAACCTTCTTTGGCTCCTCACTGCCTTCTGATTACATTTCAACTCTTTGATATATATTTTACTTAGCAATCTTTTGCTTATATGAAACAGAAGCCCAATAAGACTGGCTTAAATAAAAGGAGATTCAAAGGACACCTGCTTCTGGTAAGATGGAGTTAGATATACTCCCTACTCTTCCCAACCAAGTACAAACTAAATCCCTGGATGTTACGTATAAAACAGGTGGAGAGAAAAAAAAAAAGATCAGATCAGAGAGGGTCCTTGGGACCCAATGAACATCACGGTGGTGAGTTCCCTGAGTTTTCCTTTTGCCTCATATATCTCATCGGGATGCTGAAGGAGCTGGCAACCCAGAAACATCACCAGGCACAGATCAAAAAAAGGGCCCCAACAAAAGCCTAGTCCCACCGGCCAAACAACCAGGACCAGAGCAGCCTAGTCAACAAGAAAACTTCAAATGAGAACTTCAAATGACAGCTGAACATGACAAAACCTAGGATCCTACCCCACCATGGCTAGCAAAGGACAATGGGAAGACGTTCATCCCGTCCAGGTGATGAGGAGGTGCCCAACCCCCAGCCAGAGTGGTGTCCCAAGAACGCCCAGGAGGTAGCCAGGAGTTTCAAGACCCTCCTCCCCCTTCCTGTTGCTAGTGGAGACACCACGTGGAGCCTTGAGTCTCACCTGGACCCAGTGGTAATGAGACGGTCATGAGACATTTCTCTCCCACCCGCAGTGACCTTTCCACCCAGGCAGCCATAGGACAGTAAGGAAGCATTCCTTACCCCCGCCTAGCCAGGGAGCTAGCCATTGAGGACTAGTGGGGAGCTGGAACCTCCACCCGTGCCTGGCAGAAATGAGCAGTCTGAGTGGGGAATTGAACTACCTCCTCATTGAAGTGAGGAGGCAGTGCTTCTCTTCCCCCTGCCGAAGAGGCATCAGAGAAAGCCGGGTCAAAGAGGTTTAAGTAAGATCCAGAGTCTCGTAATATAACATCCAAAAGGTCCAGGTTTCACCTGAAACTCACTTGTCATCCCAAGAACCAGGAAGATCTCAAACCGGATGAAAATAGTCAAGCCATGTATATGGCAACACTGGCATGACAGAGACGTTAGGATTATCTGACAAAGACGCGGAAGCAGCCAACGTAAAAGTGCTTCTGTGAGCAAGTACAAACTCTCGGGACAATTGAAAACACAGTAAGTATCTCCGCAAAGAAAGAGCAGCCATAAAGAAGAACCAAATAGGGATTCTGGAATTTAAAAAAAAAAAAAAAAAAAAAAAAGCAAAATGTAAAATAAAAATTTCATGAAGGGGTTTAACAACAGAATGGAGGGGAGATTACCTGGGTAAGTGTTGTAGGATTCACATTACCTAGGTAAGTGTTGTAGGATGCGAAACCCCCACTCGGTCATGATTGGTCAGAGCAAAAGGAGTTATCTCTGTGCTTCCTCTGAGACCTTGCTGAGTAGGAAGCACAGAGATCCCCTCCCTGAAGAACCCCCAGGCCCCCCCCCCCCCCCCCGGGAGAAGAATTGAGCCCCAGAGAAAGCCTCTGGGGGATTCCCCCAACAGTCCCTCTTGACACCATCTCACAGCTCTGGTTGAAGGGCTGAGTCTCTGTCACCTGCTCGCCTCCACCCCTCCCACAATCCCACTCTTCCCAGCAAGCACGCTACTGCCATGGCATGTTCGCCGTGTACCCTGGGTTTGGCACCGTCTCTGCCGGAGGACAGCAGGTCATCACCGTTGACTGCCTGGCCGACCCTGTGGGAAGGTGTGAGGAGTTTATGGCGATCGATATCTCCGACCGAGACCCCCGAGACAACCCTGCTGGCATTCCTTACACCCTGTTGGCTGAATCCTGTGTACCAGGTACGGAGCACTCAGATGGGACCGCATCCCTTAAAGGACCTTCCTCTGCCACAGCCCCTCCTCCATGCGCATGTTGGGCAAGCATGGCTGGGCTGCTACCTTCGGGGCCCTAGAACTTCCTCTAGTGTCTTCAGCCACATTTCTCCCTAAAGACTTACAAGGCATGCACACCTACAAGGGGAGATGCAGCTTTAAACTCCTGCTCTTCCTGAGTGGGGTCTGGGGTTCTCAGATGACCAATGTCCTCTGGGAATCGTGGTTCGATGGGATACGGCACAAGTCCCGGTATCCAGCCTGTTCATGGCCAGGTCACTCCCGGTGGACAACACGCACACGGAGCACAATGTCCGTGACTGAGCATGCTGCAGCTTTAACCCAGCGGATCTCAGATGGAGCTCAGGGAGGGCTTTTGCTTTGGCTAGAGGCTCCCTGTAGCCTTCGCACCAAAGGGAGCCAAATGCCTCCTCCTTTTGTAAGCCCGCCCCAGACCCTGATCTTACCCCTCCTTGCCATTGGGAGGAACGGTGGTTGCGGTCTGGCGACCCACAAGGTCAGTATCAAAGAAATTAGACTATGTTCCATCACTCACGCCCTGTCTCTCTCCTATGATTGTCTTTTGTCGGAATCCAAACCTCCAAGTGAGGAATTAGAGAAAGCAGGAAGTGGGCTATCAGGTTGTGTCTAAGTCTTCCTTCCACTCCCCAGCCTTCATTACGGACAACAGTGCCTCCATATTTGAGGAGCACCAGATCTGCAACAGTGCCAACCTGTACAACATCCTGCAGACCACAGAGAGCCAGGGGCTGTTTGTGGAGGATGAGAACAAGTTCATATTCAGCAATGTCCTGGTGGGCCATCAGGCCAAGGCTCGGTTCAAGATCAGCAACGTGGCAAAGATCAGCTGCGATGTGAGCATTGCGGTCAAGCCTATCTCCAACAAGGTGAGCAGCCCCACTCGGCCCCAGCCCACCGCGGTCGGCAGAAAGCCGGGGAGAGGACCCTTGGAAGCCCCTGCTCCGGAGCCGGCCTACATGAGTGGGGATTATCTGGCACTCGGGCCCTGCTGGAAGTTGCAGGAGGGAACTGGGCAGACCACAGGGAGCAGGAGGCTGTGAGGGATTCTCAATATATTCTTCACAGTGGAAGAGAAAGAAAAGTTAGGATGCCGAGAGAGAGAGCTGAGTCAATAGGTTTCGCTCACCCTTCGTTTCCAGGCAGAAGTGCTTCGGATGCTTTGGTCTCACCTCAGCTGCTCAGTTCTCTGCCCAAACGTAGAATCTTGCCCAGGTGGTCCTGGCGCCCCAGAGCTGGCTTTGTTCACGTGGCTGGTGGTGGTAGGGAGACTGCCCAGAGGGTTGGCCCATCCTAGAGCCCCAATAGAGTTTACATCCCCAGGAGGCTGACACCCACTACAGAGGGACAGGGTTTGGGAGACTCGTTTCCCTTAGGACTTCCATCACGCCCCAGTGACATCCAGTCATTATTCCCTGACTTCATTTGGGACCCAAAGGAGCAGCTCTCTTCCTATTTTTGTGCTAAAAACATAAAACGGTAAGGAAGCCTGGTTTCTAAACAAAGATAAGTTTCTAAGAGGGGGTTTGCAAGCATAATATGTTCTCCCCATCCTAATTTGCAGGCTGTCCATTGGGGGGGGGGGGAGGAAAAAAAAAAAAAGGAAACTTAGTTATTGCTGGAAGATGGGTCCCAGGGGCATGACTATGCAGGCAACGGAACATGTTTCCCCTAGAGTCTTGAGGGGCAATAGAGATGAGCAGCAAGCCCTGTATCAGTGCCACATAGCTAACACATGTGTGGGTTCCTGCCCTTCACCAGATCATCGCCCGCATCACTGACATCTTTGAAGTGGAACCCAACAAGGTGTGCATTGCCAGTCGTTCGCATGTCTTTGCCACGGTGACCTTCACCCCCCAGACCATGCAGGTGTACCAGTGCATCTTCGAGGCTACCTTGGATGGCGTGCCCAGGTACCGGCACCCCAGCAACCTCTCCTGCAGCGGGGCTGCAGGCCACACTCTGTGGAACGTCACCCCTGCCATGCCTGGCTGACGGGCCTCCATCTCCCTGTTCCCTGCAGCTTCCAGACCAAGAACCGAAGCCTCGTGTTTGATATCATGGGAGAGGGGACCCTCCCTCGGGTGACCATTGTGCGGCCAATTCTCCAAAACCAATATGGAAACCCCTTGCTCCTCTTTAAGAAGCTTCTTCTTGGCCATTCAGAGAAACTCCCTCTCATCCTCAAGAACAATGGCAATATCCCTGCCAAGGTACTGCTTGGGGTGGGGAGGGGGGGGGTGTGAAGCGCCGGGTGGAAAGGGAGAAGAATCCTTCAGAGGTCAGGCTTCTGCCGAAACCAGTTTGGCTCAGTGGATGGAGCGTAGGCCTGCGGACTGAAAGGTCTCAAGTTTGATTCCGGTCAAGGGCATGTACCTTGGTTGCGGGCACATCCCCAGTGGGGGGTGTGCAGGAGGCAGCTAATCAATGTTTCTCTCTCATCAATGTTTCTAACTCTCTATTCCTCTCTCTTCCTCTCTGTGAAAAATCAGTGAAATATATTATTTTTAAAAGTCAGATTTCTAACATTGAGGTCCCTTCCATCTCTCTTGTATGAGGACTTCTTTGATGTTCCTCATCCATTAACCTGTGTAAGACAGGACATGCAGAGGTAAATCTACCCTCAAGGAGTGTCAGAAAGCAGATTACAAAGTCCACTAACTATTACTGTGTGAGGCCGTGTACAGTGATATACACCAAGCTTAGTGGGTGGGATTATGAGTATTCTTAGTGTGGTCTTTGTTTTTTCCGTAACGAACATTGCATTTATAATAAAGGAAAACAAAAGAAACCTCATTAGGGGTGGGAGATGTAGCATCTGTAGGGACTTCTGGTTCATCCATTGAATTTTGTAAAATTTTATTTTACACACACACAAAAAAAGTGCTAAATTGTGTAAGGGTTATGAGAAGGACTGTAGAACTTTTGAAAATGACCTTGATCGCATCTAGGGGATCAAGGAAAATTTCACTATCAAATGACATCTGAGTGGCATTGAAGGTAACTGGGTTTTAGCTGGTGGGCATGGCAGTGAGTGAGTGCATCCAGGTAGCAAAAGAAAATGCAAAGTCACACAAGAAAAAAAAGCATAAGGTACAAGCAGGAGCTATGAGCACCAGCTTCCTGAGGGCATAGTGTACAGATAGGAGAGTGGGAGATGAACACAGGAGGCAGAGTAAGGGGACAGCTTGTCAAGGGCTTCAGATTCTGTATATTTTGTAAACCCTACAAGACATGATTACTATTATTGTTTTTGTTGATTATACAGTTAAGACTCTTTTAGGTCTACCCACATGATTATCTCTCTCTCGTTTTTTGTTTATTTGTTTTTGCTTTTCATTCCTGCATCTCCAACTTTACATCTGAAATCCTTTTCCTATCGACCAAAGAATACTTTTTAATATATATATATATATATATATATATATATATATATGTATTTTATTAAGAAACATCGGTCAGCTGCCTCCTGCACTCTCCCTCCTGGCTATGTGGCTGCAGCCAAGGTACATGCCCTTGACCAGAATCAAACCTGGGACCTTGAGTGTGGCTCTTCCACAAAATACCACGGCCTGGGCGAGTCTATTTGAATAAACGGCATTAGAAGAAGTTTAGTTTAAAAAATTGGGCTCTCAAAAGAAATTTCAATTGCCGTACTGATGAAATTTGGCTCGGTTGACTAATGAGTTTGCCGACCACTGGTTTAGAGTATATTTTACAACTACCTCTGTCAAGAGGTCGTGGCAAACCCATGTTGACACTACTTAACTGGCTGATCTCACCATAGACTCAAAATCCACGTGCAGCCTGTCAGTGTAACACTCAATCCTGCTTTCCTTCTCCAGCTGCATGTTGACCTGCAGGACCAACTAGAAGTCTTCTCCCTGAAAGGGAGGCCCACGACCTCCTACATCTACATCATAGAGGAAAACAAGCCCCATACAAAAGGTAAGTTGAGGAAGAGGAGCTTCTAGGTAGCAGCTGTTTCACTGGGGCACTGGTCAGGACCCAGGGAGAGGAGGATGTCTTGTCACCAATGGCCACGCTCAGCAGTGCTCACGTCCACACTTTCCCTTGAGTCTGGGGTCTTGATGGATGGCGTCTTCCTTTACGCGAATCCTAAAGCATTCTTCTCTCTTCCCCTTGCAGCAAAGAAAGCTCACACGGCCTCCCTGGTGGTCCTTCCTGGAGAGACAGCTGAATTTGATGTGGTTTTCCAAGCCCAACATGTTGGGAGGATGACAGGCAAAATCCAGTTGTCAGTGATCAACAACCAGTACGAGGACACAGTCATCCACCTGGTGGGAGAAGGCTACGAGGATGACATCACCTTGGACAACATCCACGGGCTGGCAACGTCCACCAGTGGGGAGCCCCGGGACACGCCCAAGGTCATCGAGGACGGATCCATGGAAAGCTTGGTGGCAGGTGGGAGAAGCAACAGTGAGGTGTTGACGACTGTTGGCTCTTGGGTCATTTTAAAATGAGAGTGAAATTTAAATAACAGGTCAGCTAGCTTCCTGGGAATTTAAGACTGACTCTCCTCTTCGTCACTGTACGCCCTTTCCATGCCTGGCTCCGTCACTGCATGCATTCATGTGTTCCCTCGAGGGGCATTCACGGGGCATCCCTGTGCATGTGCCAGGCACTGTGCTGAGCCCTGGAGTTGTGATGAGTAGTAAGAGTCTCTGCCCTTACGGTGCTTACCGTTTGAATTGCGATTCAAATTTAGCTAATCACCAAACTTCAAACTCCAGATTAGCTAAGAATGGAAGACACGTCTCTCTGTAGTTTCCTATGTTTGTATCCCTTAACTGGCCCACGTTGACATTGTCTGTTTCACCTGCACCACGGATCCTAGACCTGGGGCCGGCAAACTGCAGCTTGAGCGCCACATGCTTCAGAAAACTTACTTGGTCATTACCCTCAGAAAGCATTTGCTAAGCACCCTCCGTGTGTGCCTAATTGCCACAAAGTGAGTTATATCAATACCGTCTCATAGTTTCTCTAGGAGCTTCATCATAGTCCTGGAATGGAGCGTTGCGCAATCTACATGACATGGGTAAAGATCAGCACTCCTCACCCCTGTTTGTGGCTACAGGGTGGCTTCTCTCTTCTCAGAAGTCAAGCAGGAGCTAGCAGTAAGCCCTAGTTCAGAAATCAAGTTTTATACTTCTAAGAGGATTGCCAGATTTCGAAAAATCAGACTATAGAAGTCCCCATTAAATGTGAATTTCAGACCTGGCTGAAATGGCTCAGTGGTTGAGCATCAACCTATGAAACAGGAAGTCACGGTTTGGGAGGCGTGTGGGAGGTAGCTGATCAATGACTGTCTCATCATTGATGTTTCTGTCTCCCTCTCCTTTTTCCTCTGAAGTCAATACAAATATATTTTCTAAAAAATCCCCAATAGGGAGTGTGCAAGAGGCAGCTGATTGGATGATTCTCTCTCATCGATACTTCTAACTCTTTATCCCTCTCCTTTCCTCTCTGTAAAAAATCAAAATATATTTTTAATTATTCATAGTAATTCAATTATTCTATAATTCAAATTTAATGGGACTCCTGTATTTGATCCGGCAACCCTAACCTTTAGAAGTAATGTTTCAGCAAATAAATGGAGTGGGGACACTTTTCTCTTGGAAGTAAAAGCCAAGGTGGGTGGGTGGATGAATGGATGAATGGATGGATAAGTAGATTCCCCAAGGAAGGAAAGCTTACTGCTGAGGACTCAGTTTTCCCAATAGGAAAATCCAAGGAGAGAGGGGTTACATGAGGATGAGACACATTGTCTTTCCAATGCTGCCTCAGCTAGGTAGGAGCCCTGGGAGGAGGCCAGGCGACCCCCGTGCCTTCTGCTTCTGTTCCCTAGGTGCTCTGATGGACCACATTCAGTTCGGGGACTGCCACATTGGAAACAGCTATAACGTGAGCTTCACAATCACTAACCACAGCCAAGTGAATGCGATTCGGTTTGAATGGCCCTCTTTAGCTACAATTACCTTTTCCCCACAGGTAAGTGGCAGCTACTTACTGTTTCCGGACTCCTTAAGGCCTAAGCCAACCCTATTTGATTGTTAGTCCGTTCCCGTGGATACAAGGGATGTGATGGGCCTCATTCAGACCTAGGATTGAAGGACACACTGTTCATGCGTGCGCGCGCGCGCACACACACACACACACACACACACACTGATCTAAGAGCAGAGGATGAGGTCCGCCAAGACTGTTGCTAGGCTGGTGTTGAGAAATTCCATGGAAGCCTGTGTGGATGGGAACAGGTCCCAGTCTTCCTATCCCGGAGTGTACACCTGTGTCCCCCTCGTGTGTGTCCTTTGCATTAGTCCTGAAAAAGTGGTTCACTAAAAGATAACGTGGGGGTGATAGTTTCTGTGGACAACTGAGATTTAGAAACTGTTTCAAGTTATATCTTTCTCTTAAACACCCCCAGTGCCCTTCAGCAGTCTAACACCTAGCTCAGTGTGTTTTGCCTGCAATCTTCTAACCCCTCCTTTTAGCATCTCACAGTGCACGTTTTGTGAGTTGCTGACCAAATCTCACCATTGACCAAGGCCTCAGATAACATGGTAGCAGACCCTAGCCTCTGGCCAGCAGGCGTTTTTCATTGATCATTGATTTCTGAGGTCCCAGGACACTGATACACACAGACATACCCACTGCCTCCTGCTCTTTTCGAGCCTCCAAGTCTTCAAACACAGAATTCTCAGGGCATAGAGCAAGGGGGTTAGGGCCCCACATTTAAAGCTTTGAGTGCTAGCAGGAGGGAAGGTTTGCTTCCTGGAGGGATGTGAATTATTAGTGAAAGTAGACAGAGATAAGCTTCTTATAGTCCACACCCCTCCACACACACACACACACACACACACTCACACTCACACTCATGCTCCTGTTTATGCACACACATATCTGTGGCCCTGGGAAGCAAATACAAAGCTTTCTTCTCCTTTCACTTTCCAGAAGAGGCAATTTCATCAACATGAAAGGACTAGCATATCTATACTAATAAAAGAATAATATGCTAATTAGACCAGATAGACCAGGCATCTTCCGGTCTGCAGACAAAGCTGCAGCAGCTGCGAGGGCCAAGGAGGGCCAGCAGCCAGCCAGCAGTGGCAGCAGCAGCAGGGTGATGGGGGCGGCGCCTTCCCTGATCAGCCAGTTGCCTCCTTCAGAGGTAGGCCAGACTGTGGCTTAGGAGGAAATAGGGATATCTAAACCATCAGTAGGACACAAATTTTCATGTACCAGGCCTCTAACATATGTGTGTGTGTATATGTATGTATGTCGTTTTATATATGTGATTTTTGTTTACATATGAGTTTTGGTATATATATGAGTTGTATATGTGTGCATGTTTATGTTTGTGAAATCATAAATGATTTTTTTTTTCTATAGCCCAGATTGGATTTCTCATGTATTTGCTATATTTCAGCAAATCTGAGCCTTTTTGGTCTCAGGATTCCTTTACACGCCTAAACGTTATTGAGGATCCCCCCAAAGAGCTTTTGTTTATGTAGGTTATATCTATCAATATTTACCATATTAGAAATAAAAACTGAGAGTGTTTTTAAAAACTGCATTCATTTATTAATTTTAAAATATAATAATAAACCCATCACATGGTCATATAAATATATTTTTATTAAAAAAGGCTATATTTTCCAAAATTGAAATTGTGTGAAAATAGAGGCATTATTTTACATTTTAATAAATCTCTTTAATATCTGACCTCATAGAAGACAGCTAATTCTCATATTTGCTTCTGCATTCAGCCTAATCACATGTCACATAACTGCTAGAAAACTCCATTGTATAGTCATGAGAAAAAGAGAATGAAAAAGTATCATGATGAAAATGGTTTTGACCTCATGGACTCCTGTCAAGGTCTTAGGGATCCGAAGGATCATCAGATCACACTGTGAGAGCTGCTTATGTACTATGTACATCTGTCCATGATTTATATAGGATTAAGAAACACAGGTGGTTAAGGGTGTGGTATCCGGAGCCATACTGCCTGGGTCTGAATCCAGCTCTTCCACTACTAATAGTATGACCTTGAGCAAGTCACAGTTTTTCCTTGTCTGTAAAGAAGAGGTAACAGCTATACATCTCACAGGGTTGTCATGGGTTTGGTGGAATTGTGTCCAGATTTTGAATCATGCCTGAAGCAAGTAACCATGTGATAAATATTAGCTGCTCTTGTTTTTGTTATTATATTTCTGTATAAGAAGCTCTGGTATATCTTTAAAACACTCTTCATATCAAGCTTGAATGATGATTTTTTTTCTTGCCAATAGTTTTGCCTCTACCCCTTCTTTCTAAAATGGCACCATGAGGTACCCTGTTTCTCCGAAAATAAGACAGTGTCTTGTATTAATTTTTTCTCCCAAGGTCTTCTTTTCAGGGGATGTCTTATCTTTCCATGCGCTAGGTCTTATTTTCGGAGGATGTCTTATTTTCGGGGAAACACGGTAGCTAGAGTCCTCAAGATTGAATTCCCAAGTTACTAATACCAGGCTCTTCCCCAGGCTGGCCACCTCCACCCTGGGTGTGCCAAGGACGTAGTGGTGACCATGAGGTCGGACATCCCCATCAGCATGAGGAAGATGGATATCAAGTGCAAGGTCTCCAAGATCATGTTTCAGCAGCCTGCGGACCAGGTGCCCGACTGGGATGACCGCATGCGCACAGTCAAGTGGGTGGACGTGCCCAGAAACATGCCCAGTACTTTTAGTACAAAACGAAAAGTGAGTAGAGACTTTAGTCACAAACCTGGCCAGGCCTACTGCCCTCACCATGGCCATGTCATATCAATTCCTTCTTTCATGGAAAAAAGAAATTGTGGCCATTCAACTTGACTTTTTATAACATATATATTTTTATTGTGTAACAGTATTACAGGTATCCCCATTTCCTCCTCCCCTTGTCCCCTTTGTAATTAAGAAAGACCCTGCCTGCACCCCGCCCCACCCCCCACCCAGGCCTTCACCGTACTATTGTCTGTGTCCATGGGCTATGCATATAAGTATATAATTTATTTGGTTTATCCTTTCTCATCCCCTCCCCTCTCTGAGATATGGCAGTCTGTCCCAGGCCTGCCTCCACGCCTTGGGACTTATTTTGTTGGCCAATTTATCTTGTTCATTAGACTCCACAGATGAGTGAGATCATATGATATTTGTCTTTCTCTGACTGGCTTATTTCACTTAGCATAATAATCTCCAGGTCCATCCATGCTGTCCCAAAAGGTGAGAGATCCTTCCTTTTTACAGCTGCATGGTATTCCATTGCCATTCCACTTGACTTTGATTTCAAAAGTGACCAACTGAATTCCCAAGCATGTCACCTGCTATCCATACTGCATATACCACATAAACCACATGTCTGAATTGGTAGAGCTTTATCTCCACAAATGTCATGCCTGGTCTTTTAGTTGTTTCCTTTTTCCCTCAGGTGTCCAGAATTAATTAATTGTAGACAAAAATCTTACTTTTGGTCCATGCATGCCCCTCTTTTAATTATTCCTTGGTTGGTTCCCTTGTCTACACTAATAAAAGAGAAATATGCAAGTTGACCAAATCTTTGTGATACCCACCAGCCAATCAGGAGTGAGTATGCAAATTACCCCAACAAATATGGAGGGTTAATTTGCATATGCAGGCATGAGCAGCCAGGGGCGGTGTGGAATGATGCAGGTGTTCCACACTGCCCCAGCCATTCAGGGCCTCTGGGCAGCATGGGAAGGCAGGGCTGGAGCCAAAAGAGGCAGCTCTGGGGCCAGAACAGAAAGGTGATGACAGCAGCGAGGGAAAGGAAGGCCCATTCTTGCACGAATCTTCATACATCGGGCTTCTAGTAATAATATAAACAAAGATGAACCCACACACAGCACAGGAAGTAGAACATGAGTTCCTGTGTGGTTCTCAGCCGTGCTGTCCCCGGCCTCCTTCCTAGAGGAGATGATCTCCTGAATCTTTTATGCTCATTTTCTTGAGTTTTGTCCTTTGTTTCTTTTTTAATCTATGCAACTAAACATTTAATTGTAGTTCTTTATTTTTTTAAAGATTGTTGCATGTGCTTATCCATATTGTGGCATGTGGCTACAGTGCCCTCATTTCATTACTATCTAAAATTCCTTTATTATTTACCATCCATTCTTCTTTTGAAAGCTATTTGAAGCTTCTCTAGTATGGACTGTGTTTCTATGAGCATTATTATTCATGTCCCATTGTATTCATTTGAAAGAGTTTATATTTCCAGAAGTGGAATTACTGAATCATAGGATATATGAATGTTCAACTTTCCAGGGTGACTCCCAGATGTTTTTCCAAAGTGCTGTACCAACTTACATTTTTACTAGCAGAGAGATCCTATTGATCTGTGATCTCTCCAACATTTGGCATTGTGAGATTTTTTTTTTTTTTAATCGTTGAAATGAATAGGAAATAGCGCTAGCCAGGTGACTGGGTTGGTTGGAACATCATCCCATATACTAAAAGGGTTGTGGGTTCATTCCACAGTTGGGACAGGTTCAGGAGGCAGCTGATCAATGTTTCTCTCTCTTTTTCTCCCTTCTTTCTCTTTAAAAATTCAGTAGAACATATCCTCAGGTGAGGATTTAAAAGAAAAAAAAAAAGAAACAAATAGGAAATAGGTTCAGTTTGGGCCTTTGCACTTCCCCAGTCACTAAAGTTGAATATTTCTTCATGTGATTATTGGCCATATTATAAGTTATCTCTTCTGTAAATGCCTTTTGCCCATTTTTCAACTATGATGCTTGTCCTTTGTATGTGTCATTTTATTTTTTTATTAACTCTACTTTTATATTTTTGTCTGCAAACATCTTCACCAAATTTTAGCTTATCTTTTCGTGAACAAAAATGTTCATCTCTCCCTTTATAATTATTTTGTGTCTTGTTTTTAAAACCTTTCTATAACAGTGAAGAAAATAATCACTGTGTGTGTGTGTGTGTGTGTATGTGTGAGTCCCACCTGGATATTATGGTATGAGGCAAGGATCGAATTTTATGTTTTTCCATCTAGATAACTAATCTTGCCAAATTCCTTCTTGGCCCAGCACTTCTTTTGTGATCTGCCATGGCTCCCTTGTCATCTAAGTTTCATATGTGCCTAGATGTTTCTTGTCTCTATAGCCTATTGCCAATTTTTCTACCGCTGTGCCAGTTTTATGCTTCTTTAATTCCTGTAGTTTCATAATCAGCCTTGATATCTGTTTAGTTATCTTGGCCCTTTTTTTTTTTTTTAAAGTAATTTTGGAAGCCATTTCCCAAGTACAATTGATCTTTGAACAACATGGGTTTGAATTGTGTGGGTCCACTTACAGCAATATATATAACACACTTTTTTTTAAAATAAATACTGTTAATGTATTTTCTCTTCCTTGTGACTTTCTTAATAACATTTTCTTTTCACTATCTTGCTTTATTGTAAGAACACAATGTATAATAGATATAGCAGACAAAATATGTCTTAATTGACTATTAATGTTACTAGTAAAGTCAACAGTAGGCTATTCGTAGTTAAGTTTAGGGGGAGTCAAAGTTATACACAGAGTTTGGTGCCCCTAACCCCCATATTGTTCAAGGGTCAACTGTACTATAAAATGGAAAATTCATTGGAATTGGATTGCTCCTATAAGTCAGTTTAGGAAGAACTGATCATTTAGTAATATTATTCCATCCTTTCCATTAACAAGGTATGTCGCTCTATTTACTTAGGCCTTTAAGATTTTTTTACTGCCATTTGGTGTCTTTAATAGTATTAGGACTCTTTAGATTTTTTTTTATTTGTTCTTAGGTCGATTTTATTAAATTATTTTTTAGGAGTTTGCCCTTCAACTAAGCTTTCATATATATTTCCATAAAATTATTCGTAACATTTTTTACCATATGTTTAAATATGTAGGATCAATAATAATGTCCCCTTTTTCATTTCTGATGTTGGTTATTTGTATTTTTCCTGATCCATCTCACCAAAAGTCTTTTAAATCTTTTCAAATAATTTTTGGCTCTGCTGGGCCTTTCTGTTTTGGATTTATTTTCTATTTTATTACCATCTGTTCCTATCTTTATGATTTTCTCCTTTCTACCTTCTTTGGAATCTGTCTGTCCCCAAACTCACATCTGTGCAGTTCTGATGCCTTCAGTAATTCATCATTTCCTTCCCACGCATGAGTCATTTTAGGTTTGCCTTAATCTTTTACTCCAGAGCATGACTTTCTGAGTCGGTGTTAACTTGCATGGTAGAATAGTGTGCTGCTGTTCCCCACCGTGTCCCTGTGGCTGCTTTTGTTGCAGGTGATAGAGACGGACCCTGAGCCTGCGCACTCCGTGCTGGAAGAGCACTACCGAGAGCTGATGCTGCAGGTCAGCGCCAACGTGAACTTCGCGTCCTACAGCTGCCAGACGAGCGACTTGCACTTTAAGGACACGCTCGTTTACCAGACCCGCGTGTTTCAGTGAGTCATCAAACGCCTCCCGGCACTCAGCATTCTTTCGTCTCGTCATCCACTCAGTCTTTTTTTTTTTTTTTTTAATATATTTTATTGATATATTTATTTTTTTTACAGAGAGGAAGGGAGAGGGATAGAGAGCCAGAAACATCGATGAGAGGGAAACATTGATCAGCTGCCTCCTGCACACCCCCTACTGGGGATGTGCCTGCTACCAAGGTACATGCCCCTGACGGGAATCGAACCCGGGACTTCTCGGTCCACAGGCCGATGCTCCATCCACTCAGGCATTAATCAAACATGCATTCCATGTCTACGACAGCATATACCAGGCGTCCCCTGTCGCATGCACCAGCGTGTTTTCATGGTTCCAATGAAACACTCAGACCCACAAAGCAATTGAAGTTCACACTTGAAATCAAGATATAGGCAGGAAAACTGGCATCAGCTGCTCAGCCTCAGTGGGAAGAGTCCTTGTAGCAATCCATACCACCACGCAGGAACTATGTGGGGCCCCGGGTGACAGCTCAGACAGTAACCACACTAGCAGGGACAGGGTCCATCCTTAGCTAAGAAGCCCCATGACCAACAGAAGCAACATTTCTCATGACCGCACCATAGGTGTCGCTTCCAGGATCCCTGCAGGGGACATGCCCAGTTACAAGAGTCATTGTACTCAGAGAACCCCACAGCTATAGCTTCCCTCCCGACAATCATCATTCCTCCAGACCAGTTGCCATTTGCCAAGCGGAAGTCATTTCTACTCTAAACAACGTTACCTAATAACACCGCTGGCATTTTTCCTTTACTTTCCAGGGGAAATGAGCTAGAAATTTAGATCACAGTCATAATTGTCCTTAGAGGGGATACAAGGATGCCATGGGTCCTGTTTTCAGAGTTCATAGTCTCGGGTGAGGAGCAGGGGGATAGGTGACAATAGGTGTCATGGTAGCTGCAGCATGGTGTTCTTTGTAGGCAGGAGGAGTGCCTAAGGCAGCCCTAACCGGTTTGGCTCAGTAGATAGAGCGTCAGCCTGTGGACTGAAAGGTCCCAGGTTCAATTCCAGTCAAGGGCATGTACCTTGGTTGTGGGCACATCCCCAGTAGGAGGTGTGCAGAGATCGATGTTACTCTCTCAATGATGTTTCTCTCTATCCCTCTCCCTTCCTCTCTGAAAAAAAAAAATCAATTTTATTATATATATATAATTTTTTTAATAGTGCCTAAAAGCAGACCAACATGGGACAGAGTGTCGGGGAAGGCTCCCCAAACAAAGCGGAGCCCCCGCTGAATTTTGGAGACCAAACAGGAGGTAGCCCAGTGAAGAAGTGAGAAAAAGGGGCCTTCTAAGCAGAGAGGGCAACAGAGACAAAAGAGAAGGGCTGAGACGTGACTAATCTTTGAGGATTACAGAAACAAAAATGAAAACCGCTGGCATTTCTACTCTGTGAATATTAGTAATTAACTCGTTCAACCATTTTGCATTTAGTGCACTCGAAGTGTCCTCTCAAGTGAGTATAGCAGCAAACGGTACAAGGAAAGGAGTGGGATCTTCTGCTGGTGCCCAGTGCGCCTAAAGCAGGGCTCAGCAAGCTATGTCCATGGGCCCAAGCCAGCCAGCCCCCTACTTTTGTAGTTGTGTTTGTTGGCACAAGGCCATGCCCATTCGTTTCTGCATCATCCAGTGGCTGTGTTTGCACAATAGGAGAATGAGGGATGGCTGCAGAGACCTACTGCATGCAAAGCCCAAAAATTCTTACTCTCTGGCCCTTCACCTAAACCCAGGATTCTTTTTGTGAAGACTACTCTGTGCCACTTTATGAAAATTTCCTTTAGGCTGAAGGCCACTAGTCACGCATTCAAAACATGAATATAAGCCCCTGAAGTCAAAGCACTTGACTTCAGACATACCTGCTGGTCTACCTGGATGGGATAATGGAGATCTAACCCCTAAACCCATCCTAGACCTCCTCCCCTAAAGCCAGGAGAGTATTATGTTTCTTTCTCTTACACAATCATTTTCTTTCTTTTTTTTAAAAAAAAAAATCTTCACTCAAGGATATTTTTCCCCCATTGATTTTTAGAAAGAGTGGAGGGGAGGAGAGAGAGAGAGAGAGAAACATTGATGTGGGAGACACATCAATTGGTTGCCTCCCTCATGCGCCAAGGGGCTGGGCGAGGGGAATCAAGCCTACAACTGAGATATATGCCCTTGATCCAGAATCAAACCTGAGACCCTTCAGTCCGTGGGCTGATGCTCTAACCATTGAGCAAAACCAGCCAGAACCACAATCATGTTCTTGTATCATCCTCCTGCTATCACTGTCAATGATCAAGTTTCATAGTGGTTCCTGAAAAAAGCTTCTCTCTCCCACTTCTTGTCTTAGAGAAGGGAAACTTGAGGCAAAAAGAAGCTCCACTGTTCAGAATTTGAGACAAACATCTCAGCCAGTGAAAGCATCTCAGGAAGGTGTCAGGTGGCTTCTGAGGACAGAGGCATTGTGTCTGGCGGGAAGTGATTCAAGAAGGGAAGGGGCTATGGGTTTTGCACCCCAGGAAGTGAAAATAGACTATGTCAGGTGAAATCGACTTTTGTTTCCTCTCTCCTGGGAATTTTTCAGGGTTACCATGACGCATGCTGAGAGCTCACTGCGTGAAGTGCCAATGGTACACAGGATGACTTTTAACGGCTAACCGTGGATATTTTCACTTTCAATGGCTATGCACATATTTTGTGTTTTTGGAAGGAAATGCAATTGGTACATCAAATGCATGATTTCAGATGAAACTGCTTCAAACCTATTTTTGAAGAAATATTTTAGAAGCAAAGCTGCTTGACCTAAAGGGAAAAGTAGCAAGTGTAGATGACGGGTGTGCCGACAAGACACAAATCATGTGCAGCACATTTCTCAAATGCATTCCCCCATCTGTGTGCAGGTTGGAGCTGGTCAATACAGGAGGTGTGCAGCTGGAATTCAACTGGATCGTGGAAGAGATGGCGAAGGCCGTCAGCTTTGCAATGCCAGATAACCAAGGTAAATGCGATGGCAGGAAAAACCCAGGCTGTGTGCAGAGTCCCCAGTTAGTAGAAGAGCCTTGCTCCATAGGCCCTCCCAAGAAGCTATGGGGAAACAGAGCCGAGGCTTCCTGGTGTCTGTGGAGCTAATGGGGCCTGAGAAACTCAAGAGCTGACCTCTGCCCTCCTGGGGCCTGGACCCTGTCCACCCCCACCCCTCACAAGGTCAGCATCCCAACTCAGATCCCTAAGAATTTTTTCTTTTTTAATTTTTTTAAAATATATTTTATTGATTTTTTTACAGAGAGGAGGAGAGAGGGATAGAGAGCTAGAAACATCGATGAGAAACATCGACCAGCTGCCTCTTGCACACCCCCCACTGGGGATGTGCCCGCAACCAATGTACATGCCCTTGACCGGAATTGAACCTGGGACCTTTCAGTCCGCAGACCGACGCTCTACCACTGAGCCAAACCGGTTTTGGCAATTTTTTACTTTTTTAGATCTTAACCTTTTAGGAGATTACAGACCCTTGGAGACAATGGTGAAAGCTAAGAGCTGTCTCCCTAGGAAATCACATACCTTCCCCAACTTGCAGCTGTTGCGCATGAAGCCCTTGAAAAAGGGACCCAGCCGAAACTGGTTTGGCTCAGTGGATAGAGCGTCAGCCTGTGGACTGGAAGGTCCCAGGTTCGATTCCGGTCAAGGGCATGTACCTTGGTTGCGGGCACATCCCCAGTAGGGGGAGTGTAGGAGGCAACTGATCGATGTTTCTCTCTCATCATCGATGTTTCTAACTCTCTATCTCTCTCCCTTCCTCTCTGTAAAAAAATCAATAAAATATATATATATATATTTTTTTTTTTAAAAAAGCACTAGGCGGGAGAATATCCATTAATCCTGCTTAAATGTTGCAACCTTCCGAGTGGGCCCTTTCCCGTGGGCCCCGGATCGTGAACTCCTACTTTAAAACAGTGATTCTCCAAAAACTGTGTTCACTGCCCATTCTTTTTTGAGGCACAAGACCCACAGGTATCTACTTGACCCATCCCCTTGGACCAAAAGGAAACGGATTTAAAAACTTGATGGAATTAATGACAATAATTTTTTTTTTCACGAGTCATCTTGTGAGAGCTAGGAGTCAATTCCTTACCCCTAGAGCCTAAAGTTAACTATATCCGCTAGAAGACCCCACAGAGGGCCCTGAGGACCCGTGAGTGGGATGCCTTCTCCTGGTCCTCCCACTGCACACGCAGGATGTCACTGGCTCCCTGTCTGTCCCCCAGGTTCGCCAAAGGATCTGCTCAGCCAGGGCAGCACCATGGACAGCACCACGGACCCCTGGACTGAACCTCCCTCCCTGTCCTTCTCTGTGGATCCCATCTCCGGCATTGTGCCCGTGGGGAAGTCTCAGAATATCAAAGTGAAATTCTCCCCGTTGGAGGTTGGAGACTTCGAGAGCACCATTTCCTGCCAGTAAGGAGATGTGCTCCCCCAGACAGAGCTCTGCCCCTCCCGTCCCTCTTCTCCGTCACCACTACCACCCATTCTTCCCAACCGGGGAGCCCCCACAGCCCCAACTTGCCACACTTCACCTTGGAAACATTCAAAGGTGCCCGCTTTTGGAGAACAAGGAGAATGGAGTCTTTTGTGTGGCTCAGCAACCCTCTCTAGACCCTTCTTCTTCTGCCCCACTTCTCTCTTCTGGGCCCCGGACAAAAGTCCACTGGGCAACAACATAGTTGGCAACCAGGTGGGTTCCAGTCCTGGGACAAGCAGGAACCTATGAAGGCTTTCTTGTACCTTTACTGATACCGGGTTTCCCTAACTATAAGATGCAAATAACAATAACACCTTGCAGAGTTCCAATTAAGACTGGATAAGGTAACTCACCGAAGCTTAGCACAGGGCCTCGCACACAGTAAGCACAACAAGCATCAGGTGGTGGGGACTGTGGAGGGAGGTTGCAGACCTGGTGCATGGTAAGCAAGGAAGAGATGGGGTCCAGAGCCAGGTAGAGACAATCAGTCCAATAGCACCTGGCCATGGAAGTCCCTGATGTGGTACCCACTCCCAAGGAAGCTCCATGGGGAAACTACTACGGAAGGATCCCGTGAACCACGGCTGAGGGTGGCAGGGACCTAGGGGAGCCATCAGAGCCTCCTGCAGTCACACTGCAGGGACCCTCCTGCACCTGGGCCACCTCCACTTGGATCCAGTTCACTTTCTCCGAGGAGCTCGGGGTACTTTTTTAGGATCTCGGTATCACACTCTGTATCCCACAAATGCCTCTGAGAGGGCCAGAGGGTAAGCCTCTATGCTCATTTTACAGCAGGGAGATTTTCTCAACCCTGGTGTGGGAAGTACCTAAGTAACATGCTATGTACACAGAAGAGACCAGAATTCGGGTGCCTCATACTCAGCCTATTCATGCATTCATCCATGCAACCACTAGTTAATGGACACCTACTATCTAGCGTGCACTGGTCAAGACACTGAGGTTATGTTGTTGACCAAGATAGACCCAGCCTCTGTGCTCATGGAGCTCATAGTTTAGTAGATGTAATATTCATTCCCAACCATCTAAGAAAGCAACAATTGACTAAAACTAAAAAAAATTAATAAAAATAACTATATCCTCCTTCTCAGGATTCCCAATCTAGCACCCGGAGTGCAAGGCCCGGAGCTAACAGCTAAAGGGCGGAGCTTCTTGCCTATCTGCCACTTTGAACTGAAAGAGTCGGACTACATCACTGGTCATCGGCGCAACCCGGACCTCCGAGGGCCTGGCGGTGGGCCCCTGGATCCAAACACCCGGGTGATCGAGTTCACCTGTGTGGGCATAGGAGGGAAGAATCTCCGGTGAGTTGCCTCGGCTGGCATCAGTCGCGTTCCTATCGGCCAATCCTTCTAAAGAACTCAGAGGTAGAATTCAGAGAATCGAGCTGGATGGGTTCCTAGAAGCAGCTTGACATGCCGGGGTCTGGCTTGAGAGAGCTGCTACGGTAAGAACGCTGAATTTCGTTTCCTTAGTTTTGACACCAGGTCAGGTTTTCAAAGGCATAAAATCGCTAACCACCACCTTGACCACAGAGGTTCTCTGGGACAGAAGGGCCCTCGGCACCATTATTACTCCAAAGTCCGGAGCTCCATACATTGGACCACATACATGAGATGTGGTTCTCATTTCTACAGTAAAAAAAAAAAAAAAAAAGGAACTGCAACACTCGGTCCACGTAGCGGGACCGAGCCAGGGCAGTTAGATCCTGAGAAAGTTTCTCTTCATCCTCAACCCTCCCTCTCACTCTCTGCTGTCAATTCTTCCCCCTCGGCCAGGTCGTTTACAATCCTGAACCCGACCACTAGCATCTACTGCTTCCGCTGGGTCTCTGAAGAAACGGAAAGTCTTCAGAACCCTTCAGCCTTCACCTGCCTTACAGAGAAGGGCTGCATCCAACCTGAAAAGAAAGCTGAGGTAGGTGTGTGTGTGTGTGTGTGTGTGTGTGTGTGAATGAGGACCACTCAACCCAGGCCTTCCATCATTCTCTCTTTGAGTAACATGCGTGCTTTAGACCAGAGATAAGAGTGCACCTAAGGGCGCATCCATCCACAAGGGTTTTTTTGAGGAGCTACTATATAAGTTAGGCAGTTCTCATGGACAAGACAGACATGAGTTCACTTGGTTGGCCATGGAGAAGCCGATCTTTAGTATTTAGAGTTTTGAAAATGGAGATTATGAAAGCAGGACAGGGAAGCTGAAAAGGCCTGGACACTATAGAACAAAGTTATTTTTGTCCAAGGCGCTGAGAGCAGTGAAAGGACACAGATGTGTTTTCACTTGGTCAGGACAAAAGTCAAAACAGAACACTGGAGTCATGTCCCATGCCTCAGTCGTACTGTTTCCACGGTGACATAGGTTAGGGGGTCCAGCTGGAAGAAACATGGGCTCGCTGGTCAAAATAGACCTGCGGGTCCCGTGTTCTGTAAGTCCTACAGGGAATCTTAGAGGCAGAAACAAATCCGAGAAACAGAAATTATGGATTCAGATGCCTCCAGGAAGGTCATACGAATAAATGGTGCAAGCCAAGGGGACCTTGACAGCGAGTGTGAGCAGAGCTGGCTGGCCACAGTGCTTCTCCAGCATATCACCACCACACAGACAAGTGGGCCCAGGATTGCCAACTTTCCCAGACTTCTCGGGAAAAGTCAAAATTCCAAATTCCCATCCTAATCTCTCTATTTGTGCATGTCATCCAATATGGCAGCCTAACCAGCAGAAGCTGCGGATGGTGTAGACCCGCTTAGAAAGATCTATGGGCAAGCAGGGCAAGCAGACAGGACAGCCAGACTTGCATGCCTTTCAGAGAGGGTAGAAAGGTCGTGGTGACCTGGTATCACCAGCCATCAGAACCCCAGTGCCCACAAGCCTCTAAGGGCACGTGGGATAAGTAAACAGTAGTGCCTCTTACCACTGTGTTCCGAACTGTCTTCTCAGATTATCTTCCAGTTCATGCCTTTGCATCTGAGAATCACAGAAGCATTCTGGACTTTCTCAGTCCCCGAACACAACATCACAGTCCCTTTCCTGCTGGTGGGCAAAGCCTCTGACCCTCTGGTCAATCTGGACAAGTCCCACATCAACTTCTGCTGTCTCCTCATCGGTAAGGCTGCCCTGGTGGTTCACATTCCGAGTTGGCGTAACCGATAGGGGCGGGAAGCGGGACCAACCCAGGCGTGTGCTCCAGGGGCAGCCAGGGGTGGGGACTTTCCCTGGCGCCTTCCAGAAGCAGGCCTGAGGGCCTTCCCCACTGTTCACAAAGCCACAAAATATTTCCTTCTCAATCCAGTTTCCACCAAGGATATTCGAAACCCATGCACTCGTAACCAGCGGAAATTTGGGAGCCTGGCTGCAGATCCTCCTCGGAAGATTCCTTTAGGGCCTGGACTGACTGTCTTCATTTCCAGAGTCTCATGTCAGCCCCCATGTCAGATTATGGGCTGTATTTGTTTGCTTCTTGGTGTGTGCCACAGTGGTCAGATTTCTTTGCCATCCTTTCATGCATGTATTTGGTCCAACAAATATTATCGAGCCCCTTGTATGACCTAGGCACTCTTCTGGGGATACAGCCACAGTTCCTACCCTCATGATGATTATATTCTAAGGACAGGATGCAAACTACCAAAAATAAGAAAGCAAGATATATAGCATGTCAGATGCTGATAAAAGAGAATAAAGCAGACTAGAGAGAATGAAGAATGCTACCGTGTTTCCCCGAAAATAATACATCCTCCGAAAATAAGACCTACTTACAGGTTCCTTCTGAGTGAAATATAAGGCATCCCCCTGAAAATAAGGCCCCCCCTAGGCTAAACATGAGAGATTTGGTCCACTGATTCTGAAAGAAATGGATTCACAAGAAATTCACCAAGAAATTCAGGAATTGGATTGTTATGATGATGTTCCAGAAGATGATGACATGATTGTCATTGAATAAATGAGTAAATTCTTGATACTGCAGGATTCACAGTTTGTATGGTTTGTGTTGACAACTACCGTACTACCGTACCGTATACAGGTAATAAATTTCCTTTATTTTCACTTAACAATAAATGAGTACTGTATTCTTCTTCATGGAAAAATAAGGCATCCACTGAAAATAAGACCTAGCGCATCTTTGGAAGCAAAAATTAATATAAGACACTGTCTTATTTTCGGGGAAACAGGGTACTTGGCAGTGGGAAGGTGACATTTGAGCAAATAAAGGAAGTGATAACTAGGTCCCTTATAACTCTATGAGTCTATCACATGGAGGTGTTTTGTGTGTGTGTGTGTGTGTGTGTGTGTAAAATACAACTAAAGACAGAGGATTTTTTAGTAATTTGATTTTTTATTATAAAAGCTAATCAATGTAGTGTAGTAAAAGGAAAAGCTTAACAATCTCTCCACCCATCCTACCTCATCCTTCCCTTTCGATCAAAGAAAACCAATGCTAATAATTTGATATGTACTATTTGCATGCATCTTTCATACTGATACATATAAGTTGACAGGAGAAAATTGTGGTGTTTAGTAAGGTTTTCGAAAATAAATGAGCAATGTATCATAAGAATAATAACGGCAAGACAAACAGAAATTAATCTAGGAATTCAAGGCTGGTGCATTTCAATATAATCATTACATTAACCATTTAAAGGACAACCATGTGATTACATTAATACATACTGAAAAGTCATTGCTAAAATTTAGCAGACATTCTCAACAAAAACTCTAATAGAAAAAGAGGAATGAAGGAAAATACTTGAATAAAGAAGGTTAACTAAAATCAAGAGGCAAATGTTATCTATGTATATAAAAGGCTATGTCCTCCAACTGGTAGCTATGGCACGCACTGACCACCAGGGGGCAGACACTCAACACAGAAGCTGCTGTGACACGCACTGGCCATTTAAAAATAAATGGCACCACAGACCTGGCACCGACAAACCAACACTCAGCTTCTCCCAAGTGGGACACAGGCCCTGCCACCACCTTGGAGCAACAGCCTACCAAGTCACAGCCAACACTGCCAAGACCCACAAAATGCGGCACACAACCCAGCCCAACTCTGAAACAGTCATTGTGGGCTCTGGGTAATGATGTCATGTAGCAAAGCCCCGCTTCCTCTCCCTAGCAACTAGCATCCTTCGAGTTTCTTCCGCCCAGGGACCCGACTTGCTTTATAGCCAGATGCAAACATTTTAGACTTTAAGCAAATGTCTGTGAAGCGTTTCCTGTGCCTCATCTCATTTGATCCTCACAGGATTCCTGGAGTAGGTAGATAGGAGACTCAGTGGAATCCTATTTTCTTTTCATTAGCAAGACAAGAATATCAATATTAAAATATTTCTTCTAATTAATTTCCTTTCAATGTGCATGAATCTGTGCACTGGGTCATTAGTGAAATAACAAACCACTAAAAGCACGTCAGTTAAAATCAGGAATTAGGCAAGACTGCTCATTATCGTTGAACATTTTTTAAAATATATGTTTATGATTTCAGAGAGGAAGGGAGAGGGAGTGAGAGATACATTAATGCTGAGGAAGACTCATAGCTCGGCTGCCTCCTGTACATGCCCTACTGGGGATTGAGCCTGCAACCTGGGCATGTACCGTTGGCCAGAATCAAACCTGGAACCCTTCAGTCCACAGGCCGATGCTCTATCCACTGAGCCAAACTGGCTAGGGCTTGTTGAATATGTTTTAGTGACTTTAGCAAATACAGTAAAACAAGAAAATTAAACAATTGGCATAAACATTGAGGGAAAATGAGACAACACTATATCATATTGCTATGGCTGATTACTTCAGACATAGAAAATGTCAAGAGGCTCTAGAGAAAAGCAACACAAATACTAAAAGAACAAGATAATTTTTAGTAAGTGGCTAGATGGAGGACAAGTATACAAAAATCAATAGCATCTCTTTCTTTTGGTAGTAAGCACTTAGATACAAACAAAACACTCTATTTAGTGTTGACCAAACCTATATAACATCTAAGGATCAACATAACAAGGAAAGCACAGGACCTGTATGAAGAAAACTATAGAAATCTTATTAAAATGCCCCCAACCAACATCTGAATAGTTGGCAGTTCTCCCAAAAGTAAATGCAAATTTAATCAAGTTTCTATTTGAATCTCAGCTAAGGTTGCCAGGTAAAATACAAACACAGAGTTACGTTTGAATTTCAGGTAACAGTGAATGATTTTTGAATCCGTATGTCAGCATAAGTATGTCCCATGCAACATTTGAGACATATACTAAAAAAAAAAAAAAAAAAAAATGTTGCTTCATCTGGTAACCTTAATCCCAAAGGATTACCGGGGTGGGGTGGAGGGGAGAGAAGTGGATAAATTGATTGGAAAGTTTATGTATAAAAATAAATTCTCTACAATAGTCAAGGAAAGAAAGAAAAAGCAAAGTAGTAACAGCAATGCATTAGTTAGAGCCCTGTCAAGACTCATGACATGCAGGAGATCTTATTTAAAGTGTTCGATGCAGGGGGCCTTCCTGCTTTACAAAGGCATGGGCAGAGTTAAGGGGCCTATCAGGGAAGGTGAAGCTCCATTAGCAAAAGAAGGAAGGCATTGGGTCTGAAGGAACAAGAAGGGAAAACAGTGTCGCCAGGATCCCTGGGACTGGCGAGAGGAACCATCTAGCAGGAGCAGGCGACTGACGGGTCAAGTTCTCGAGTAAGAACTGGACTCCTTCCAGGGGAGGAAGGTCACTTGTAGAGCGAAAGGAAGAAAGAGGTAGTCACAGGCTGAGGAGCTGGGAAGAGGAAAGGAAAGAAGTTGGAGAATCTCTTGGAAGAAGACTTCCTCTTGCCCGTCCAGCAGTATCTGCTGAGACACTGCAGGAGCAGGCAGGTGGCTGCTCCCCACCAGTGTCCAGGCTGCTCCTGAGAACTGATGTTTCCTCCTCAGGCCGAGAAGCCCGTGAGACTGTGCACATCATCAACAGGGAGGAGCAAGGGTTCAATTTTGCCTTCCTGGACAGCTCTCGGTATTCTGAAGGTTTCATCGAAAACCTGGTCGTATGTCCCATGGAGGGCTGGCTCCCGCCGATGTCCAGGTAAAGAAATAGGAAGGCCCCAAGACTTCAACCCCCCCAAAGTGGCCGGAGTCCCAGGCCTGGCAGCCAAGAGAACCCCTTAGATATTAACAATTCCATCTCCATCCTACGTATTCCGTATTACTCGTTTTCCTGATGAATAGTGTAGTGTTGAGGATTTTAAACCCTTGTTTTCCGTATTTTCTCATATATATTCTTTTCCTTGCTATTTATTATATTTGTGAATCCATAAAGCAATGTCCTGCCTTGCCTGGAAAATCTTCAAAATTCATTGAGCATTGATCTATGAACTAAGAGGTCACGATTCCAATCCTGGTCAGGGCACATGCCCATGTGGTGGGGCATGCAGGGGATAAGCTGATCAATGATTCTCTCGCATCACTGATGTTTCTATCTCTCTCTTTCCCCCTCCCTTCCTCTCTGAAATCAATAAAAATATGTGGTTTTTTTTTTAAATTCATCATAATTTGGAGTTACAATACCTTTTCCTCACAGTGTATCTGCTCACCTATTGGGTTCATGTTCTTTAGCAGGTTGTAGCAGGTGGCCTACTCAGCTAACCTGTTGTCATCTTCCCCAATCAGGGTACAAATTGATGTCTTCTTCACATCAAAGCAAGAAGGAGATGTGAACTTCAATTTGATCTGCAATGTGAAAAAGAAAGCCCAGCCTCTGACCTTAAATGTCAAGGCTGAGGGCTACACCATGAATGTGGATGTCAAGTGCAAAGACAGGACTGGCTTAGTCACTTTCTTGACTCCCAATCAGACTACTGTTGTCAACTTCTATGAGGTAAAGGTGGAAGAGGGCCTTACTCCCTCTTGGTTTCCACACTGGCTGGGAAAGGCAGTACCAGTGACTATTATTAGCTGAATCTCTCTGTGTCAAATGCCAGGGAGAACAGAAAGGTACCAGGAGCTGCTCCATCCCCAGAATGTATATGATTTTGATGTGAATTTTTTTTTTATTTTTCAAGGGATGGAGAGACGGTAGGCAAAGGGAATAATGCTTGTGTTAAGCACATAGGCAGGTTGTTTGGCTACCAAGGGAGGTCTAAGAACTAAATTGCCCTCTTACTCTTCAGATATGAGGGGCCCCCAACACTTGATAGCTCTTGCTGGGATATCCTGGCCACGTCAGCCTAATGATGTTCAACTCACTAACATCATTGTCCATTTCTATTTTCCAAGGGGTATTTTCCCCCAACGTGTTGCATATCCTGATCCCAGAGGAGTGAACCATGGTTTGCATTCACTCGACATGTGCTCTGTCTCTCAGGTGGAGCTGAATGAATGTGTCCAGTGTGAGTTCACCTTTATCAACACTGGGAAGTTCAACTTCAGCTACCAGGCAGAGCTCTCCGGCCCCAAGGCCCTGGTGCAGTACTTAGAGTTCTCACCCATGGAGGGCAACGTGGATATAGGGCAGAGTGCAACCGCCAGCCTGTCTTTCCAGCCATTTAAGAAATGTGTCTTGAAGGGCCTGGAACTCAGAATCAAGGTGAGACTGATCGAACACTGGCCAACACTGAAAGCACTCACAGTATCCTGTCTTGGAAGAATAATTATCCTGCGTGTTTCTGGTCTTCTCTATCCTGCCAGCAGCTCCTGGGGAGTGGCTGTGTTGGAGATAGTCCCATACACTCTATTCATGGCCTCCACCCAGGTCCCTGGTGAGTGTCAACTAAAAAGCAGTTAAGCACTGCCTTATTTATTTTAACGGTTGCATTGGTATATCATGCAGCCATTAAAATAAATAAGGGAGCCAAGGAACCAAGAGGTCACCCGTCTGATTCCTGATTAGGACACATGCCTTGGTTGTAGGCTTGATCCCCAGTAGGGGCCATGCAAGAGGCAACCGATCAATGATGTTCCTCTCGTCCATGTTTCTCTCTATATATTCCTCTCCCTCCCTCTCTCTGTCTCTCAAAAATCAATAAAAAACATTATTTTTACAAAATAAAATAAAATAAACAAGGGATATTGATGAGAGGTAGAGAGAGAGAGAGAGAGAGAGAGAGAGAGAGAGAGAGAGAGAGAGAAAGCATGTACAACATTTTCCAAGGTAAGTTATCAAATGAAAAACCAATGAGTTGTGATGTCAGCGGGGATGGCAGAGAAGGATCTCTGAAAAGCTGCTCTTCTGGAGCAATGAGAACACTGGCAAAAACTATCAAAATCAACTTTTTCAGAACTCACTAAATTAACTCTCACCCTCAGCATATTGGCCTTTGACCTCATTCCTGTCATCTCATGGTCACAAGCCAACCATCCCTCCTGCAGCCCTATGTCTACATTTCAGAGTGGAAATAAGGGGAAGAGCCTGGAGCCAAAATACTTCCCCAACAAGACTTTGACTCTTTCTTCAAAATAGGACACCTTTTGTTTACATCCCAATGACCAAACTATGTCTGATGGCCACTCTTAGCTGCAAGGAAGAATGGGAAATCATACTGTTCTTGTCCTTTTACACTTGACTCATTACACTCAGCATAGTGTGCTCAAGATCTATTCATGTTGTTGCAGGTGGCAATATTTCATCTTTTTATGGTTGAGTAGTATTCCATTGTGTATATGTACCACATCTTCTTTATCCCGTCATCCACTGAAGGACATTTAGGTACCATATGATTTCACTCATATGTGGGCTATAAAACAAAAAGCAACAAATGAACATAGAACACAAGCACACAAACAAAAAAACAGAGTGAGCCGAAACCGATTTGGCTCAGTGGTGGAGCGTTGGTCTGCGGACTGAAAGGTCCCTGGTTTGATTCCGATCGGGGGCATGTACCTTGGTTGCGGGCACATCCCCAGTAGGGGGTATGCAGGAGGCAGCTGGTCGATGTTTCTCTCTCATCGATGTTTCTGGCTCTCTATCTCTCTCCCTTCCTCTTTGTAAAAATTAATAAAATATATTTTTTTAAAAAAACAAACAGAGTGATACATACAGACAAAGAATGGTGGTTACGAGAGGGGAAGAAGGTGGGGGACAACAAATAGGTAAAGGGAGTCAATGCAATGTGATGGAAGGAGACTAAACTTCAGGTGGGAAACACACAACGGAGCACACATATGTCATAAAGTTGTACACCTGAAATTTATATAATGTTATTAACTCATGTTGCTGCAATAGGTTTAACATTTTCTAAAAATGGGAAATCAAGTATTTTCACCTGGGCACATTGACAACAGTAGGAGTGCTGGGAATCAGATCTTAGGGAGTAGTAGAGTTTGCCACACACCCTCTGCCTTCAAAATGAATCATTGCTTCAGGAGCAAAGCAAGAACCAATGTAGAGACTGATTGCAGAGTAGCCCATCTTGCTTTTCTCAAATGCACAAACTTCTGCCCGGCCAGTGTAGCTCAGTGGTTGAGTGTCAACCTGTGAACCAGGAGGTCACGGTTCGATTCCTGGTCAGGCCACATGCCTGGTTTGTGGACTCCCATCCCCAGGTGGGGACATGAAGGAGGCAGTCAATCAATGATTCTCTCTCATCATTGATGTTTTCTTCCCTCTCTCCCTCTTCCTTCCTCTCTGAAGTCAATAAAAAAGTACTTTATAAAAAATAAACTTCTAACCTCTGAGTTAGAATCTGCAGGTGGAACCGTGGGACCTGTGTTGTTTTGTTTTTTTTAAGCACTTGCCTGCCTCCCTCCTTCACTCGAGGGCGTAAGAGTCCTTCCCTCTCACTTCTTTTTTTTTTTTTTTTTCTAAATATATTTTATTGACTTTGTACAGAGAGGAAGGGAGATAGAGAGTTAGAAACATCAATGAGAGAGAGTCATCGATCAGCTGCCTCTTACACACCCCCTACCAGGGATATGCCCACAACCAAGGTACATGCCCTTGACCGGAATCGAACCCGGGTCCTTCAGTCCCTAAGCCGACACTCTATCCACTGAGCCAAACCGGTTTCGGCCTTCCCTCTCACTTCTAATCACACTCCCCCTGCCCTTTCCTCCCTACAGATAAGCCACGGTCCGACATTCACGTGCAGCATCTCAGGCAATGCCGTGAGCCCTGCTGTCCATTTCTCATTCACCAGCCACAACTTTGGGACCTGCTTCATCTACCAAGCCGGGATGCCCGCGTACAAACAGACCCTGGTTATCACCAACAAGGAGGAAACGGGTATGAGGTGAGCGGACTTCCCAGAGCCCCCAGATGAGTCTGCAGGTGGCGTGCAGCCACGTCAGAAGCAGAGGGGTTGTGGGGATGAGTCAGGTGGGCGTGACACAGGTGGGCGTGAATCCCTAGGTCTCCTTTCCCCGCCACTGACACTGATGCTTGGAGAGCCGCGGGCTCCTCCACGGAAAATCCCCTTCCTGAAGTGAGGAGGCAATGCTGGATGATCCGACGAGAGGATTGAGGGCCTCTGCTGATTTTCCTCGTGTAACAGATGTGGAAACGGAAATTTGGAGAGTTAAAAAGTGAATTTCCCAGGCCAGTGACCTCCCAGAAAACAGTGGATCTATACTGAGCCTAAACCTTCTGACTCAAATTCAGCCTCTCCACACCATCCAATATAGAATGTCCCAGTCCAGGTTTCTGGACCTTATTACAGACCTAACAAAACAGCATCTCCAGAAATTGGCTGAGGGACCTGCTAGATTAGTGCTATGCAATAGAGTTTTCCTTGACAATGAAAAAAAAATGTTATATTTCTGCACTATCTAGTATGGCAGCCTGTAGCTATGATAAGTGAGACTGAGGAACTGAGTGTTTTGTTTTATTTTAAACTAGAGGCCTGGTGCATAAAATTTGTGCGCTTGTGGGAGGGGGGTAATAGGGGGAGGGGCGGTCCCTCAACCCAGCCTGCACCCTCTCACAGTCTGGGAGCCCTCGAAGGATGTCTGACTGCCAAAGAGGCGGGAGAGGCTCCCACCACCTCCACTGTGCTCGCCAGCCATGAACCCAGCTTCTAGCTGAGTGGTGCTCCCCCTGTGGGAGTGCATTGACCACCAGGGGGCAGCTCCTGCATTGAGTGCCTGCCCCCTGGTGGTCAGTGCACATCATAGTGACTGGTCGTTCTGCCATTCGGTCAATTTGCATACTAGCCTTCTATTATATAGGATTTAAATAGTTGCATGTGCCAAGTGCCTATCATATTGGGTAACACAAGTCTGGGTTCCTCCCTAGCTATGTGTGACCTTGGGCAAATTTTTTAAACCCTCTGTGCCTCTGTCTCCTTGCCCAAAGTAGGTGATAATGATAGTACCTCCCCTGCCCGAAAGGCGTGGCTCAGTGATTATGCATCAACCTATGAACCAGGAGGTCACAGTTCAATTCCCAGTCAGGGCACATGCCCTAGTTGGGGGCCCAATTCTCAGTGTAGGGTGTACAAGAGGTGATGGATCAATGATTCTCTCTCGACATTGATGTTTCTATCCCTCTCTCCCTCTCTTTTCCTCTCTCTGAAATCAATAAAAACGTATTTAAAAAAGAGAGAGAGAGAGCACTGGCAAAGGGTCATGGGACTTTGAGTTTGAGGCCTGATTTTGCCAGGATCTCATGGTGTTATTTGAGGTAAGTAGCTTGACTTTGCCCAAGAGAATGTGGGCTGGATCATTGCTGGGTCCTTTTCAGCCCTTAAATGCTATGACTGTTGGACAGCAGGGCAGGAAACGGGGACCATATCAGTCCCCCTGGGTCAGCCTTCTCAGAACTTACCCACCTTCCTCCTGCTCCTCTCCAGCATCGATTGTTTGTACACCAATACCACCTACCTCGAGGTGAACTTCCGTGTGGATGTGATAAAGCCAGGAAAGTCCATGGAGATCCCAATCACCTTCTATCCTCGAGAAAGTATCAGTTACCGAGAGCTCATCCCCTTTGAAATCAATGGGCTCTCCCAACAAGTAGTTGAAATCAAAGGGAAAGGCACCGAAATGAAGGTAAGAGGAGGTCCTCAGACTGGCAGCTTCCCTGCCCTTCCCGGCCCCCTTGGCCCACCTGAGCCTCTCCCTCCCTCCCCTCGCCCCGTCTCCTGCCCCTAAACTGCTCTGCCACACGTCAGCAGTCCCACCGAGGGGTGAATTAGCCGATCAGACTCAAGTGAGGCATGGCTCTCTTACTCAATTCCAAACTTGACTTAAAAAAATAATAATAATAAAATAAAATAAAATAAAAAACATGCCTAGGGCGGGGGCAGTCCCCAGACTCCCATCTATCTCATCCCCTGTCATGGGCTCTCCAGTACTCTGAGCTTTCCCATCACGTCTCTTAGCACAGCTGTAATTATGTCATTGTTGTTCCGTGGGCACATTTCTGCACAAAGTTATTGAGCGAGGGAAAGCTCATCTAATGTGAAGAATGGGGGACACTGAAAGCGAGGGACCGCCCTTGGCTCCCCGCCCCCGATAGACATTTTTCTCATTAACTGACAGACCCTCCCTCCCTGCTCTCTTTCTCATCCCACAGATTGTAGTCCTGGATCCGGCCAACAGGATCTTGAAGTTAGGGGCTGTCCAGCCGGGGCAGGTGGTGAAAAAAACGGTTTCGATCATGAACAACAGCCAAGCCCCGGTCACATTTAGCCATTCCGTCCTGTTCTCGGTTCCAGAGCTCCGGGAGCCTAAGGTGGGTGCTCGGCGCTCCCAGTGGCGCTCCCAGTGGCCTCTCCGTGCTTCCCTGCGGCGTGAATGACCAGGCCCACATCACTAACAGGTCCCAGTTCTCCTGCGCCCTCACTGTGCCCGGACACGCTCACAGCTCTCCGTGCGCCGTCCCCGACCATCTTCACAGGAACAGGCCGGGGCCCGTGCTTTTTACTATGCTCAATTCGCATCCAAGGAAACCGAGGCTTAAGGAGGCAACCTCCCTCTACAGGGCGACAGAGGGAAACAGAGGGGAGGCAGTAAATTCTAATGAATAAACGCAGATCTTCATTGCAGATCGTTTGGGAAATATAGAAAATTCTAAAAGAAAACATTTTGCCCATAATCTCAGACCCAGAAATAATCACTTAACATTTTGATGTCTATCTTTCCCAGGTTTTTCCTACACATTTTTAAAAAATATATTTTATTGAATTTTTTTATTTTTTTACAGAAAGGAAGGAAGAGGGAGAGAGAGTTAGAAACATCAATGAGAGAAACATCAGTCAGCTGCCTCCTGCACACCCCCCACCAGGGATGTGCCCACAACCAAGGTACATGCCTTTGACCTTTCAGAGTCCTCAGGCTGACGCTCTATCCACTGAGCCAAACCGGTTAGGCCCTACACATTTTTTTTTTTTACAAAAATAAAATTACAATGTTTGTATTAATTTTTTTATTAAATTATTATCTGTGTATGTATTTTAACATTGCCCTCCCCCTCCCATCCATACCCTCCCTCCCCAGAGTTTTGTGTCCAACAATGTTCATATTATTTTGAACCCATCTCGTAACACATCGTAAATACTGTCCATGTCCTCCACTGCCACGTGTCCACTGCTCCCTCCATTAGGTAGACAGACCAGTTGTCTATTTCTGCTCAACTCAGGTGTTTCCTGATGCTTTATGTTATAAGCAACAACGTCTGTCCCTGCAGCCAAAGCTTTGTGTGCATCCATGGCTCCCTGCTCAGGGCAGACTGCTAGAGGGCGTGTGGGTTCAAGGAGAAGAGGAAGTTTCAGTGCCCATCACCACCTGCCCCTGAAAGGGTGTCCCCCTCTGCACTCATCATCTGTGTGAGATGCACCCTTGTTCCTACATCCATGTCCCAAGCTCCCTGGAGAGAGGAGCTGCCCGTCCCAGCTGCCTGCTCCTCTCAATAACATTTATGTGCACTGGAACCTGGGAGTGTGAGGTCAGAGTGCCTGCTACCCCTTGACAATGGAGTAGCTGTGCTTCATTCATCCCAAGGGTAATGTATCCATCCCTTACATTGACTCAGTAAATATGTGCTAGGTGCAAAAAATATACAGATGTGTCTTAACTTGGGCTGCCCTAACCAAGCAGACTGGCTGGCTTACACAGCAGACATTTATTTTCTCACTAGAGGCCCCGTGCATGGATTCGTGCACTGGTGGGGCCCCTCCGCCTGGCCTGCGGGGGTCAGGCCAAAACAGGCTCTCTTACATTCCCCGAGGGGTCTCAGATTGCAAGAAGGCACAGGCCAGGCCAAGGGACCCCACTGGTGCATGATGGAGGCCAGGGAGGGACCAAAGGAGGGCTTCAGGGCATGTCCAGCCTGTCTTGCCTAATCCCAATCAGCCGGAACCCAGCAACAATCTAACCTACCAGACGGAGCATCCGCCCCATGGTGGTCAGTGCACATGATAGAGACTGGTCAAATGGTCGAACAGTCGAATTTAGCCTATTGGGCTTTTATTATATAGGATAGTTCTGGAAGCTGGGAGTATGAGGTCAGAGTGCCAGCATGGTCTGCTTCTGGTGAGGGCTCTCCTCCTGGCTCATAGGCGGCCCCCTTCTGGCTGTGTGCACACACAGCAGAGAGCAAGCAAGAGAGGGCTTTCCAGTGTATCTAACCCCATCAGGAGGGTCCCTCCCTCATGGCCTCATCTAAGCCTAATTACTTCCCAGAGGATCGGAAAAGGTGGGGGGTGCTCAGAGGACGGCTGCACTGAGTGTTACAGGATGGAGAGGGATCTCCCAGGCAGACAGGCGGGGGAGGGTGTTTCCGGCAGGCAAAGGTATACCGGCCAGCAAGAGTCAGTGCTTTAGGAAACCCAGATGCGATTCAGTGTGACAGGCACACTGCAGACCACCTGGGGGATGCAGGACACACAGGCACTGGCCGTGAGACACAGTGGGTACCTCCACCCAGAACCCCGTGTTGCCCTCTTTGCCATCCAGAGAAAGAGAGCAATAATCACTTAACATGTTGGTGTCTGTCTTTATGCCTCATTAATCCAAGTCAAAGTCCTGGTTCCCGGTAGGTCAGGGCCCTCACGGTTTGCCTACCAACCGGCTTCTTTAGCTGATCAGACACAAGCTGCCAGTGACCTGTGCTGACCCCACCGCCTGGGGTTGGCTTCCAACATCCTCGTGTTTGGAGAACTCGCTAGGATCACTTTGCTATCGCTGCCTCTCAGCCTGGTATCTCACGCCCCGCTGCCTGGGCCCACTTGCTGGTGACTGCCCAGCTTCTGGACCGAAGGGAGCTCACGGTGGAAAAGGGGTTTGGCTTCCTTAGAGCTGATTTTGACTTGCCTTTACCAGGATCAGGCGGGGGAGAGGGGACCACACACATTCAGACAGTGGTTCTCCAACTTTAGAACTCACGAGTTTCCCAGGGCACTTTTGAAAATGCAGGTCCCAGGCTCCTCCAAGAACACGGATCAGGTCCCAGGCTCCTCCAAGAACATGGCAGGACCCCTGAATCTGCATTGTAGCCAGCTCAGGGAGCTGGGGGCAGGGGCGAGGGGACGATCCTCAAAAACCACAGAGCGCTGAGTGTTTTTATTCCCTCTTCTGTCTCCTCCAGCAGAGAGTAGTGGTTCTTTGCAAGGGGTTAGAATCAGAATTAACATTTATTGAGTGCCTATTCTGTGCCCTACGTTTTACTGTATTTTTAAAATATATCTTTATTGATTTCAGAGAGGAAAGGAAAGGGAGAGAGAGAGATAGATAGAAACGTCAATAATGGCAAGGAATCATTGATCCTTTGCTTCCTGCACACCCCACCCTGGGGGTCGAGCCCGTAACGCAGGCAGGTGCCCTGACAGGGAATCAAATCGTGACCTCCTGTACATAGGTCAACGCACAACCACTGAGCAACACCAGCCAAGCTGTGCCATATATTTTATATAGATGATCTAGCTGAATGCATCACAGGATGTTAAAATAAGTTGTCAAAGATGGCACAGCTGGCCCCAACCAGTTTGGTTCAGTAGATAGAGCATTGACCTGTAGACTGAAGGATCCCAAGTTCGATTCCCGTCAAGGCCATGTACATTGGTGGCGGTCACATCCCCAGTAGCGGGTGTGCAGGAGACAGCTGATCGATGTTTCTCTCTCATTGATGTTTATGGCTCTCTTTCCCTCTCTCTTCCTCTCTGTAAAAAAATCAATAAAATCTATTTAAAAAAAAAAAAAAAAAAAAGGAAGGAAGGAAGAAAGAAAGATGGCACAGCTGGTAGGAGAGCAGCATTGAGATTTGCCCCCTGGGCTGTGACAGCAGCAAGACCTGTAGAAATGGAGGGCCCAGCAGCCCCCTGCCCTCAGCTGCTGAGGCCCACTGTCCTCTGGCCCAGGTCATCACCCTGATGCCCTTCAGCCACATCACGCTGAAGCCCAAAGAAGTCCGCAAGCTGGAGGTCATCTTTGCCCCGAAGAAGCGCATCCCCCTCTTCTCGGAGGAAGTGCTCATGGAGAGCATGGGGCTCCTGCGCCCCCTCTTCCTGCTCACCGGCTGCTGCCACGCCCTGGAGGTCTCCCTGGACCAGCACCACATTCCCTTCGGGCCGGTCGTGTATCAGACAAAGGCCACGCGTCGCATCCTCCTGCTGAACACGGGCGACGTGGGTGCCAGGTAGGCGCTTGGAGCAGAGCGCTCAGGCCCTGCGTCGGATTCGATATTTGTTTCACAGGCGTGGCCACTTTTTACGTCTTTCCTTTGCCTCTTACATCTCTCTCCTTCCTTCAAAATGTGACTGTGATGGCCTGGTTACTAACATTAATCTTCTGGAGCATTTGCTCCTGTGATTTGCTCCTTTGCATGGCTCATCTCATTTAACCCCAACAATTCTACGAGACCAGCGCTATGGCTGATCCATTTTACAGATGAGAAAACTGAAGTGAAAAGAGAGTCAGTACCTTTTCCAAAATCCCACATTTAGCAGGAACTTACCAGGCGCAGGTGCAATGCTGAGTATTCCTCAAATAGAAGATCCCACTTGGCTGCCCCAGGACCCAAGATAGGTTCTGTATTGTCCCCATTTCACAGATGAATTTGCGGCTCAAAGAGGTCAGATAGCTTGCCTGGGGTCACACAGCCACCACTCAGGCATGCCACAAAGCTGTGCAGGCCGCACCCCGCACACCTGCAGGGGCACCCCTCACACAAACTCAGGGTGATCGGGGCCCTGAGGGTGCCGTGTGGCATCCCTTGCCCTGGAAGCACGTCGGTCTGCACTGTCCACCCTCTGTCTCCTGCCTGGACCAAATGCCAGACCACAGAGTGACGACCACTCAGAGCCATCGCAGCCCAATGCCACCAAGAGCAGATGCAACCCTCACAGGCAGGGATCATCTCCACCCTCCTGGCTCCGGCCGGGGAGGCCGTGCAGGGAGTGGCTAAGGCCACAGCCTGAGGAAGGTTCCAGTCCTCGCTCAGCCACTTCCTAGCTATGAGACCTTGAGTGCACACGTGGAAACACGTTCCTATGTATGTCCCCGATGCAGCCACTTCCCACCCTGCTCAGCTCTGAGAGGGAGCCGAGTCATCTTACCCTGTCCACACAGCCCCTGCGTTACCGAGCAATCTTTCTCCTCCCTTGTCCCGTGGAGCCCACAAGGGGGCGAACCTCCAGTCTCGTTCTCAGCATCATTGAGGACATCCCCAGGACACCAGTAACCTGTCTTCCTTGTCTCCTTTTGTCTCGGAAAAGGTTTAAGTGGGATGTCAAAAAGTTTGAGCCTAACTTCTCCATCAGCCCGGAAGAAGGCTACATCACCACAGGCATGGAGGTTTCTTTAGAGGTGACCTACCATCCCACGGAGATGGGCAAGGAGAGTCTCTACAGAAACCTGCCCTGCTTCATCCAGGGAGGCCCTTCCCTGAGCCTGACCCTGTCTGGAATCTGTGTTGGACCGCCCGCAGTGAAAGAGGTCAGTGAGCACTGCCCGCAGAAGGGCCACTGGCCAGAGTGGGCCTGGCAAGCCGCACAGGTGAGCTCAGCCAGGCCTTCCAGAGGCAGATGCTCTGTTCAAATAGTCCCCAGTGCCCACCTCAAATATTCCGACCTGCTCCAGTGCGCGCACGTGTGGCCCACCACCACCACCACCACTAGGGCCTTTGCACATACTTTTTCCACTGCTGGAATGTTCTTTTTTCCTCTTCGTTTAGTTAATTCCTATTCATTCTTCAGCTCTCAAGTCAAGCATCACATTCTCAAGGAAGCTTGCATGGACATCTCTGGCTAGACCCAGTTCTGTTATAAGCCATGAGTGAGGGGTGGACACCTTACTATGTGCTGCTGTTTTTTAATAGCCTTGGGTTAGCCCTCTGCTAGCTCTGTTCCCAGTGCACTGCCCGCCGTGTTCCTGGCGACACTGCTTATGGCAAAAATGAGACCTGACCCCCATCTCTCTAATTTTGTTATTTCGAGCATGGCATGTAAAGGGAAACATACAGAATGCTGTAAACATGCATGAACAAATCCTGGCAAGAACACATGCTTTCATTTTCTTGGTTACTTAGGAGTGAATGGCTGGGTCCAAGGGTAGATATATGTTCACTTTCTTAAGAACCTACCAAACTGTTTTTACAAAGTGGCTGTGTCATTTCGCATTCCCACTAGCAATGTCTGACATTTCCATTTGTATTACATCCTTATCAACGCTTGATATGGTCTTTCTTTTTTATTTTAGTCATTCTAATAGATATGTCGTAGCATTTCATTGTAGTTTTCCATTCGCATTTCCCTAATGGCTAATCATGTTGAGAATCTTTTCAGCTACTTATTTGCCATCCATATGTATTCTTTTTTGAAGTATTTGTTCAAATCTTTTTTTTTTTTTAACAAATTGGGTTGTTTGTTTTATTAATATTGAATTTTCAGAGCTCTTTATATATATATTCAGGACACAAGTTTTATAGTTAGGTCTTCAGTCTGTTTCAAGTTCATTTTTGTATGTAGTACAAGATATGGATCAAATTTCTTTTTACATACACGGATATCTAATTATTGCAGCACCATTTGTTGAAAAGATTATCCTTTCTCTACCGAACTGCCTTTGCACTTTGGTGAAAAATCAATGGATCATACATGTGCGTGTCTATTACTGAACTCTATTCTTGTCCATTGATCTATTTGACTCTTTTAACACCGATACCACATTGGCCTGTGTTGTTATATTCAATGGCCAATTCTCACCTTCATCCCACTTGACCTCCTGGTAGCATTTGACACCTTGAACAAGTACCTCCTTCTTCAAACGGTTCCTTCAGATGGCTTCCAGGATACCACCCTCTCCTGGTTCTCTTCCTATCTGACTAGCTGCTCCTTCCCATCTCTTCTGATTCTTCTTAACAACGGAGTGTGCCAGTCAGGAATTCATCCGTAAGGTCCTTCCTTTTTCTAAGGGCACTTACCTTCCTGATAATCTCATCCAGTATTTTCATCTTAAAAAAAAAAAAAATTGCTAAACTGACAACTCCCAAATATGCACCTCCAGTCTGGACTTGGCTGTGAACTCCAAACTTGTAAATTCCACTGCCCGTGTAAAGCGCCTGTTCTCTTCCAGACGGTAAACTTCAGCTGCCAGGTGCGCTCCAAGCACACGCAGACCATCCTGCTTTCCAATCGCACCAACCAGACCTGGAACCTGCACCCCATCTTTGAGGGCGAGCACTGGGAGGGGCCCGAGTTCATCACTCTGGAGCCCCATCAGCAAAACAAGCCCTACGAGATCACCTACAAGCCCCGCACCATGAATGTGGAGAACCGCAAGCATCAGGTAGGCCGAGCACCCCATCCGTTCGTTCCGAGGTGTGACCGGAGGAGGAAGTTGTGTGAGGGAGGTTAGGGGAACAGAGCTTGGCAGCTCAGAGAACGTTAGAACGAGAGGGGACCCTATCTTCTGGTATTTTCACTCCCGATGCTATGCAGATACAGCCTTGGCTGCCATCAGTTTTTCATTCTGTTTATTTTCACTGTACATTCTATCATGAGCATTTTTTCTATTTAATTGGGTAGTCTTCACGATGAGAATTTTTCTTTTTTTTTTTTTTTTTAGTATATATCTGATTTCAGAGAGGAAGGGAAAGAGAGAGAGAGAGAGAGAGAGAGAGAGAGAGAGAGAGAGACATATCAATGATGAACGAGATTCATTGGTCAGTTGCTTCCTGCCCGCCCCCTGGGCATGTGCCCTTGATTGGAATCAAACCGGGGACCCTTCAGACCACAGGCTTATGTTCTATCCACTGAGACAAACCAGCTAGTCCTCATAATCATTTTTAATGACTGCCTGAAATTTTGAACGAGGGTTTCATGATTTATTTGGCATTCTCCAGGTGTTGAATATTCAAGTTAGTTCCCAATTGTCATGCTCCTATAAATGATTCTTCTATATATTCTTTTTTTTAAAATAAGTTTTTATTGTTCATATTATTACAAATGTTCCTTCCCCCCACCCCCACCATTGCTCTCCTCCACCAGGTTCCCAACCCACCCTCTGCCCTTTCCCCGCTCCCCATTGTCCTCATCCATAGGTGCACAGTTTATGTTCAGTCTCTTCCCACATCCTCCTCTCCCCTTCTCCCCAAGAATAGTCAGTTCACTCCCCTTCCATACCTCTGATTCTATTATATTCAACAGTTACTATTGTTCATCAGATTCTTTTCAATTCCCTTGGTTTTTAGATTCACTTGTTGATAGTTACGTATTTGTTGTTCATAATTTCCATCTTTATTTACTTTCTCTTCTGAAAGAACCCCCTTCAGCAATTCATATAACTCTGGTTTGGTGTTGATGAACTCCTTTAGCTTGTTTTTATTAGTGAAGCTCTTTGTCTGACCTTTGATTCTGAGTGATAGCTTTGCTGGATAGATTATCTTTGGCTGTAGGTTCTTACTATTCATCACCTTGAATATTTCTTGCCATTCCCGTCTGGCCTGCATGGTTTCTGTTGAGAAGTCAGCTGACAATCGTATAGGTGCTCCTTTATAGGTAACTACCTGCTTTGCTCTTGCTGCTTTTAATATTCTCTCTTTGTCTTTTGCTCTTGGCATTTTTATTATGATGTGTCTTGGTGTGGTTCTCTTTGGATTCCTTTTGTTTGGAGTTCTGCGCGCTTCCTGGACTTGTAAGTCTAATTCTTTCACCAGGTGGGGGAAGTTTTCTGTCACTATTTCTTTCAGTATGTTTTCGATATCTTGCTCTCTCTCATCTTCTAAGACCCCCATAATTCTGATGTTGGTTCGCTTGAAGTTGTCCCAGAGGTTTCTTACATTATCTTCAATTTTCTGGATTCTCTTGCCTTCTAGCTTCTGTGGAGGAGTGTCTTCTGGCTCTTTATGTTCCAAATCTTTGACTTGATTCTTGCGATCTTCCATTCTGTTTTTAGGACTCTGTATAATATTTATTATTTCAGACAATGTATTCTTTATTTCTTGTTGATCCCTTATCATTTCTTGTTGATCCCTTATCATTTCTTGTTGATTCCTTATTAATTCTAGTTGATCTCTTTTTATATCCTCATAGGTCTTATCCATCTTTTCTAGGAAATTCTTAAAAAACCTTATAAGCGTAGATTTGAACTCTATATCCAGCCGCTTTTTGTCCTCCATTTCTTTCATTTGTGATCTATTTTGTTGTCGCATTTTGCAGCTACAGATGGGACCCTTCTATATATTCTTATATAGGCAGGTAACTTTTCCCCCCAGATGGGTTTTTCTAAAGTAAGATCCCTTGTCTGTGATTCCTGGTTCAAACACCTGGAAATGTTTTTTTGTTTTTGTTTTTGTTTTTGTTTTTGTTTTGTTTTTAACTCTTGAAGCAGCTGCTTCCCCAAGTGTTAGGCTCATCGGCAGAGCCTCCATTAATCCCGTGTGACTACCAGGCCTGAGAGGTGCCTAATAAAGGCCCCTTGGCGTCATTCTGATTGCATTTCTTCCCCTCCTTAGGGCACCCTCTTCTTCCCCCTGCCGGACGGGACCGGCTGGCTGTATGCGCTGCATGGGACTGCCGAGCCCCCCAAAGCCGTGGCCAATATCTTCCGTGAAGTGCCATGTAAGACGCCCTACACTGAGCTCCTGCCCATCACCAACTGGCTGAACAAGCCCCAGAGGTAAGGGAGTAGGGCATGGGGTTCGAGTGGGGTTGGGACAGAAGGAAGAACTTCTCCTGTTTAGCCTGGCCCTTCCCCTGGTCAGGGCCTCTGGAGGACATTGGCTAAAAGGGCCAGAGATCAAGGTCCCTGAGGTGGCCAGGCATTGCCTGAACTCTAAGTCTCCAGAGACATCCTCCTGTTCAGTGCTCTCTATGAGTGGCTGGTTACCTACAAAATTCCTGGAACAGTGCCTGGCACCAAAAAAAGTGCTCAATAAATGTTAGTTATTACTATTGTCATAAGGATAATCATGGTGGTTATTATTGAGTGTTCGGTCTTATTACCTAAGCCAGTGGTCGGCAAACTCATTAATCAACAGAGCCAAATATCAACAGTACAACGATTGAAATTTCTTTTGAGAGACAATTTTTTTAACTTAAATTATATAGGTAGGTACATTGTTATTAACTTAATTAGGGTACTCCTAAGCTGGCCTTTGCTAAAAACTCAAGGGGCCAAAAAGCCACATGTGGCTTGCAAGCTGCAGTTTGCTGATCATTGATCTAAGCCACTGGCCAGAGAAGGACATCCCTTGGACCTTGTACTTGCAGTGGGAGTAGAGAAGAATACAAGAACTAGAGGAGCTTGAGGCCAAACAGCCTAGTCTCCTTCTCTTATAGCTCAGGAGCCAAAGGTTGGGAGAAGAGGTCACTTGCTGAGCATTGTGGGTAAATGCCCACACCTAAGTTCTGCCAATAAATGGTCATGTTACCCAAGCATGGTGTCTCCCTTCTCTTGGCCTCGTTTCCTCGCTAGTAAATGGAGATGGTAATGACATGCACCTCCTGCAGACATCACAGGAATTAAAGGCCTGTAACACATGCAGAGCACTGACTTGATACTGGCACATAATAGGTGGCCAGTAAGTGGCAGTTACTGCAATTGTTAGAGACAGAGCGGAGGCTAGAACCCTGGACCCAGGTGTTTTACATAAAATCAAGAGTAGAGATAGTACGTCTCCTTCCTCTCTTTGGGCAAATATCTCATTTTTCTCTATCCTCCCTTCTTGTGCTCCTGTGGCTCCCCCAGGTTCCGGGTCATTGTGGAAATGCTGAAACCAGAGAAGCCAGACCTAAGTGCCACCATAAAGGGCCTTGATTACATTGATGTACTGTCTTCATCTAAGAAAGACTACAAGCTGAACTTCTTTTCCCACAAGGAGGGCCTATACAGCGCAAAGGTATTTGTATGCCAAAGGCACTGCCCTGGAACCCTGGAGGTCTGACCCTGAGGTTGACAATCTGGGTGTTAGGGAGTGAAGAATTCCTCCATAGCTAGCCTATCCTTATCCTGTCGGGCTGACCATTTATAGTGACCTGGCAAAGGCAATCCAGATCCCCAGCCTCTTTAAGACGAGACCAGATTGCAAGGCCAGCCAGCCGTCATGTAGGCCCATGCCAATCTTTAAGGAAGAAGAGTCATAAAAACCCTTACACAGTTTGTAACACTGGACTGGCAAATACCAGGCCACAGTAATAAAATATCCCATTTTCTGGGTGCTTATAGAGTGTCCAGCATTGTGCTGAGCACTCAATACACATAGCTGGTAACGTCAGAGCCAGGATTCAACTCAGGCATCTACTCTAAGACACCATGGCATCTTTCACATAGGAGCTGTTGTTCTTAATTCATTCATTAGTTCAATAAACATCTATGGAGCATATATGCCATATACTAGGTGCTGCTAACACAGCAATCATCAAAAATAGACACAGTCCCTATTCTCATGGACTACACAGTCCAGTGGAGGAAGATGAACATTAATCAAATAATTGCATTATGAATGCATTATCATAAAATGAGTTATGTGCTTTGAAGAAATGGAGCATATGTGAACTCACAAGAAAGGTCAGTGCTGAAGATAATATATGGGAATTACCTATTTATCGGTAGTATTTAAAACTATGTGGAGAATGGAATTACCTATAATTCATAGGGAAAGATTTTTAATGTGGGGGGAGGGGAAAAACAGAAAGTAGGAGCACATCTCCCCTGCCAGAAGAGATACTGGTAAAACCCACCCAATAGTATGTCATCTCCTCTCCTACAATCACTGAGTTAGACTGCTCCACTCAGGTCACCTTCACAAACAAGTTAACAGGGAACCTTAAAATTAAGGAATCATAAAACATCTGAAGGGGGAAAAGCCACCATAAAATAGAAATACCAGCTCAACAAAGAACTCCTGAGATAAGAGGTATTAAAGCAAACAGAAGAAGACTTTCAATGAATATTATCAACTAGAGCCCGGTGCACAAATTTATGCACAGGTGGGATTCCTCAGCCTGGCTGGTGATCAAGGCATACGGGGGGAAGAGGGGGCCGCGGCAAGCTAAGTAGGGGGAGGGGCCAAGGGAGGTTGGCTATGGGAGCGTACTGCATTGAGCATCTGTCCCCTTGTGATCAGTGTGTGTCATAGCCACTGATTGACCAGTCATTCTGCTCATTCCAGTCATTTGGTCGTAATGGTCACTTAGGTTTTTATATATATATATATATAGATATTCTCAAGGGAATAAAGGAAGATAATCATACCCATACAATAAGAACAGGCTGTTGTGGAAGAGAATCAATTGGAGATCCTGGAAATGAAAAATAGGATATTTGGAATAGAAAGCCATAAAGGTCCTGGTCAGTGTGGCTCAGTTGGTTAAGTGTTGTCCCATACACCAAAAGGGCACCAGTTCAATTCCAGTTGGTCAAGCACATACCTGGGTTGTATTCTCAATCCCTAGTGCGGGGGCATGCGGAAGGCAGCTGATTGATATTTCTGTCTCATATTGATGTTTCTCTCTCTCACTCTCTCTAAGAATCAATAAAAACATTTTTAAAGATATAACCATAGAGTACAGATGAAGAATGTAATGAACTCTGAGGAAGAATTATTTGTAAGTTAGAATACAGAACTGAGTAATATCACCAGGCTATAGCACATGAGTACAAAGAAATTGAAAGATGAAAAGAGCCAAAACCAGTTTGGCTCAGTGAATAGAGCGTCGGCCTGTGGACTGAAGGGTACCAGGTTCGATTCCGGTCAAGGGCATGTACCTTGGTTGCGGGCACTTCCCCAGTAGGGGGTGTGCAAGAGGCAGCTGATTGATGATTCTCTCTCATCGATGTTTCTAGCTCTCTATTCCTCTCTCTTCCTCTCTGTAAAAAATCAATAAAAATTTTTTTTTAAAAAAAAGGTGAAAAGAAAGAATAACAGGTGTTGGTGAGAGTGTAGAGAAATGAATTCTTAGCTATGGTAATATAAATAGTGCTGTCACTTTGGAAAACAGTCTGGCATTTCTTTATATTCTTAAACATAGTTACCATATGACTCAGCAATTTCATTCCTAGTTATATACCCAAAATATAAACTACTTAGAATGATTTTCAACCTAGAATTCAAAACTATTATGAGAACTAAAGATATTTTTAACATGATTTTAAAATATCATGTTAAAGATATTTTTAACATGAACTAATGAATGAATTAAGAACAACAGCTCCTATGTGAAAGATGCCATGGTGTCTTAGAGTAGATGCCTGAGTTGAATCCTGGCTCTGACGTTACCAGCTATGTGTATTGAGTGCTCAGCACAATGCTGGACACTCTATAAAAGTAAAGTAAAAATGTTACTTTAACATTTCAAAGTAACCCACCCATATATACTTTGAAAGAAGTACTACAAATTAAAATTTTTTAAATTAACAAAACTTTAAAGATAAGTAAATGAATCCAAGGGAAAGTACAAGGATACAATGAACAAAGAATCTAAATTAATAGGTAATTTCAAATAATTGTTGAAAAGCAATCTGAAATACTTCATATGGCCTCAAATTAGGAAGAGAAAGAATAAAATAAGGCAATGAAAATAATGTTCTCATTCTGTTGGAAGTAAATGGGGAAGTAAGAGATATTTTCTCTTTTATAGAGAAGCGTAGGGAGAAAATGGAGATTTTCATAAACTGTAGGTGTGAAGAGAAACATATAAATAAATATATGTATTAAAATGTAAGTGTAAAGACTTTTGAGTAAAAATGACAATGAAGCCAGATCACAGAATTTCTTTACAGTAATAAGTATTTAAATTGACAATAACAGTAATGTGTTTTTTTTAAATCAACAATAACAACAGAATTTTTAAAAATCAAGAGCACTTTTGGTTATGATGGAGTAACTAGCCTTCCTACCATATAAACCATAAAACTGGACAAAATAAATGTCGGAGGCAAATCTTCTCGGACCTTGGAAAACAAGCAGCACAATACTGCAATTCATCAGAGAGAAGGGAATTGGTGAGTCCCATGATTGTCCTGGATCTCTGCCCAGGGACAATTTCTGACTGCAATGCAGTGAGCTCGAGTCTCAGGAAAGTGCAGCAGCCCCAGTGAACTGAGGTGACAGAAGTGAGAGTTTGGTGCAGCCGAAATCGCTCATCTCTGCAGGGTAAGGCATCAGAAAGGAGGGTGCAGGATATGGAGGGCGTGGGAGTACAAAAGTCTATACAGGAGTTCTCTTCGAAGTCCTTGGCTGAAGATGGACTGCACATGCACAGGAAGAGACTACATGAGAGAGCAGCTGCTACAGGGGTGATGTGGAATAAAGGTGCATTACATTAATCAGCGCTGGGGAACACGGGAGGTCTGGCCCCGACAGAGTGAAGAGGCTGCATTAGCCACACCTCCTCAGCCCTGGTAACCCAGCTGAAACACCTGACAGGCCAGAAGAGAGCACCATGTCCATTCAGTAAGATCTTCTAGGGGCCAGCCTGGAAAAGCCTTCACTAAAGAAATGTGGATATTGAATCCCACCAAGTTGGAAGGTCTTGAGGAATAACTTGAGTTTTACTCATATCTGCTCTAACAGAGCATAAAACCAAAGCTACACAAGTTTAAAGTGTCGGTGATTGAACTGCCTCCTAGAATAAGATCAATACTCTCATCAGGAAGTTAACAGAATACAGAATCTCTTCAATGATCATCAACAGTGTCCAGTACACAAACAAAAATTACTAGACTTGTGGAGAAGAAGGAAAATATGACCCATAGGCAAGAAAAAAAGTCAGTCAGTGGAAACTGACTCCAAGATGGGACAGATATTGGATTTAGCAGGCAAAGACCTCAAAGAAGCTATTATAAACATATTCAAGAACTAAAAGGAAATATTTCATATAATTAGATAAAATATTATCTTAATGAGTGTACTGATAAAGAATCTCAGCAGAGAAATAGACACTATGAAAAAGAACCAAATGGATACTCTAGAGCTGAAAAGTACAACAAACTGAAATGAAAAATGCATTGGATGTGCTCAACAGCTGATTAGAGATGTGAGAAGATGCATTGAATTTGAAACAAATCAATAAAAAGTTTCCAATCTGAAGAATACAGAGTAAAAAGATTAAGGGAAAACAACCTAAGGAACCTGTAAGAAAAATATATCATGGTCTAATACATGAGTAATATGAGTCAGAAGAAAATAAAGTGACAATGGGACAAAATTATTTGAAAAAATAATAGCTGGAATTTCCCTGATTATATATATATATATATATATATATATATATATGATTTATAGATCCAAGAAACTTGGCAAACCTCAAGCAGGAAAAATATAAAGGAAATCATGCCTATGCACATCATAGTAAAACTGCTGAAAACCAAACATAAAAAGAAAAACTTAAAGCAACCAGATTTAAGATCTATTACATACAGAAAAGGTGCCCCCTGACTTCTCTTCAAAAGTAATGGAAGCCATCTACAAAGTGCTGAAAGAAAAAAGAAATTACCCACCTAGAATTCTTTATTCACTGAAAATATCCTGTAAATGTGAGAGTGAAATAGACATTTTCAGAAAAAAGAACATGAGAGAATTCATGGCCAGGAGACTTGCATTACTAAATGCATGAGCATTATTGGGATGCAAATAGGTCTTCTTCATTCTGAAGGGAGATGGTACCAGATGGAAACTTGGGTCTGCTGGAAGGGAAGAACAGCACAAAAAAATGGTAAATAAATAGGCAAATATTAAAACATGTTTTCTTTCTCATAACTTTGTTTAAAAGACAACTGACAGTTTATAGCAAATATAACATTATAATGTGGATGTTCTTACCTACATAGAAGTAAAAGGTATGATGACAAAAGCACAAAAATGGGATGGACAGGACAATGAAATTATAGGTCAGTACAGCTACGACATTTGTGCTGTGGGCAATGTGAGGTAGGAAGCATAAATGGTCAGTTGTAAAGTGGAAAGTGATGAAATGCTAACTCTACGTTTTGACAAGTTAACACTTCACATTGTCAACTCTATAGCAACCATGAAATATCTTTCCTTTAAAAAGAGAGCCATGAAGCCATTAGAGGAAATGAAATATATTCCGAAAGAATACATACTGACCCAACAGAAGACAGGGAGGTAGCACCAGAGGAATGAAAAATGAGACCGATGGAAAAGAAAGAGCAGGAAGGCAGACTTCAACCCAAACACATAAATTATTATTTTAAATGTGAAAGACTGGATGCTCCAATGAAAAGACAGAGGGTGTCAGAAGCACTCTAAATCTAAACACAGGAAGAGGCTGAAAGAAAAAGGCCAGACACATTAAGAACTATGGCCCCTAATAATACGATAAACAACGGAAAGTGTTAAAAAAAATAATAATAAAAAGGGTGGGAGGGGCAAAAACAATCAAATAGACTCTCCTTCATGGATAGACAGACATGTGAATGAGCAATAAGCAGCTGAGAAGATGCTCACCTTCCTCAGTCATCGGGGAAAAGAACTTTTAAAAGGTGAGCAGTCCGCCCATAACAAGTCAGCTGCAGGGCTGAGGGGACAATATATGACAGCTACAGGTATGAGCTCCCGAATCAGTCCAACCAGATCCTGGTTCTGACACTTCTCTGCATGTGACACTGGTGAAGATCTTGCATGCTGCCGAAGACGGTTTGGCTCAGCGGTAGAGCGTTGGTCTGCGGGCTGAAAGGTCCCAGGTTCGATTCCGGTCAAGGGCATGTACATTGGTTGCGGGCACATCCCTGGTAGGGGGTGTGCAAGAGGCAGCTGGTCGATGTTTCTCTCTCATTGACGTTTCTAGCTCTCTATCTCTCTCCCTTCCTCTCTGTAAAAAATCAATAAAATATAAAAAAAATTAGAAAATTAAAAATCACAACCTTTGCTTAAAAAAAAAAAAAAAGATCCTTCATGCTGTTAAGCCTCATTTCCATCATCTTAAAAAAACAACAACACCACAGTGAGATCATGCCGCTTACAAAACTGTGTGAATTGAACAATTAAGCACTTCTAGTGCCTGACACACAGAAATCATTAAGTGTTAGATGCTATCATCATCATCATCATCGTCGTCTTCATCATTATCATCATCAACGTCATCATCGTCATCATCTCCAGCAACAGGGGGATTAGGAGTGAAACCCACTACAACATGAACCTTCCAGACTTGCTTGCTCTCAGGGCCAGTCAGCTGTCCCCACTGAGGAGACCTTCTTCGCCTGCAGCTCTGCACAGGGCTGCCGTGGCCTCCAAAGCAAACGCAGGCTGTGTCACATCCGCTCACCTGGGAAGAGCCGCCAGAGCAGAGTATCTAAAGAGAAAGGCCACAATTCAGAGATGGAAGATGCTGACGACGCCTCGCCACACCAGCAGACAGCAGCTGTGTGTTGCTGAAGGATGCCCAGGACCAAACCAGAGACGGTCGGACCTGCATCACCACCGTTTGTCCACCAACCAGATCTGAAATATCATGACTGACATGTACACATAAGGAACTATTTGACATTGGTATTGGGACTCAAAAGAACTGCTGGCCCAGAAAGGAACTCACTACAGACTGATTTCATAGTTCACTGATTCATATTCACTGATTCAGCATAACCATTATGACTTGTCGCAGTTTAGGTTCTTACAAGGGTATTTCCTAGATCACATGATCTCGCACATCTAGAGGAAATAATGAACAACATAAACTGATGAACAAAAACAGACCCAGAGAAAGAGAAGCAGCGATCAGACTCTCAAACCTCAGAGGGAAAGTAGGGGAGGGTGGGGGTAAGGGGGAGAGATCAACCAAAGGACCTGTGTGCATGCATATGGGCCTAGCCAGTGGCCATGGACAGCAGGGGGGGTGGGGGCATATGTGGGGAGGGGTTTGGGATGGGAATGGGGAGATAAGGACAATTATGTGATACCATAATCAATAAAAAAATTAAAATAAAAATTAAAAAAATAAAGAGAAGGGCCAGCTGGTAGGGATGCATACAGGCTGGGAGGACCCACATCAGCCTGGCACCCACGCTTCCCGTGCCCAGGCATTGCCCACCGAGAGAAAGACCCCCCCGCTGACCCCTCTCCTCTGCCCTGCTTCCTCCCCACCCTCCTGTGAACCCAGGTGATCTTCCGAAACGAGGTGACCAACGAGTTCTTATACTACGTGGTGAGTTTCAGGGTCATCCCTTCGGGCATCATCAAAACCATCGAGATGGTGAGCCCCGTCCGGCAGAGCACGTCAGCCTCCATCAAGGTGGAGAACCCCCTGCCCTACTCGGTGACCTTCGCCACGGACTGCAGGGTGCCTGACATCAACCTGCCCTCCCAGTTCGTGGTGCCCGCCAACTCGGAGGTGAGACCCCGCCGCCCGGAGCCCTGGAGAGCCGCCATGGAGGCTTTGCCCCTAGGGCCTCTGGATCCACGTTCCAGACCTCAGCCCTGGCCGAGGTCTATGGAGCGCTCGCCCCATTACCTATTTTTAGATTCAAGCAGATTCCAGGTCTGGAAAGACCTGGAACAGAAGTTAGGAAGAGTCCAGGGGAGGGAAAGCGGGCTGAGGTTTGGGCAGAGGCTCCCGGGGCTCACGCTCAGTGTGAGCACTGCCGTGGGCAGTGCCGCCAACCTGCGCTGAGGTCCCTGGGTGGCAGGGGATAGGCTGGACCTCCCGCGTCACCGAGGCCCCTGCCTTCCCTCGCAGGGCACGTTCTCATTCGAGTTCCAGCCCCTGCGAGCCGGAGAAACCTTCGGGAGACTAGTTATGCACAACAATGACTTGGGTTACTTCCAATATGAGCTCAACCTGAAGGCTCTGCCAGCGGTGCCCGAAAAGCCCATCCACTTCCAGACGGTCCTTGGCAGCGGCCAGAGCATCTTTGCCAAGTTCATCAATTACACCCGGCAGAAGACAGAATACTACTGCAGGGTGAGCAGCCCCCGGCCCCACCCTCTGGCCCTTCCCTGGCCAGGAAGGAGGCTGGCCTCAGGAATAACGGGAGGAGGACTCAGGGGTGCAGAACTGTGAAACTCAGGAGAGTCGGGTGCATCATATAGCCCGGGAACTCCCAGCGAGAAGGAAATAGTGCAAGACCTGGGTTCTTCCTTAAAGACTTTCTATCTTAACAAGCTGGGAGGGGTGTGGGGAGTATTGCTTCCCAGTGCATGCTCAGTAGTCATTAAAGGAGACAGGAGAGTGTAATGGTCATAAGGATAGGCTGTGAAAGCCAACAGACCTGAATTTGAATCCTGGCTTTACTATATCATATATATATATATATATATATATATATATAGAGAGAGAGAGAGAGAGAGAGAGAGAGAGAGGGAGGAAGGGAGAGGGAGAGAGAGATAGAAACATCCATGATGAGAGAGAATTTTAAAAATCTGCATGCCCCACAGTGGGGATCGGGCCTGCAGCCTGGGCATTTGCCCTGACCAGGAATCGAACCGTGTCCTCCTTTGTTCAAAGGTCACCGCTCAACCACTGAGCCATGCCGGCTGGGCTTTACTATATTCTTTGTATGAATAACTTACTAAATCTCTCCAAGTTTATCTCTAAAGGGCGATCATACCCTGACCTTACAGGATCTCTGTGAGGATTTTAAAATACATATAGAAAACCATTTTCATAGTGCCTGCCCACAGTAAATGTCCCATATATGTAGCCTAATATACCAGTCAGAATGTAGGCTTAACTCGTGAGACAGAAACCCAAAATGACAACAAAATGGACACTTATTTCTCTCTCCGATAACTGCGGGCATACGCAGTTTGAGCTGGAATGGTAGCTCGATGACATCGGCCACCCAGCTCCTGTCCCGATGCTCTTCCCTCTGTAGAGAGTTGCTTTGGTCCACATGGACCAAGACAGCTTACGGTGACATCCACATTTCAGCCAGGGACAAGGGAAAAGGAGCAGGGGGAGGGGCTGCATATACCATTTCCACTCACATTCCATTGAACAGAACTGCAGAGGACCTCACCTAGCAACAAGGGGAGCCAGGAGGTATAGCCTTTACACTGGGTGGTCGTGTGCCCAGTCAACATCAGAGCTACAGTCAAGGGACAGAGACACTCGATCAGTTCTGTCAGTCGGGAGAAGCGAGAGTATGCTGTCGTATATCAGGAGCCTCGATATCTCAGTGGCTTAAGAGCACAAAGGTGTGTCTCGTTCGCACTGTCTATGCAGTGAGGCTCAGCGGGGACTCTGCTCCTCACAGCCAATCCGGGATCCAGGCAGATGAGCAGTCACCGTCTCCCATGTTTCCAGGCGCAGTACCAGAGGGGAGAGAGGTCTCTACAGGGACTTGCATGAGCAACTGGATACTCTGGTGTGGAAATGGCACCTTTCACGTCTCTCAACTGATTGTCCAGAACTAGTCTCACGGGGTCCATGAGGATCTAGATTGTTCGGTCTTCCATATGTATGGAAGGAAAGAAGAGCCGGTTATGGCAAGCCACACCAATGACTGCCATACTAATATAATCCAGCCTCGTGTCTTTGGGCCTCAGTTTCTTTATAGTAAAACTAGAGGTCCAGTGCATGAATTCATGCACAGGTAGGGTCTCTAGGCCTGGCTTAGCGATCAGGGCTGATCAGGTTCCCCCCACCTACCTGCCTCCTCGCCTCCCCCTTACCTCACTCCCTCCGTGCCCAGCTGGTCACCCGCCATGTTCTGCATCGCCCCCTAGTGGTCAGTGCACATCATACTCCCGTTCTCCTGGTCGAATTCCCAGGGAGGACACTTTGCATATTAGCCTTTTACATAGATAGATAGATAGATAGATAGATAGATAGATAGATAGGAATAACAAAAGTACTACTATCTTCAAGGGGGTAATATAAGGACGCACAGCTTTCTTATATCCTCCCCGACCGAGCGTGGAGGAGGGCCTGGGGATGGACTGGGCGGCTGCCATGCCCACCGGGACCCCCGTGTGAACCGGGTGTGCACCTGTCCCCCCTTTCCAGACCGACTGCATTGACTTCCACACGGAAAAGGTCATCAGCGCGGCCGCGGGGTCCCAGGGCGGCACGGAAGTCAGCGTGGAAGTGTACTTCGAGCCCAGCCACCTGGGGGAGACCAAGGGCACCCTGTCCCTGTCCTCCATCGCCGGCGGAGAGTACGTCTTCCCCCTCTTCGGGGTGGCCACGCCCCCGAAGCCGCAGGGCCCCTTCCAGATCCGGGCCGGGTACAACATAGTCATCCCCTTCAAGAACGTCTTCTATCAAACCGCCACCTACTCCTTCATCGTGGAGCACCCGGCCTTCTCCGTGCGGGCCGCGGAGTCCGTGCGGCCCAAGAAGATCAACAGCATCTCCGTCTTCTTTGAAGGAAACCCATCCGGCTACAAAACACCCATCACCACCAAGCTGATCGTGTCGTGCCTTCCCGGCGACGGCAGGGAAACAACCATCAAATGGGTTTATTATCTGAAGGGGGTAACCCCTTAGCTGTAACCAGGGACAGTTGCATCAAGAAGAAAAAAAATAAAAATAAAAAAGCCCCGCTTTGATATCTCTATATTGTTCTAGCCTGGTGAATAGAGAAAATAAATAATCAGAATTCTCAAAAGTCGTGTGTTATCCTCCTCATTCACTTTTGTCCACATTATATGTATTCCAAATACATGAACGAAATATATTCCATATTAAATGTGGTAACTATACAAAAACAGAGCTATCTTTTACTTTGCGAGGGCAAGTCTCTGGTTTCTTTAACATGCCCGCAAAAGCTCAAGTGCCATGTAAGTAATCCCCATTTCCTAGTAAGACCACACAGGTGTCACACTCATGGCCTTCTGTTGTACAGAACTGAGCAGTGCATGATGCTGAGGCATCATAGCTTCTTTTAAAAAAAAAAAAAACCTCGGAGAGCCCTTAGACGTGACTCTACTTGGACGGGGTGTTTTATTTTGCTTTCGCTATTTTCAAAGCCACTAACAGGTAAGTGTAAAAACAAAGCATCCTACCGATGTAGATGGGTTGCAACTGTGAAGTGATGGCCAGTGTGGAACCAGGAATATCAATTATCGACCGGCCTAGAAGCATCTAAGCATGGCAGGGCTGGGCAGGCTGGCCTGCACGGAGGAGAGGTGAGTACAGAGAAGGCCATGCTGGTCGTTGGGCTTAATTCTCAGCACCACTGATAGTCTAGTTATGAATAAATAGCCTCATTCAAGATAGATAAAATAAGCCACTTCTTTCTTGGAACTGCTGAACTAAAGGTAGAACAAAGATTGGGGCCTTGAGTAAGAAGCTGGTTTCTTAGCAACCTCGTCCAAAATGTGGTCTCAGGAGAAAAGAGTTCCTCCAGTAAAAACATATAAAAATTCTTACTGTTTCAGTTATTAAAAAGTGCATCACTTAGAGCCCTTGGGAATTTGGTTCACCTTTAAGAAAATGTCAAACCAAGCAGCAAAAGAAACAGATGAGATATTAGTGCCTGGCAGGTGATCAGAGCTGACTGGGTCCATCTCGCCCAGTCTGGGGGATCTCGCCCAATCTGGGGGAAAGGAGGGGGGACCCCGGAAGGTTGGCTGTGGGAGCACATTGACCAAGGGGCAGCTCCTGCATTGAGTGCCCCCTGGTGGTCAGTGTGTGTCATAGCAACCGGTCGTTCATTTGTAAGGGTCACTTAGGCTTTTATATATATATAGATAGATATGGGTCCAGTGGAAATGAATATGCACTGGAGAAATAAATCCAAACCATTCCCAGGGATTTGATTTTTTTTTTTCCATTGATTTCTATCAACCATCTTCAGCATCCTAAAGACATCAACTTCTCAAGACATTTGGAAATGTCCTTATCAGTGTTGCTTGGTATCAAGGTAGGAGATGGAAACATTAAGTGATACATTTTCTCTGGAGGTGAATCTTCATTCGTTGGATTTTGTTGGCAAAGGTTTTAAAAGCTGTGAAAACCCCACTAGTAAAGAAAAACACATTTTTCACAGATTTTCCTAGACAGGGTTTTTTCATGACTTACTGAGTTTGGATTAGTTCCTGTATTTGTTTTGTATAGCTGCATAACGGATTGCCACAAACCTAGCAGCTTAAGGCAACACAATTTCTTATCTCAAGTTCCATGGGTCAGGAGTGGACTGAACTGGATTCTTGGCTCAGGGTCCCCCAGGCTAAAATCTAGATGCTATCCAGCGGCATCCTCATCTGTAGGTTCAACTAGGGAAAGACCCACTTCCAAGCTTCCTCACTGTGTTGACAAAAATGTATTTCTTTGCGGCCATATGACTGAAGTCTTCCTCTTCTTGCCAACTGACAATAGGGAACCACTCTTAGCAACTAGAAACCACCCTAAGGTCCTCACAACATGGCCCATCATAGACAGTTCACTGTTGTTACTGTTTATTCTTCAAGACTACAAAGAGAATCTCTCTCTCTCTCATTTAAATCCCTTCTAACTTCTTTTAGGACCTCACCTGATTAGGTCAGACCCACCCAGGATAATCCCTCTTTTAATCAAAGCCAACTGATTAGGGACCTTAATTACACCTGCAAAATCCCTCTGCTACATAACATAATAATTGCTAGAGTAAAAGCCCATCATATTTGCAAGTCTTGGCCACATTCAAGGGGGAGGGATTATACAGGGCCTGTACCCAAAAGGGTGGGAATCTTGAGAGCCAACTTAGAATTCTGCCTACCATAGCCCCTTACTTGTGTTCCATAAATTCTAATCTATGGATTGAGGAGAATACTCTATTTCCAAGATTGTTCTAAGCTTTAGAAGCATACCTTTCACTCAGAAAAAAAAAGTACCACCTTGTATTATGTTCATATTTAATACTCATTGGGCTCTACTGTGGTCTAGCCCTTGTCCTAAGTCCCTGTCCACTGTAGAAGGTTACAATAAGGAACACTGACTCATCTCACTGTTACTGCATCTTTAGCCACATGACATCCAGAAAGTGCTTTTTAAAAAACTTACCACATTGCTTCCATTTATGCTCCACGATTTAGTGTGGCATTGCTCTTGGAGGGGCTGCTTTATAGTGGCTCCATCTGAGGACCGACACCCAGATGTGAGGCTTCTGCTGTCTGGAATCCAGCCTTTTCAGGGATCAGAGCATGGTAAACACATTTCCATTCCCAAATGGTGGGGTGACAGCCACTGTTGGTACCTGAGATTTTTTAGATGGCAGACGGGTAGTTCTGTTTTATTATTATTATTATTTTTAAATATATATTTTATTGATTTTGTACAGAGAGGAAGGGAGAGAGATAGAGAGTTAGAAACATCAATGAGAGAGAGTCATCGATCAGCTGCCTCTTGCACACCCCCTACTGGGGATATGCCCGCAACCAAGGTACATGCCCTTGACCGGAATCGAACCGGGGTCCCTTCAGTCCCCAAGCCGACGCTCTATCCATTGAGCCAAACCGGTTTCGGCTTATTATTATTATTATTATTGAGAATTTATTTTTAATGTTTTAGAAAAATACACACACACACACAAAAAAAATATTCAAACGCATGGTTTTAGGTCCTACGTAAGGATAAAATAGGAATTTAAGATTTTGAGTTGATTTGAGAAAATTATTTTTTAAATAACTGGCTAGAATGTGGCCAAAATCATGATGGTGTCACTCCCAGTTTGGGAAACACTGGCATAGACGAAATCAATGACTAAGTAGTGAATGAACTGATGGATTCAGTGAGTATTGAATAAATTACGCTAAGCCATGCTACCAGAGCCCCTTCTGTCTCACAAGCGTCTGCAGGTGCCCACTATGCCCCAAGTCTACCTACCACCTGCGGGAAGTTCATGGCAAAGGATACCCACCCCACCCATCAGGCCTCAAACCTGGCTTAGGCAATGGAAAAGGGGCGGGGGACGGAAGGCGGGAGTGTGAGAGGAGGAGGCGGGGCCTCGGAGCCGTGGCCAACCACGATGTGCCGGCCTGGGGGCGTGGCTGGGGAGGGGCGGGTCTTCGAGACGGAAGGCGGAAGCGGCTGCGGAGTCACGTGAGCGGAGCAACATGGCCGCCGCCCCTTGAGCGCGGCAGGTGCGGGAACGGACCTGGTCGCGTGAGTCGCTGGGGACAGGTGTACGGGGGCGGGGTCCAGGCCCAGGTTTCCGAACCCGCGCGCTGCGGCGGAGCGAGGCGGGCGGTCCGGGGCGGCGTGGCCCATGAGCCAGCGCCGGAGGCATTGCGGAGCCGCAGACTCCCCTGGTCCCCGGCGCAGCCCGGGCAGTCGCGGGCTGAGGAGGAGTCGCGGGGCTCCGGGGGGCACCCCGAGTTGCCACCATGAACCCCGAGAAGGACTTCGCGCCGCTCACGCCCAACATCGTGCGCGCCCTCAATGACAAGCTGTACGAGAAGCGGAAGGTGGCGGCGCTGGAGATCGAGAAGTGAGTGCCGCGGGCATCCCGGGTTGGGCGCGGGAGCGGAGGGAGCGGAGGCGGGACCCGCCCTGGCTCCGCGGGCGCCCGGCTCCCTGGGGGGACAGACAGCGCACGCCTTTCTGCCAGGGTTGCCGCCCGGGTCTAGCCTTCAGCGCCGGGTTAAAAAGATTGGGAGTCCCAGCTTTGTTTCTTCTGACTCACTGACTGACTGACTGTGTGACTTGGGCCAAGTAATTTACCTCCTGGTGCCCAAAAGGCTGCCGTGGGAATGAAGTGACATAATGTATGTGCAGCGCTTAAGGCTGCAGTGAGAACGACGAAGCGGCATGACGGATGCTTAGTGCTTATTAGCACACAGTGCCGCCGGGCACAGGGTCCTCAGTGTGATGGAAGGGAGGTGGGAAGCATGAGAATCTGCTAACGAGTGGACCTGCCTTGTTTCTGACTCATTCTGAGAAGTGAAAGGGACAGTTAGGTGTGACCAAGTGGAGAAGTCAGGTCCGAAACTTCAAGATCTCAAGGTTCAAAGGGCCATTTATGTTGCCTCTGTCATGTCACCAACCTTCCTTGCAAGTGGAAGTAGGAGTAATTTTGATCTTTCTTTGCTTCTGCAGTCTTATTATAGATGCGTGTGACCATGATAGGACAGTATGCTTTATTTCCCAATGTACAAAACAAAATCTTGAACTAGGAATGTCTTATTACAATTTTTCTTCTACTGTTTTACATTTTTGTTTTCTCCCAGTCAGATCTTTGGTCTCTCCCTGGGGTGCCCAGACTGAGAACCACAGCCTTAACTGCTTTGCGTTTTAGTTCCTCTTCAACTAAAGAGCTTGCACTTTGCTAAGAGGACCCTCCCATTCAGCTCTAACATTCAATATGTCCAGAACCACCTAGCTTCTTCTCTCACCAAGAACTAATTTCTTGACCGCTTCTTGATTATACCCTGACTGTCACTAATGCTGGCAACTCTCAATGCTGAGAATTGCTATACTGAGTAAGAGAGCAGAGGTGATGTATAGATATGCCTCCATGTCCGTGGGTTTTATTGGCTGTGAAGGTGCATTGATATTTGATTTTGTCCATCACTCACTCTGCTTCTCGGGAATGTCTGGTTTTATCACTGCTGGAATCATCTGATGAGCCCTTGAATAGAGGCATTTCTCTCAGCACTAGGGTTGCCTCCAGCACAACCTGTATAAGCGCTTTCATTCTGCAAGTCGTCCTGTAAGGGTTTTATTTGTAACTGGGTTCAATTTGTATTTGACATTGCCCTTGTTTTGTGGAATTTGGAGAAACCCCCAATGGCCTTAGCTGGACTAGGAACTCCTTAAGAGCAGAAACCTTATTGTGTTTATCCTCACCACTTAGCACAGCGCCTGGTGGTATTTGACAGTTGGCATCTAAATGAATGGATGGCCATACATTTTCAGTGGGGAAATAACATTGTAGCCTAAGGGCTTTGCTAGTCAAAACCTAGCTCACAGACCGGCGGTGTTGGGCCCACCTCGTAGTTTGTTAGAGATTCTCCAGCCTTCCCCCAGACCTGTGAATCAGAAGATGCATTTTCACAAGATCCCTGGGTGATCCATGTGCATGTGAAAGTTTGAGAAGCACTGGCCTAGAAGACCCTACAGTCAGTTTCTGGCCTTCTTCAGTCATACTTGGTATACTGAGTAAGAGAGCAGAGGTGATACATAGATATGCCTCTGGGTGAGGAGTGTCCTGTTTGATAAGTTCCTTAGACCTGTGGTCGGCAAACTTCGGCTCACGAGCCACATGCGGCTCTTTCGCCCTTTGAGTGTGTGGCTCTTCCACAAAATACCACGGCCTGGGCGAGTCTTTTTTGGAGAAGTGGTGTTAGAAAAAGTTTTAAGTTTAAAAAATGTGGCTCTCAAAAGAAATTTCAATTGTACTATTGATATTTGGCTCTGTTAGCTCATGGGTTTGCTGACCACTGCCTTAGACTATAGTAGTCCCTTCTTACCCACATGGAATACTTTCCAAGCTCTCCAGTGGATTCCTGGAGCCGCAGGTTAGTACCAAACTCTATATTTTTTTTTCCTGTACATACATATGTATGGTAAAGTTTAATTTATAAATGAGGCTCAGTAAAAAATTAACAATAACTAATAATAAAATATGACAATTATAATACCCTATATAAGGTTATGTGAATTTGATCTCTCTCAGAATTTCTTATTGTGCTGAACATATCGCTTGTATACACTGGACAAAGGGATGATTCATATCGCAGGCAGGACAGCACAGGATTTCACACTACTCAAAACAGCAAACAATTTAAAACTTACGGGTAGCTTATTTCTGGATTTTCCATTGAGTATTTTCAGACCACAGTTGACCACGGGTTACTAAAACTGGGATGTGAAATCGTGGATAAGGGAACCACTGTACAGTCACAGTGGAATTTAGGACTTCAACATATGAATTGGAGGGGGCCACAAAATTCAGTCCATAACAGTGATTTTTTTTTTTTAAGTTTTCACTTGTAGCCCTAGCTGGTTTGGCTCAGTGGATAGAGCCTCGGCCTGTGGACTGAAGGGTCCCAGGTTTGATTCCAGTCAAGGGCACATGCCTGGGTTGCAGGCTCGACCCCCACAGTACGGGGCATGCAGGAGGCAGCCGATCAATGATTCTCTCTCATCATTGATGTTTCTATCTCTCTCTTCCTCTCCCTTTCTCTCTGAAATCAATAAAAATATATATTTTTAAATAAATAAAAAATAAAGTCATCACATGTAAAGGGCTCTTTGCCAGATTTGTGGGGAGGAGGAGAGAGAAGCTTCCTTTTGTTTGACCAAAAATTATTTTGCATGATTGTCCTATTAGCTAGAAAGTGTTATCCCATTTCACAAATTTGGAAACAGACTCCGTGAGGTCAAGAAATCTTGAAGGTTTCACAACCAGAACCTACTTTAGAAACCCAGGTTCATCTGTCTCAAAAGTTTTCCCAACCACAATGAGTAGTTTTCCCCCAAAAAAGGGAAGCCGGCTCCCCACAGGGCCTAAGGACATCAGCTGAGAGACCCTGTGACGGGAGCCAGCAGAAGAGAGCTAGGGTGGAGTGAGAGGCAGATACAGAGGCAGGCAGGGCCGGGAGGCAGGTGAGAACCCCGGGCTTTATTCTCCCTGCAAGTGGAAGCCGGCAGAGTGTGTTAGGAAGGAGAATGACTGACATTTTCTCCACCTTTCTGGACCAGCGATGGCCAAACAATGGTCCGCAGACCACTGGTGGTCTGTGAGGTCTTAACGGTTAGTGACCGCAGGTTTGAGGAGACCTTTGGAGCCGCAGTTGCCAACCGGTGGTCCTGGACCGCTGTTGGTCCGTGAGGCCTGAAAGGTTGAGACCTGTGCCCTGGACACTTATGGGATGTGAAGAGGGAAACCAGTTAGGAAGCCTGTGCTGAAGGCCAGGTGAGAGACACTGCAGGTGGCCTGGACGAGGGTGGTAGTGGCAGTGTAGACAGAGAAGCGGATGCACAGAAGACACACTGGAATACGGAGTTGACAAGGCTTGTTGGAGGACTAGGCTGAAAGGGAAACCATCAGGAAAAGGGGGGAATCGAGAATGACTCTTAGGTATCTGGGAGCACTGGGTGTATGGCGACATTTCCTAAGAGGAATCTGAGGGTGACTGGGTTTGGGGTGTGAAGTCAGGAACCTAATGCTCACCTAGGGATAGCAACATCATTCGTTTGTTCACTCATTCATTCATTTGCTCTGCATTGATTGGCTGCTCTGTTCTTAGCACTGGGACATCAGCTACAAACAAGACTGCCTTTGGGAAGCTTACAGTGTATGCAGAGCAAGACGCTGTGGGTTGAGGGCTGACTGAGCGTCAGATGGAGGAGGCCTGGCTTAGTGTGTATGTGTTGGCAATGTGTGTGTGTGTGTGTCAGAGATCCCAGTGTGTACACATTCTGACGGCCAAATCTGAAGCTGGGCGAAGCCTCACCTCCAACCGAATCGCCTTCTTGATGCCGACGGGCTTGGAGGTTGGAAGCGCACCTGCAGGCTATCGTCAGCCTCGGTGGGGGGGGACGGTGCCCTGCAGCAGGGACACGGAGAAGCCCTCCAGGTGCTCCGGGCCAGGCCACAGGCAGGGCTGTGACTGTGAAGAACAACTTTCTGCAGCGACTAAAAGACATTTTGTCCGTTTCTAATGATTTTGTTTTCTTATGATAGGTCAGAGGAAGCACTTCTGGTTCTTTCAATTATAGCTTGGTTCACTAATGAATATTTATCAGGGAATGGGACCTGATGATATTGTTCAAAAGGGGGAAAACATATTTCATGTTAAAATTTTCACCCTTGAGCCCTGGCTGTGTGGGTTCAGTTGGTTGGAACATCGTCACATACCAAAGGTTTAATCCCAGGTCAGGGTGAGTACGAGGCAACTGATCCATGTTTCTCTCTCCTCCTCCCTCTTTCCTCTCACTCTAAAATCGATTTTTAAAAGCCATATCTTTGGGTGAGTATTTTTTTTTAAATGTTTTCACACTTGAACATCTCCATGGTTGTTTTAACTGCCACTCTCAGTTTTCCAAATTCCATCTGCTCAGGTGACAGAGCCAATACTGCATATGGTATTTCCACGAGGGATTGAAATTCTGCATAAGAGAGGGTGATGGCAGACCTCTCGGACACTAAAAACGCAGAAATGGGTGCTTGGCTCAACGAAGGACCCCTGAACTCTAGAACCTCAAGACCAGGCTGAGTTCCATGATCGGGAGAGCTTTCACCCCCACAGGCTCACTCTAACGTGCTCCACACCGTTTTCTGAGGGATGCGGCACTTGGGCTAAGATTTTAGAGTGGCTGTTTCAGGTTTTGTGGGCTCTCAGTTTCAGGGAATATAGTCTGATCAGTCCTGACAAAAAATTGGTCATACCCAGGCTGTGCTCTCCAGGAGAGTTGAGTGTGGGGAGGAATACCAGCAGGCACTCAGACGAAAGGGGTGATGCTCACTCTGTTGAGGTGCTTCTTTGCTCCGCATGGGGTACTGTTTGGCACAGGGTGGTGGCTGGGCCCCCTCACTGCAGGCTGGGGAGATGATGCCCTTCTCGGTAACCAGGAATGCCAAGTCTCTGGTGTTCCTGAATGTTGAGTTCCAAAAGCCCACAGGTGGAGATGCCCAGGCCCGGCCCTTTGTGAACACTGAAGCCCAGGAGTCGGCTTGTGGGATTAGAGCTTCTGAGCCATGGTTCTTGCCTGCTGGTAGTGGGCGTGGGGAGCAGGGACCCCTGGCACTCTGTGACCAGATAAAGGTTGAACTGTTGAGTTTGACTTGGCTCTTTGGAGCCTACCCCCTCTGTGGGGAGACATACTTATTACCAAGTGGCTTAAGGCAATTTTCGGAGTGTGGGTCAGAACTCCACCCAACTCAGCTCTGTATTAGCAGTGGGATTCTCAGCAAGCCTGTTTGATTTGGCCTGGATCACGGGGTGTTTTAAATTGAGAAGTTTCACCCAGCTGGTGTTGAGCATCAGCCTATCAACCAAGAAGTCACAGTTTGATTCCCATTCAGGGCACATACCTGGGTTGCAGGCTCCATCCCTGAAGGGGGGGCATGCAGAAGGCAGCCATGATTCTCTCTCATCCTTGATGTTTCTATCTCTCTTCCTCTCCCTTCCTCACAGAAATCAATTTTTCTTTAAAGTGAATTGAGAAATTTCTCCATTGTGGCTCTGTGGGGCCCACACTCCCACACAGTAGATCTGGGAATCGAAAGTCCTCCCCTTCCCAGCCAGGGCATGGGCTTCCCAGTTTGCTTCGTGTGTGGGCCGATTCACCACACCCTGTCTCACAGCCCTCGGCCTTTTCTCTTGTACCTCCTGCCTGGCCCCTGCAAGCATATGAGTTGGTGAACTCTGGTTTAACCTCCCTGTTCCTCAGTTTCCTCCTCTTAAGTAAATGCACCTTGAAGACATTATGCTAAATGAAAGAAGCCGTCACAAAAGGCCGTATATTGTATGGTTTTACTTATATGAGATATCTAGAATAGGCCAATCCATAGACAGAGTAGATGAGTAGTTGGTTGCCTAGGGCTTGGGGGAGGGGGTTAAGGGGAAATGAGGAGTGACTTGTAATGGGTACAGGGTTTATTTTTAGGATGATAAAAATGTTCTAAAATTATGGTAATGGTTGCACAACTTTATGAACATATTAAGAACCGCTGAATTGTACACGTTAAAAGAATGGACTTAGGGTGTGTCAGTTATATCTTAGTTTTAAATAATAAGAATGCCCATAGTATTTTGTTACTGTGTGAAGGAAGCACTCATTAAGCGATCCCAATTGTCACGTGAAATCCAACATGTCTCCTGCTGTGTCCGCGTTGGCTCTCCTTTATAGTTTCTCCACTGATTATAGCCAATAAACGCCTATTATTTATTGGCTATAATCAGTATTGTCAGCTAACTCTTAGGCCTTTCCCGAAGGCCTTTGGCCCTTCCTCAGAGGCAGGTGTTCTGCTTTTCCCATTCAATTATTGGAGACTAGTGAGTAAATGGAAGCCAGATTACTTAAACGATCAGTAGATGGAAGAGATATTTACCTAGATTCTCTTTGGGAAATTGCTGCCTGGGTATGCCATCTGAGAACAGCATGTTACACACAAAACTGGATGGATAATTGGACCTGCCCGGTGGGGGGAGGGGGGGGAGCAGTAGCCTCAAATCCATGCTGTAACACAGGAATAAACACAACTCTGGAGTTATCTTTTTCTATTATTTTTGGAACCAGGAGCATAGCAGATTCTCAGTCAACATTGAGTGAATGAGCCTGATCTGGTGTGGGGTGTATAAGATCACAGTTTGTTTCTTTAATTCTTATTTTGCACTAATACTGTTACATGAACACTGGATGCCCAGTGCATGGATTCATGCACTGGTGGAGTCCCTCGGCCTGTCCTGCGCCCTCTCACAATCCCTCAGGGGATGTCAGATAGCCAGTTTCGGCCCCATCTCGCTGGCCCGATCCCCACAGGCCTGATCTAGACAGGTGGTAGCCTGACCCTAGGCGTTGAGCATCTGTCCCCTGGTGGTCGGTGTGCATCCTAGTGACCAGTTGACTGGTTGTTCAGTTGCTTAGGCTTTTATATATATATATATAGAGAGAGAGAGAGAGAGAAGGAGAGAGAGAGAGACTGACTAGAGGCCCAGTGCACGAATTGGTGCAAGGGTAGGGTCCCTCTGGGTGGCCTGAAGCCAAAACCCACAGTCCAATGCCGCCTGCAACTCCTACCTGCCATCCCCGCTCATCCTGGCCCCACTATGACTGACTGCCCTGGGCTCACGCCCAATCCCCATTGGGAGAGTCTCGTGCTGCCGCAGCAGTGCTCACCAGCCATGAGCCCTGCATCTGGCATCCTCCCAAGGGGAGTAGCTTGGGGGATCAGGCTGAAACCAGATCTCTGACAATCCCCCGAGGGTTCCTGGATTGCGAGAGGGCACAGGCCAGGCTGAGGGACCCAAAGCACCATCAGGTAGGGGAAGGGTCATGGGAGGACTCCAGGGCATGTCTGGCCCATCTCAGTCAGTCCCAATCAGCTGGACCCCAGCAGTAAGCTAACAGGTTAGAGCATCTGCCCACTGGTGGTCAGTGCACGTCATAGCAAGCAGTTGAACAGCTTTAGCATATCATTAGCATATTATGCTTTGATTGGTTGTTCAGTTCTGCCTTTTGGTCTATTTGCATATTATCCTTTTATTATATAGGATTATTATATAGGATGTGCAATGCACAGCTCATTACATGCACTATCTTATTTAATTCCCCCAAAACAGGCAAAATCATGGAAATTATTAGCCCCACCTTTCGACCAAGGATGTCTCCCCTGAAGGCATAGGAACATGAATGCAGAGGCAAAAACCTCTGCCACATACTGGCTGGGCGTTTGGACATCACCAAATAAAAAGGAATTGGGGTGAAATGAAATAATCAACACAAAGTGCCTGGCACCTAGTAGGCATCCAGCAGATGGGAGCTCTGATACGTGAGGAAGGGGATAGTACGATTTTAGACCTTAGAGTCAGAAAAACCTAGGTTTCATGTCTGCACCTGCCATCTTTAAGTGGTGTAATCCCAAGTGTTTCTGAATGTCTCTGAGCCTCAGTTTCCCCATCTGTAAAGTGGGTATTAGAGTACCGCCTAATTCAGTGGTTGGTTGAAGGTTTAAATTAGGTAATGCATGTGAAGCATCTAGCACATGACTTGGATATAGTAAGTGCTCAGCAAATGATTACCTATTTCCTACCTTCACAGTAGAAACCCAGCGCTAGGGCTTCGTGTCAAAAGACCTCATCTGTACTCCCTGACCAGTATGGCGAGATGTGTGGGGAAAGCCGCATCTCACTCAGGGCCAGCGTGCAGCTGAACTGGTTCAGGAGGTGGGAGAGAGGAGCTGGCCTACAGCTGAAAGGGCATGGGCTTTGCAGGTGCATCAAGGGTTCTGATCCTCCAGGACCTCAGGAAAAGGACTCGCTTTCCCGGAGGCGGGGTGTCAGGGGTCCAGTGAGGGGCTGTGGTTGTGTTGCTGAGATGGTGACCCAGGCTCTCCTTTGGCTGATGATGATCCTGAACGTCTTACCCTGCCTGAGGCTCCTCCTCCAATCAGGGAGCAGGTGGGTGGTGTGGCACTTGGCCCTGTGGGGTCGGGGCATGTCACGGGCTTGGGGAAAGGTGTCCTGGGACACCTCTGGCAGTGGAGAATGGCGGCGCTGTACCTCCTTCATGGGCACTTCGGCAGCCAGCGTTCTCAGCACGAGAGGAAGCAGTCTCTCTCTGACAGATGAAACAGTGACGCCTGCGACCTTCCCGCTCACAATGAAGGTCCCAGGCGTTGCGAGTGTGAGAGTCTCTGAGCCAAGTATTAACTTCAAAACTGGTTCGGCTTCAGACCCCCCACCTGTGGCTCGCCACCGGAGATGAAAGAGGAGACGTGTGGTCCTTTGAAGAGAGACTAGGCTGGCCCTTGTTCTGCTGCCCTTTGTAGTTGTGCTCTTCCCTCGCCACGTGCCGGGAAGCGGAGGCCAGGTCCCGCTGCCGGCAGCTTCGGAGCCCCTGAAGAGGCTTAGGGCACCCTTCTCCCTGGGCGATGCCCTTCAGGGCCATTCGCAGGGTGCATTTTGGGATCCTCGTAAAGATGACTTGAATTATGCCCTACTTGGTTTGGCTCAGTGGATAGAGCCGGCAGGGGCACATGCCTAGTCTGCGAGCTCCATCCCAGTAGAGGGCGTGCAGGAGGCAGCCAATCAATGATTCCCATCATTAATGTTTCTTTCTCTCTCTCTCTCTCTCTCTCTCTCTGTCTCTCCCTCTCTCTCTCTCTCTCTCTGTCTCTGTCTCTCCCTCTCTCTCTCTCTCTCTGTCTCTCCTTCTCTCCCTCTCTCTCTCTCTCTCTCTGTCTCTCTCTCTTCCTCCCTTCCTCCCTCCCTCCCTCCCTCCCTCCCTCATCCATCCTCTCTGAAATCTATATATATATATATATACACACACACATACATATATATATATATTTTAAGATGACTTGAATTATAACACTAAGGGCTTAGGACCATCTGAAAACAATACTGATTGACCCAACAGGTTAGATTTAGCTTAGCCCTGGTGTCTCCAGCGCGCAGCAGAGCTTTGCCTGTGTTTGCCCTGCAAATGGTGATGAACTGCAGCCTGCTGGCTGTCACGGATCCATCCCCGGTGGGTGCTTACTGATTCTTCACCCGCTGTGTTCAGAGATACAGGAATCCTGGCGCTGGTCGGGCCTGACCTAGAACAGGGAAGCGTACCCTTTCCAGTCGCTCAGGGACCATTTGTGACCTGAAACAAGGAGTCAGGCGAGGAGGTGTTTCCATGGCCTGTGCTGCTGCCAGGGGAGGGGTTTGAATCCCCTGGTGAAACCGCATCCTCACTCCCACCCCCGGTGAGCAGAAACATGGCCCAGCCTCCTTGGGTGTGCTGCTGGCAGGCAGAGTTCCCAGCAGGCTGTCAGGGCTGGAGGGGAGGCCAGCTGTCTCAGGGGCCTTGATGATTTTCCCCTGGACTCCTCAAGAACAAGGAGACACAGGTTCTAGATTTTTGTGGAATACATGTGGTTCTCACTATTCATTAATTCCTAAGGCAGTGTGAGATCTCAAATTCAGCCACCTAGGATTTAAAAAGTTTGCTGCTGCATTGGCCGGGAATCGAACCCGGGCCTCCCGCGTGGCAGGCGAGAATTCTACCACTGAACCACCAATGCTCCAGCTGTCAGCAGCTGTGTGAGCACCTCCCTTTAATTTCAGTCCTGCCTGGATATATACTGATTCAAAACAAGGCCAGGCTCGATATCTGCCACATCAGCGCAGCTGGAAGAACAGGAAGCTTATGTGGAGGCAGAGTTGGGAGGGAGGGAGGGAGAGAGAAGGGAGGGGGCATGCCTTCAGACCTCAGGACAGAAACTAGAGCTCAAGTCCTCGGTAGCAAAAAGCACATTGCAACTTTGGGTGACTTTCTCCCCTCTGATGTCTCCAGTGGGTGGGCCCTCCCATTCTGTGTTCACATGTTAGTTGAGCTGTTTTTAGGTTCTCGGGTTTCACCACAGTTTCCTGCTGGAAGCTGGCCAAGGTTGAGGGGGCGCAGCAGGCGTCCCCTCACTGGTGAAGGGCATGAGGCCTCGGTCCCGCAGCCAGCAGTGCCTCTCTGGAGAACCCTAATGCTGTCCACTGGCTGAGCAGGGAAGTGTGGTTAGATTCTCAGCCCTGGGGCTGCTGCAGGCCCGGCCAGGTTGAGGAGGCTGACTCCTCCAGTGGGATCTCTGTGTGAGGGGGAAACCTGCCAGGGAAAGGCAAAAAGAACAGCACTGCATTGGCCGGGAATCGAACCCGGGCCTCCCGCGTGGCAGGCGAGAATTCTACCACTGAACCACCAATGCTCCAGCTATTTGCTGATGCATCTTCAGGGCTTTTCTCAAGGGACTGTATCTTATGGAGGCACAGAAGAGGCCTAGCAGATGCTGGCCTCACTTGGCTGGTTCGTCCTGTTTGGAAAGCCAGACTGGTTTGTAGAGAACCACCCTTGCTGGGCCTTATCCTGCTTTGGGAGGGGCGGGGGGGGGGGGGGGGGGGGAACGTATGAAACTGACATTGAGTTTACACCCGGAGGCCCTTGATTTGTCCAAAACATCAGCACAGTACGTCCTTGGGTTACGCTAGAGGTCTCTTCCTGCGGTGCAACGAAACATGATTTTCTCCCTAAGTCGGAACGCACCTGCATAAGCACCTATGTCACTCACATGGAGCATGTACACAGCAGTAATGAAGTGAAACAGTAAAAAAAAATTTTTTAAAGAAAGATAACAATTCCTGATCTTTACTTGTGGTAAATAAATAATAATTAAAAAAACATAAAGCACATAATGGACATACATCGAAATGACCAAACATTTTTTATAAATAAACGGGAGATGGCGACGTAACCTCGAAATGACGTGACATACGTTGAGTCCGACGTAATCTAAGGACCGTCTGTACCTGGATGGGCTTGGTGGAATCTCATTCTCGAAAGATCAAAGGAAGAGGCACCTCCCAGGCCATTGCACAGCCCCTTCCTGACATGCCCGGCTCTGCTCTCACGTCCTCCGGCTCAGGAACCAGCCAGTTTGCTCACCTGTTCGCACAGTGCCCGGCACAGAATAGGTGCCCCATAAGCTTGCTCCATTAAATCTTTATCAAACCCTGCCAACCCCTCACTGAACAGTGTTTTTGCAGGCCTGGTCACTGCCACATAGGGTGGCACATTTATCTTTGGACTGCCCTCATTACTAGCAGGTTCCTGACCCTGAGCAGGAACCACATAGGTTAATTGATACCTTTCGGACTAGATGTTCTTTAAAATTCTTCAAGCAAACGTGCTGTTTATGCAACGGGCAAGCAGTGTACCTGCCTTGATGGGCACAAAGTGATCAGAGAGTCCAGGCAGCTGCTTGTAAAGTCCCTAATCCCTAGACCACCCTCATCCACGGTCCCTCCCCATCCATCTCAGGCTTCTTAATACTCCTTTCTGAAGGACATAGTGTCTTGGCCTTTATATCCACTGGGGTGTGAAAACAGAGACTGGTCCCCGATGGATCTGAGCCTCCTGTACTCTCCTCCACTCAGGGCAGGGCTGCCTTGGAAGCATCTCTAGCCCAGTGGTCGGCAAACTCATTCGTCAGCAGAACCAAACATCAACAGTACAACAGATTGAAATTTCTTTTGAGAGCCGAAAACCGACTTCTGCGCATGGGCCACAAAGTTTCAATCGCACGTGCGGACCACACGTGGTTTTTTTGTGGAAGAGCCACACTCAAGGGACCAGAGAGCCACATGTGGCTCTCAAACCGCAGTTTGCCAACCACTGCCCTAGGGGACCACAGGCGCCATGAGCTCAGACCTCCCTCCTCCCTGTTAGCGTCCCTCACCAGGCAGACACCTCAGAGCCATAGCTCTACTTCCTCTCCCGTGTTACATGGGCTTCTCATGCTTTTCTGTAGAAAGTAAGACAGTCCCTCCCTGTTCTTTCCCATGCCCCGGCCATACTGCAGCCTCTCCTTGCTGACCCTGATGGCTGTGGGGCTCCCCTGCGGGGATTTTCAGTTTCCTTCTGTCAGCCCAGCCTTCCTGGGTGGCCCCCAGAAGCACTGCATTTCAGCACAGATCTGAGCGAGTCACCCCATTGCTGGCAAACTGGCACCGGCTTGTCGTTTCCTTTAGCTGTCTGGTCGCTCCTTCCACACACCAGACTCCTCGTCCTTCCCTAAGCATGCATGTCTTTTCAGAGCTCCTTGCCTCTGCTTCCCTGTCCCTGAGATAGAACATCATGCCTTCCTATCCCTTTACCCAAAAAACACCTATCGATCTTCCTAAGATCTGACTCAAATGGCCAGTCAGCCCAAGAAAGTTAGCATTTGTCTTGCTTCTGTAGCATCAGTGTGGCTTCTGCAGCCACATTGCTACAATTTCGTGCTTGTCCGTGTGTGGATCTTGCCCATTGGACGGGGACCTGGTTCAGCACCATCTCTGGAAATAAAGACTCAGACCCAGAACCTCTGGCCTGCTGGCGTGCCCGAAAGGAGGGTTGCGCAAGTGTTGAATAAAGATGGTTGACCAACTGATAACGCATTGTAGTTTTTGTTCCCCAACAAGGTGTTCACTTGCATTCCGTCAGATTCCCGGAAGTGAGATAGCGCCACTGTTCCTCATTCTGTTGTACACAAAGGGAAACTGAGACCCAGAATAGGGAACAGCCGTGACCCAGCCTGCACCTCCCAGTCAGCAGCAGCCCTGGGAAAGGCCTACCCTGGCGTGCCTGCTCCCAACTCCTCTCTCTAAACCGGTCGTCTCTCCCCCTCCTGTCAGCCCCGGCCCTGGAGCAGCAGCGGGACAGGCTGATTGCACTGGCCCTGCAGCCCCTCTCCCTCTCTCTCCAGGCTCGTCCGGGAGTTCGTGGCCCAGAACAACACCGTTCAAATCAAGCATGTGATCCAGACCCTGTCTCAGGAGTTTGCCTTGTCTCAGCACCCCCACAGCCGGAAAGGGGGCCTCATCGGCCTGGCCGCCTGCTCCATCGCGCTGGGCAAGGTGGGCCTTTCTCCTGGAGGGACCGACACGCCAGCCATGGCCTTGACTCTGACCCGAGACCCTACAGGGCTTTGCAGACCTGTGTTTTATTGCCAGTCTCTCCACACCTAAAGCAGCAAGGTCTTGAGGCCTTATGCCCTGGCCTGGCCCCTGTCCTGGGAGGCCAACCTGCAAAGAGCCTTTAAGCCTAGCTCCACACAAAGACCTGGGATGTCAGGTGGCACCGGGGACTAGTGGGGAGGGGAGGTAGAGGGGGGGGAGCAGGGATAGTGGCTGGCCTTTTTTGACCTGTTTCTCCTCCCCACCCCAGGACTCAGGGCTCTACCTGAAGGAGTTGATCGAGCCGGTGCTGACCTGCTTCAATGACGCAGACAGCAGGCTGCGCTACTACGCCTGCGAGGCCCTCTACAACATCGTCAAGGTGGCCCGGGGCGCCGTGCTGCCCCACTTCAACGTGCTCTTTGACGGGCTGAGCAAGGTGACCGCTCCTCACTCGGGCTGGGCTGAGCTCGCTCCACCCACCTAACTGGACCTTCCAAGACCTGAGCGCTTGGGCCCCTTTCCCAGATGCAGGCCGAGCAGATAAACACGGAGTTGCCAGGGGCACTTGTCTGCTCCACCTAGTGATGTTTTTAATGGGCTTGTATTTACCTATTTTCCCATTTCCCTATTAATGTACCCTTACTGCAGTTTATGAAAGTACCGGTCACCGCAGATTGGAGGGGGAACTGATAGTTTGGAAAGCCTAAGCTTCCCTATAGAAGGTGAAGATGGTGCATCCGTGTACAGAGTGTAGTTCCCCTGTGAGGAGAGCACCAGCCTGTAAGGGCTGAGGGAAGCGCTAAGTTCGTGGACTCCCTCCCAGGCACCAAGCTCTGTTGCCGGCTGATGCCATAGTCACTGCTGGAGTATCAGCCTCACGGCTGCCTGGGTCCCCTCCTCCAAGAGGGGAGAGAGGACCCGGCAAGATCCAAAACCCTGAGAAAGGCGGACCGGAAGCAGCCTCCTGACCCAGGGGCAGCAGGTGGTGGGACTTCCAGCAGGTCCCAGAAGTCCCTGACAGCGGGATGTCCACCCAACCTCAGTTCACTAGCCAGGTCCCATCTTGCCTAGTGAACTTCCCCTGCCTTCCTTCGGTTTATTTACTGAGTAAATTTATTCACCCAAAGAGGAACCCGTTCAGTGTTCTGGGCTGCGCCAGGGCCTTGGCGGTGGGTCTTCCATAGATGTCGTGACCTCTGCCATCTCTCTCCTCTGTGTCTCGTAGTTGGCCGCTGACCCAGACCCCAATGTGAAAAGCGGATCTGAGCTGCTAGACCGCCTTTTAAAGGTATTTGTACTCGATGCCCACTGTTCTTTCTAGAATCTATTTCTCACATCTGTCTGTACAACTTATAAATTCTGTCACTGGGGCACTCTTCCTAATTTGTTTAAATTTGTTCATTTACATGCAGTAAAGGTCACTCTTTGACATACAGTTCATTGATGTTTATCCTTACCTTGGCGGGGCTGGATGAGTGTGTGGACTTAAGGCATCAGTGCAAGCAAAATACAGAACGGCTCTGTCACCCATTTTCCTCTCCGGCTGCCTGACCCCCAGAGCCAGCTCTGGGCAGAGCTTGGGCCAGGCCAGGCCGCCCCTGCCTCTGGCTCACTCAGCAGCTCACGCGCCTTTGGCCCACAGGACATCGTGACGGAGAGCAACAAGTTTGACCTGGTGGGCTTCATCCCCTTGCTGCGGGAGAGGATTTACTCCAACAACCAGTACGCCCGGCAGTTCATCATCTCCTGGGTAAGGGCCGGCCCAGCACTCTCTCCAGCCGGGACGAGCCTCTGGCTTGGTCACATCTGCTCTCTGGACACCTGGCCAGGTTCTGTGGCTGCAGAGGCACCTCATTATTAACCTCATCGCCAGTGACACCACATAATCTGGACACACGTTTATTCAGCTTGTGATTCAGCTTGAGGATACAATTCTTTCCTTTTTCTGAGAAACTCCCATTTCCCCTTAAAGCCAATAGGCTACTTCTGGCAGTCACACCTCTTCCAGCTTGTCTGTCCCTTCCCATGTCTCCCCACCCCCCTCCCCCCTCATGGCATCTGAATTTCCTGGTGGTTATATTCCTGTCTCCCTGCACTGTTAACCACGGCCATAGCTGCTAGCACCTCTCCGCCCGCATGTGCAGGGGGCACCCACAGTGCCAGGAAATGCTGGCTCAGCAGGCCCTTCTCACTGCCCAGGCCCCGAGGGTTGGGGAGGAGAAGGCGGCGGTGATGGCTCTGGGCTGGGGTAACATTCCCTCCTGGTTTCTTCCCCTGGGTCAGATCCTGGTTCTGGAGTCGGTGCCAGACATTAACCTGCTGGATTATTTGCCAGAGATCCTGGATGGACTCTTCCAGATCCTGGGTGACAACGGCAAAGAGATTCGGAAAATGTGAGTGGAGGAAGGAGGCAGGCAGCTGCCACCGTCCGGGGCCCCTCAGTGCGCACACGTATCCCACACAGACAGACAGCGGGCAGCAGGACAGAAGTTCCTGCTTTTCTTCCTGGTTTATGTGCTTCCCACCGTGAGGAGCTAAGAGCTCAGCCCCCTGCCTCTGACAAGTTCATCTGACAAGTTCAAGGTGTCATTCCATCTGGGTGGCCGACCCAGAGCAGAAATGGGCCCTGGCTGCCATATGCTACGTCCCTTCTCTCTCATTGGCAGGTGTGAAGTGGTCCTTGGAGAATTCTTGAAAGAAATTAAGAAGAACCCCTCCAGTGTTAAGTTTGCCGAGATGGCCAACATCCTGGTGATCCACTGCCAGACCACGGGTGAGTGTGTGAAGGCCCAGGCCCTGCCACCCCGTCAGACGCTCCTTTCTCTCTCCCCGTCTGGGAAAGAGTCCGGGCAGGAGTGGGAACCGGCGCAACGCGATCCCGAGCAGTGGAGCGCCGGGTCCTTGTGAGAGAGATTCGGGTTCTCTCAGCATGGAGGCCCTTTCCTTGGCCGGACCCTGGAGGATGCAAAATCTAGAGGCCCTCTTGGTGGGAAGCCGGCCTTAGCACCATGCGTTGAAATGCTTGTGGTTAGGATTGTGTTTCCGTTAGCTTCTCTTGAGGATCAAACCTCTGCAAGGTGTAACTGCTTGACACAGCAGACTTACTATTGGTCACGAGTCTGCGGTCCGCTGGGTGGCTCTGCTCACCTGGGCGAGGCAGCTGCTCACCTGGAGGGGCAGCTGCAGCTCCGCGGTCTGGGTGGCCTCACTCGTGTCTGGTAGTTGGCTGGCTGTCACCTGGGTCCATGTGTCCTTCCAGCAGGCCAGCCCAGGGCACTCACATAGAAGTGAGCAAGGCCTTCTGAAGCTTAGGCGTAAACCAGGCACATCATCACGTTACCACCTTCTGTTGGCCAAAGTGGCAAGGCCAGCCCAGAGTGAAGAAATGGACTCACCCCTTGATGAGAGAAGCTGGGCAACCCCATTGTGGTGGGCACAGACGCAGGGAGGGGGAGAGAATCATGGCTGCTCTTACAGCCTGCCACAGGCTGTTGCTCCATTCCAACATGGAACTGGATGTACCCCGCGGGAGGCAGAGAGCAAGGGTGAGAGGGTCCTGGTGAGGCCAGCAGCAGCAAAAGCCCTCAGGGCCTCCCAGTCCCATCTGTGGGCATGGTCGGTGGGAGGGAGCGTTTTGTCCTAGAACCCGCCCCTCCCTCTGCCAGACGACCTGATCCAGCTGACAGCCATGTGCTGGATGAGGGAGTTCATCCAGCTGGCCGGCCGGGCGATGCTGCCCTACTCCTCTGGGATCCTGACCGCCGTCTTGCCCTGCCTGGCCTACGACGACCGCAAGAAGAGTATCCTTTGCTCTGGAGAAAGGAGGCGAGAGCAGCCCCGCAGGGCGCTGTGAAGTTGCAGGACCCTGCAGTGGGGTGGGTCTCCCCTGGGATGGGGCACCTCCAGAGAGTCCCTGGGGTCAAGGGAACGGGAGGTGTTGCTGAACAGACTGGGAGCACCAAGACAGGACCAAAGCTGTCCCTGCTTGCTTACAGATCTGGAGCAGCTCTGGGCCCACCCCTGAGCTCACTGCCCAGCCAGGGTGGGGAAGTCCTATTGGTGGGACGTCCGCCAGTAAGAGGCCCTACGAGTCACAGGGGCACCTTGAGGGGACACCAGTGTGGCAGGAGGACATGCACTCTGTTCAGACTGCCGTCTGCCCACTAACACGCCTCTGAAGGGGACCGAGCCCTGACCGATGCCGGTGCACTCGGGCTTAGGGAAGCCCCCGGATGGGGATGCTCCTTACATCAGTGGACCCAGGCATCAAGGAGGTAGCCAACGTGTGCAACCAGAGCCTCATGAAGCTGGTCACCCCTGAGGACGACGAGCCTGAGGAGCCAAAGCCAGTGGTGCAGAGGCAGGCAGACCCCAACCCCGACGACTCTTCGGCGAAGCAGGAGGGGCCCGGCAGTGGTGAGTAGGCTTTGCCTCCTGCCCCTCACCTCCCAGGCCGGGCACCAGGGAACCAGAGGTCGTAGTTGATTTGGTCGTAGTTAGCCTCACTAACTACTTTCCATATGTTAACACACGACAACTCAATGAGGTAGGAAGCGCTATGATCCCCGCTGCACAGACAGACATGGGGAAGATAGATCACACAACCAGCACCTGGCCGTTGCTAAGTATCAGAGTTGGGATTTGAACCCTAGCAGTCTGTCTACAGAGCTTGTGCTCTTAACCATTTTGCTTAGAAAGCCATTACTCCTCCCCTGAATCCTCCTCTGGGCTCAGCTACAGAAATGGTTTTCCGTGTGGGAAGGGTGGAGCGTGGCAGTACAGGTCTCTTGAATCTTGGCTGTAGACATGCAGCCGCTCTGCTGCTCTTACTGCGCCTGTCATCCTCACAGAGGGAGCTTATTCAGTCCGGGGGGATTCTGTCATAATCGGTGTCTTTAAAAAATGGAGCGGCTCTGCTCTCCTTTCAGACTCCTTTAGCGTCATTGTCTGGTTTCTCTGTAATGTGAAGAAAACCATCTTTCTGCCAATTGCAGTCCAGAGTTTGACCCTCTAAATGTCGTCTAGAACTGACTTTTTTCTCTCTCTCTCGATGTCTGTCCTCCCTGAGAGGTCACTGATCAGCTTTGGGGTGATGTGCTTCTTTACAGAATCAGCCAGAGAGTACATTGATGCGGAACCTACTCAAATCTGTGAGCCTGGGACTTTGTCCCAGGAGGAAAGAATCGAGAAAGCATTTTCTCCCCTGGCCATTCTATGTGAGCATTTCAGGCACGCTGCCCTGGCCTCCTCCCGTGGGTGTGGCGTGCTGGATTCTTTCAGGTGTCACGTTACCAGGCGGGGCCTGGCCTCTTGGGCCACAGTAGCAAAACAGCTGGAGGCAGAGCAGCACACAGCTGGAGCATTGGTGGTTCAGTGGTAGAATTCTCGCCTGCCACGCGGGAGGCCCGGGTTCGATTCCCGGCCAATGCAGCAGCTGGAACCTTTTTTGGCAGCTCCTTGAAAAAGGAAACTTGGGGAGATAAGTTAGTAGGAGCCTCCCAAGGCGGGAGCTTTCTCCCTGAGATATATTAGAAGAATCTCGGGCATAGACATGTTTTGTGAACTTTGACTGATACATGAGTATTTTTTAATCTTTTCATTTTTAATTCTCGTTTTAGAAAATTTGGAAGCGGGGGGTGGGGGGGAGATATAAAAAAAAAAGCAGGACTGTTCCCACCAAAAGCCAAATCAGTATTATGATTTGGCGTATTTTTTGCATTGTATGTATTTGAGGTCATACAGCTTATACAGGATGGGGCAAAAGTACGTTTGCTTATGTGGCAACCAATCAGGCCTCTGGAAAGGAACCACCATCCTATGGTCGAGGTAGCGGCTGGGAAACCAGCTGGAGTGTAGGTGGCTCAGTGGTAGAATTCTGCCCGCCACCCAGGAGGCCCGGGTTCAATTCCTGCCCAAGGCGGCATAATTATCTCAGGTTTTAGGTAGCTTTCCTCAGCTTTCTGGAAACAGCTCCCGGCTCAGGAGAATCTTATCTTAACCAAGATGCATGCAGGCAACTTGGCTTCAGATTTTACTGCCTCATAAACAGCCTTTCAGCAGACACAACGCTCACTTTACGGTAGTTCCCAGAGATGGCAACAGCTAATTGGGGGCTCTGCCTCCACTCTAGCCCTGCTTGTAACTAACCAGCACCTTACCAAGGTGCCAGGAGAAGGTGCCAGCAAGCCGGAAGAGTGATGATTTCACTGGTCAACGGGTTCATCCCAACCTTCTCCTTCCTCCAGTCATTCTGTTCCTCTCTTCCAACCGGGCCCCCCTGGAGAAGGCAAGAGCCTCCGCCTGCTCTCCCTCGCCTCGTGTCTCCCTCCTGGCTCAGTCTGTGTTGCTGCATCCCACAGCACACCTCCTTCTTCACCGCACGCCTCTGGCCACGCCCATGGGAGACTTGTCAGCCAGGCCTTCTGTGCATGAGCACGCACTCACACAGACACACACTGCTTCTCCCTCGCCTCTCACCACAGGGCTCCGGTCAGGACAGGCTCACGTGGGTGCCACGCTGCACCCAGCCCCCTCTGCTTTCTCTGGCTCTCCCTCAGCCCTCCTGCCGGTAGGGGTCCAGTGCAGGGTCCCTCTCTGACTCTGAGTTCCTGTGGCACGTGATGTGTCCTTCCTGTCCCTCTCCCTAATGGTCTCATGTGCCGTGACCTGGCTCTGTTAACCTCCTATCTGTTGCCCTTGGGCAAGTGGCTTGGTCTTTCTGTGCCTCAGATTCCTTGTTTGTTAAAGAGGGCAGCAGTGATGACACAGCCCGCAGTGTGAGGGCGAGTTTCAGACAAGAGTTTTGCACGTAAATATCTTAGCACATGAGAGAGGCACTCAGTTCCAGGTGCTGTGAGCCTGGTTGCTTTCATTCCAGTTATAATAGATCCATCTCCTTAGCAGTGTTCTCCCTTGTGTTAATCACTAGCCTTGCCCAGGCGGGTCCTAAAGGAGGGAAGGAGAGGGTCAGGGGTTGAGGTCCATGTGGCAAGTGAGGAGCAGAGCTATAATAGGGTTCCATGCAGGGCTGGTGACGGGGGGCAGCATGTGATGGCTCTGTCCGCTGCGGAGTTCTGATGCGGTGGGTGTATCAGCACCTCCTGTGGGCTCTGCAGGTGCAGGGACGAGGCCTGGCACCTGCCTGCAGGAGCTCAGGGCTGGGCTGCCGGTGAGGCGCCCTGTGACTCTGGGCATGGTCACAGGGCCCTGCCAGGCTCCAGGGGGGTTATTTGAACTGGATCTTTTCTTTCTCTTTAGCTTCCACTCTCCCCCATCCTCACCCCCATTTATTCTCTAATTATAAAGAAGAGATTTGGGGGAAGAAACAGACATTCCTACTGGGCGAAAGCAAAAAGTAAACAAGTTAAATATATTGTCTGGCAAATATATTTAGCAGCGTGCATCAGAAGCCTTAAATATTTAAAGATTTTTTTTTTAAGGAAATAAATAAGGTTTTTCCTTTTAAACACCTAACAGGTGGTAGCCCATTGGTTGCCATAGCAAGCCTGTGGTGTCTATACTGTCATTACCCCACCGTACAGGTGAGGAACAAGTCAAGTAACCTGCCCAAGGGTCACAGCCAGGAGGAGAGGAGTCAGTGCTCACACCCAGTCCCAGGGACCTGAGTCTCTGCTCATAGCGATGTTTACACTGCGGTTCTCGGACGAGGGAATTAATACAAAAGGGCAGCCGAAGGTGCTTAGCCTGACTGGGGCTCTGAGAATGGCAAAGGAAAACAAAGTATGATTTTTATTCATCTTGGCAAACATTTGAAGGATTACTGATCTCCCTGTGGGGGCTTCGTGGGAATGACTGTTCCTCCTTTCTTGAATATACAGCGGTAGAACCCTCCTAAAGGGCCACTTGGCAATATTTGTTGGGTGTCAGATGCCTGACCATCCTCCCAGCAGCCCCCGTGTTCAGGGAATCTGGAGAAATGCTTACCCTCGTGCATAAGGAAGCACGGGAGGATGTAAACGAAATTAGGAAACAATCGAAATTAATCGGAAGCCAGTTTCCGACATCACATCATTCCGTCTATAAATATGCGTGTGTTTGAAAGATGAGAGGGGAGAGGCCACCAGGGGTATGGAGCTCCAGCTGCTTTTCCAGGCTGCTGGTCCAGGCCGGCCTGCCCCCCCTTCACACATCCTCCTCTGTCCCGGGGGCTGCTCAGCAGGCCCAGCTCAGGCCCAGCCCCCACCGCGCTGTGCCACGTCCCCCAAAGGCGCTCTCAGCTCAGATTGTCTGTTGAGCGGTGATGGCAGGGCACCTGCCTAACTGGTTCAGGAGTTTCCTGCGCGCAGAGCGAAGATCAAAGGCTGAGGAGGGACGGGCTTGGCTTTGTTTTTGACATTTTCAGAGTGAGGACATGTTTTACTTGTATAATTTAAAACTGTTCAGAGGCCACGGCTGGTACCATTTGAACGATATACGTGATAATAGTTTTAATTTTAACCCACAGAATGATACAGGATGGATGGACAGATTGCTAGGTAAATGGAGAAGAGACAGCTTCCTTATAGCTGGCAGCTATTTAGCCTTTTCTGGGAATTGCCAGTCTGGTTTCCATTCCCGCCAGCGGTGTGTAAGGCTTCCAGTTTCCCCACATCCTCACCACCAAGTGTTACTAGCACCTCTCGTGGGTGTTAGCCATCGGAGTGGGTGTGGAGTGGTATCTCATTGCGGTTTTGCGTTGCATGTACTTGGCGGCTAACGATGCTGAGTGTCCCAGAAGTCACTTTTAACATCCATTGCCCCGCGGGCCGGAAGTCCCTTCCGACCTTTTCCAGATGAGCCCGGTGCTGGTGTCCCTCTCCTTGTGAGGTCACATGCCTAAACTCGTCCAAGCCCGGGTCCTAGCCCCACGCTTTGGGGAATGAGCAGCCGTGGGTTCTCAGGGCTCTGGAGCCATGTTCCTTTTCAAGGGCTGGAATCCAGGTGCGGGGGACCGAGAGGCTGTGTTTTTATAACCGGGATCTTGTTCATTCAAAAGGCCCAGCAGCCTTTAGCATGACGCATTGTTCCTCTTACTCTCCCAGGAGGCCCCGATGTTTCTTGTGACTCCAGCTTCAGTAGTGGCATCAGTGTCTTCTCTCCAGCCAGGTGAGTGGGTTGCTCAGCCAGAGGTGTTTGTGAACAGCGAGCAGCCTAGACCTTTCTGGGTGCAAACTGCGTGGGGCCACCGCGTATGGGCACAGGAGGTGCCTGGTGAGGGGATCTGAGACCCGGATCAAGCCTCTCTCCCCCAGCTCTGATGGACAGACCGCTGTCTGAGGGGAGTGGGGATTAGAAGCTCCTGCAGGTCAGAAGCATAACTAATGCATGGTGACTACAGGACACTTGCGTGGGTCACCGCTGCCCAGCACCTTTTCCTGTCCAGGAGGATGTGGGGCTGACAGGACTGACGATGGGAAGGCTGTGTGAGGACAGGCTGGGTTACAGGCGGCAGTTGGTGGAGTCTCAGAGTGCATGGACACGGACTGGACAGCAGGGGTGTCCTCTTCCAGGCTCCTGGGTTGGCTGTAATTGCACAGCCTTCCACATGGGGGCAGTGCAGGCCAAGCATGGAGATCATTCCCTTCCCTGCCAGCCCCCTCCCTAGCCTGCAGGGTGAGGGCATTCCCCTGGGAAGGAATCATCACCGTGCCGTCCTTGTCTGAGTGATTCTAAGGACATGGCCTATCTCGCTTTTCCCTTCGGTGGAATTGGCACTGGTGAGGCCGGAGTGGATAGCGATTCTCCTGCAAAGGGTTTCTTCCCTTTGAACTCAGGCCTGGAAAACCAGTCCCTCGGGAAGGAAAAATGTGCACTCAGTCCCAAGAGGCTCTGTTCTCCCCAGACTCTTGGATCTTCCATCCTTCCCTCCTTTTATATCATTTTCCACTTACTCTTACCTTTAAGGACCTGTGCGTTGTTTTCCAAGAGTGTGGGTGCTGGTTATAAACATGCACTACTCCTAGGACCGTTCGCAAGTTGTTCAAGCAAACCAGTAAGCTTCCTTCATCCACTCGTGTCAGTTAGGTGCCGTGCGCTCCTGCACCTGCCTGCGGGTCCCAAAGGGGAGATACCACCCTTGAACATGGTCCTTGACCTTGAGGTTCTCTGTGGGGAGGCAGAGAAAGAATCCGGAAGTTACCAGAAAGGGTAGTGGTTGCTATGACAGGGACTCTGGTGTGAGGGGCAAGCGATGGCGCTGAGCTGCGGCTGGAATGGTGGCCGACGGGGATGAGCACTCGGTGGCTGCGCGATTCCTAAGCCCTTGCCGCGCCAGCTACTTTGTGTCACATCATTAGACTTTGCCGATGTTTCAGTCCCGTGGGGTCCGTGGTATTATTGTCTCCACGTTAGGGCTGAGGAGGGACAGGAGATCCCGGAGCTGCTGTGCAGAGAACTCACGTAGGAAGGACTCGGGAGGGTGCAGAATGGTCAGGAGGGCTAGAGGCTCAGCCTGAAGGGGTGGCAGCATAGGGAGGAAGTTGGATCGATTTGATATCTATTTTTGAAGGTAGAAGTGACAGAATCTGCTAGCGGGGTGCAGTGAAAGGGAGAGAAGTGACAGAAAGAATAACTTCTGGTCTGGGGCTTGAGCCAAATCAGGATACCTGGTGTCGTTCCCCAAGCCGGAAGGAGGGACAGGTGAGTGAGAGGGCCAGTCTGACAGAGGTGGCTCTGAACATCCCCTAGAGTGGGTAAGGGGGCAGGTGTGGGTGGTGAATTCTGGAACTTGGGGGAGAGGTCTGGATGGAGAAGCAGGGACACAGTGTCCCACAGAGGACATGTACGTATGTTCTGAGGCTGTGGGAGCCAGCGGTGCAGGCGGGAGTGAGGGAGCAGACCTGTGGTTTAGAAGACCCTCTGGCATCCGGGGAGGGTAGGTGAGGGAGAGGGCAGACTGACAGCGGAGAGGCCTGTTGCAGACGGGTCTCTGTAACTGAGACTACAGGGATTGTCCTAGACCACGGGAGTCCATGCCCACCCCCTCTCTCTATTTCTCTCTCTCTCTCTTACTGTACTAGGCAAGTCCTCCTCTCTCGTAGTGGAGTCCCACTTTCTAGGCGTCCGTCCTGGCTCCACCTTGCCTGGTTTGCTGCCCCGGGCAAACAGCTTGAGTTCTCGCAGCCTCGGCTCTCTCATCTGGAGACTGGGTGTGACGATGGTACCGCCTTCACAAAGGCCTGAGCTTACGTGAGCTGAGCCGTGTCTAGCCGCATAGGATGGGCCTGGCCCACAGAAAGCACTTCACACTCCAGCTGTAATTGTTACTACGGGGACCTTGTTATCAGCCCCGCTCTACCAGTGAAGAAACAGGCCAGGGAGGTTGACTTTTGCCCGAAGTCATTCAGCTAATTAGTGGCCAGGGTGGAACTCCCGAACCCACGTGGGAACCTCTGATGCTCGTGGCTGCAGAGCTGCAGCAGCTCCGTGTATTGCTTAACTCCCTGACCAGGAGCTGACAGGCTTTCCGTGTGAGCAGGCTTCTGCTCTGATGCTGAGGACATTCAGGACAGTGCTTTGCCCTGTCCGTAAACTAGGCAAGCACATAGATCTAGAAATCGTGCTTCCCAGCTTTCAGCATCTGCTGATTGGAAAAAAGGTAGAAAAAACTCTTTTTTTTTCTTTTTTTTTTCTTTTTTTAAAATATATTTTATTGATTTTGTATAGAGAGTAAGGGAGAGAGATAGAGAGTTAGAAACATCAATGAGAAAGAGTTATCGATCAGCTGCCTCTTGCACACACCCCTACTGGGGATATGCCCACAACCAAGGTACATGCCCTTGACCGGAATCGAACCTGGGACCTTTCAGTCCCCAAGCCGACGCTCTATCCATTGAGCCAAACCGGTTTCGGCTTTTTTTTTCTTTTTTTAGTTTTAGTTTTAGCTTCCTTTTGATTTGGTTAGAGATGTGACATATGAGTACAATAAAGAGTTAGACATTACAGAAATAAAGTGCTGCCTCCCAGAGAGAACCACTGGAATTCGTCGTTATTTATAGGTAGTATCGGAAGCATTATTCAGTAAAGAGGTATTTTAATAGCCACTGTAGCGCCATGCCTTTGGAAATTGTAGCACATATACAAGTAAGACATTCGTTATGAGATGCTTTATGAAAAAACGCTCAGTGAAAATGGGGTTTTGCAGACACCTTGAAATAACTCAGAAGCCCCAAGAGTGATTAGTCTAGACTTTTTGGAACCCACGCAGAAACGTGTTTTAAACTGAGTAAGCCAGGGCGGGGGGTGCCCCACCTCGGGCTCCAGCCCAGCAGCTCAGGGGCCGAGCACACCATGCAGCCTGCGCTCTCCAGAAAGGGCCCATGTTTCCAGAGCCCTCGCTCCCCACTGAGCATGCTCAGAGCCCAGCACACAGCAGTCCTCCCCGCCCCCTTCTCCCCCAACCTGGTGAGCAGCCCAGAGCCGCCTCAGAGACAGGTGGGATCATCCCTTCTCCTGTTCCCAGCACTGAGATCAGTCTCCCGGTGCGTGCCTGCTTCCCTCGACCGTCACCTCCAGCCAGTCGCGGAAGTGACACCCAGGGAGAGTGTCTCCAGCCGAGAAATGAGTTCTCCGTGCCTCTCTCAGCCTCAGTCCTCATCTGTGCATTGAAGGATCAGGGTACATGAACTGTGAGGTCCTTTCAGGTATAAGGCTGTGGTTGGCACCTGCCCCTCCGGCAGTCTGACGTGCCACGTCTGGGAGGTGTGCTGAGGCTGGCGTGTGCTGTGAGAAAAGCCAGAGGCTCTTATGCCAGTTCGCATACAGACTCCTTAAAATCCTCCCTTTGTTACTTGGCCCTGACAGTGCCACCTGAGGGATGCCATGGGCTGGTTCTTGCTTCCTGCCCTCAAAGACACCGAGCTGGCCAGAAGCATCTCAGAATCACTGTGAATGAAAGAACATTGCTGTCCAAGGACCATCCAGCCTGCGCCCCTTCAGATCACTAGATTTGGGGTTTCCCCCAGAGATAGCAGCTTCCCCAGTGTCCTCTCTCCCTAATGGAGGCTTCGTCTGCCCTCCTGCTGAGAAGATACACTGAAAAGTGTGTGTGACAACCCCTTTCTCCCTCCACCATGTGGGGCTGCCATCCTGCTGCCCCTGCCAGGGGTCAGTTGGAACCGATGCCACCGTGGACTCTCCTGAGCCTGGCTCCTTCGGGCAGTGGGTGCCCTGTGCTCAGGGAGGCCAGCCTGGACTCAGACTGCCCAAATTCAGATCTCCGGCTCCACCACTTCCTGGCTGTGTAACCTTGGACAGGTTACTGACGTCTCTGTGCTTCCGTTTCCCGTCTGCAGAACGGGAATAACATTGTATGGGCCTGAGGGAAATAATGAGGGTCTGCAGGTACAGAGCTCAGCACAGGCCTGACACAGAGTATTTACCCAAGAAACGTGCGTTATCATTTCCAATACCACATCCTCCTCATGGTTATGAGAGCCCTGCGTCTCCCTGACCCCCCAGCCCAGGTTCATACGCACCCCGGGGCCTGAACTGCCTCCCCACCAGCAGCTCAGGACAGTGCTACCTCCGTGCAGCTCAGTCCCCAGGCAGGCAGAAACCAGGCTCTCCTCCCAGGGGAGTCATGGGGCAGGCACGGGTGCTCCTTTGCAGCCAGCCGGCAGCCAGAACATGCCGCTTCTGCTGGGGAAAGGGACCCACCCGGGCCTGACCTGGGGCTTGGGGAGTGAGGGAAGCTGGGCGGAGGGTTGGTTGCTGTTCATTCCCTCTGCCTCCAGGCTCCTGCCTTGGTGAGGCCTTGGGCTGTGCAGGCTCCTGGAGCTCCTGCCGCCCCGTGTCCCTCTGGCAGGGAGAAGAGCAGGGAGGGAGCTCGCCGCAGAGCCGATAGGGGCCAGCAGGATGGGGAAAGCAGAACTTAAAGATAAGTAGATGGTGCAGGGAGAGGGAACGTCCAGCAAATGGTTAGACAGAAATGCTTAGGAAGCCCTGAGTGGGTTGGTGTGGAGCTATGCCGTCCGCGCACACACAGAAGCCAGTGTCCCACGTGGCTCGCGAGCTGTGCCGTCACCATGAGACGCACTGGGCTTCAAAGCCTTGGGCACAAGAAAAATAGAAGGCACCTTGTCAGTGACCTCTGTGTTTGATATCAGTTACATGTTGAAAAGGTAATATTTGGGGCACATTTCCCCTGTTTCTTTTTACTTCTTAATACAAAACCAGGAAACGTTAAATTCCATATGTGGCTCCCGTGGTATTTCTCCTGGACAGTGAGCATGAAAGAGAGGCTGAATGAGAGGGTGGTGGGAGCCCACAGGTGCCGCCCCAGGTCCTAGATGCTGGGTGTCCTTGGGAGGCCCCGGAACTCCCCACTTCGGGGCTCTCGGGGAAATCTCAGGGGCAGCCCTGGCCAGAGGCTCGGGCTTTGTGCTGCCCGAGGATGGACGTGCCCAGTGTAGCCCCGAAACGAGCACTGTGGGGAATCATCAAACCATATTAAGTAGCAGTTCCGTTTAGCACTTACAAAGCTCAGAGCCTTGCCCTTTAGAAATTCACATCAAATAAGCTTCAGAGAAGCTGCGGGCGAGTTAGGGAAGCACAGGCACTGAGTTCCTGGCGCAAATGAATAATTGAGCAGCCTGGAAATACCACGGAAGACCGTTCTGTGCAGGCGGGAACTGAGGCCCTGTCACTCCTGTCGTGGCCCCCGGGGGCCAATGCGGTGTGACGCACAGCCCCCTCCCTAGCATCCTCGGGTTTTCTGCCCATGCCGTCCCATCCCCGAAAACTCCAGCCTCTGGGCCCATGCTTCCATGTCCCAGCAGCCCCAGCCCTCCGGAGACCAGCAGGGCTTTGGCCAGTAAGGCCGGCGTCCGTGTCCCCCTGAAGCAAAGCACGTCTGGACAGCTGCGCTTCTCAGGCCGAGGCCGACTTCCCGGCCAACGGGAATGTCACAGTTTCAGAGGCAACTCAAGGCTGCTCACTTAGGCTGCCCCTGTGCTGAGTGCCCTGGGGGCCGACAGACAAGAAGCCGCGGTCCCTGTCCTCCCCTGAGCAGTGTTCTAAGGCGCTGTGGGGCTAAGGGGTGTTGGCAGGGCCTTTTCCTGGACTTTGTGGACGAGGTGGCTTTATGTATCACACAGGGTCCGCACTGAATGTGCTGAGGGTGCTCCCTGGCCTTCAGCCCTGAGGCCTGCGGGGCCCAGCTCAGTGACACTCGAGAGGTTTTCTACCGTAGCAGCCAGGCCAGTGCTGGTCAGGAAAAGGGGGAGTGGGTGGGCCCCCAGCAGCCTGGCCCCTTCCTCCCGGTGTGGCTTCCAGGAAGGAGAGAAAAGGCCAGGGGAGCGGGCAGGACGTGGTTCTGAGTGTGCCGGGCGGGGTGGGTGGTGTGGGCTCGCTGGGGAGGGCTGCCGTGGCCTCAGCTCCTCGGTCTCCCCCCCAGCGCTGAGAGGGTCCCGGTCACCCTCCACCTGGATGGGATTGTGCAGGTGCTGAACTGCCACCTCAGCGACATGGCCATCGGCATGATGACCCGGATCGCCGTCCTAAAGTGGCTTTACCACCTCTACATCAAGACTCCGCGCAAGGTGAGCCCCAGAGGTCCCTCCCAGCCCGGGGCGGTTCCCGGGTCCACCTTGGTTCCAAGGGCCTGCGCCTGCATGGTAGGGCCTGGGTCATTGCAGCTCTGGAGAAACCCTGCATGCAGGGGAGTGGCAGGTGCTTGAGGAGCCGTCAGTGTCGGGGGTGGGAAGGTGGTCCGTGCAGGGGACCCTGCCCGAGCTGAGCCCAGGCCCGGAGCGAGGGAGCTCACGGCGCCCTGCTCTCCGCTCCGCAGATGTTCCGGCACACGGACAGCCTCTTCCCCATCCTCCTGCAGACGCTGTCGGATGAATCTGATGAGGTAAGTGCACAACACCCCTCCCCTGTGATGTGGCTTCCTGGCCATCCCTTTGAATGACGTGGGCTCTTGTAGCTGAGAGGTGCTTGTTTTGTTCTCTTAAAGCAACACCTAGAAAGTGCCCTGGTCCTCATACCTGGTAAGATGCCCAGGCAGAGGGAAAGCTGTGCTTGATGCCCTTTGCTTTGAGAGTAAAGACTCCTCCTCTGTTGGCACCCTGGGTCAGGGCATCTGTGAGGAAACCAGTCTGCACAGGCAGCTCGCTGGCCCAGGATGGCAGTGGAGAGTGACAACGGGGAGCATGACTGTGGGTCGGTCTGGCCTTGCTTCATTGCCTGAACTTGAGCAAGTCACGTCTCGTCGCTGCGTCTCCTTTCTCCCATGGACAGTAGGGTAGTAAGAGCACATGGGTGGTGAGAATGAAACACTTCTCGGAACATGCCTCCATGCCAGGCTGTGTGCACGCTGAGCACTGAGTGCTGGTCGTGCTGTTCATTGCAACTGGGCTCCATTTTGACCTCAGGTTTGAAGTTGGAACCTTCTGCTTTGCTTTGTTGGGGTCACCAAGAGCTGCTGGTGCAAAGGCCCAGAGTCTGGCCCAGATTTCAGGCAGCGGAGTAACCCCGAGGGGGAGCTGGCCAATGCGGGGAGCTGGGCTCTGGGTCCTTCTGCCATCTGGGGGCTCCTCCAGCCACACACCTTATCCCACATCGTTCTCGGCAGCGTTCTGTTCCGGGGAGTTGGGTAGGTGAGTCCTTTTTCAGGGGCAGGATTTGCAGCTGAGCATTGTCACTTGCCAGGGTGGCATCCCGCAGCCACCCACGCCAGCTCCAGGCTGCAGGGCAGATGCTGGCTGCTGGGCCTTCGCACCCCTCCTTCCTTCTTCCAGGCCCTGGGCAGCCGTGGGCTCCGGGCAGAGCTGTGGTCCTCCACGAGGCTGTGGGTCCTGACTACAGACTCCCACAGTGCCCACTGGGAACGTGGGAGTGGACAAGGGCTGGAGGGTGGGGGAGAGAGGGACGTGGCTCACAGCTTCCTGTGGAGTAAGCCACCTCAGTCCTCCCTGGGCCGGTACCAGGCTGTGTGGGGCACTGTGCCACGGCAACTGTCCTCAACCTCCACCTGAGCTGAAAGGAGATGCAGACAAGCAGATGTCTGCCCCTAGGTCCTCTAAGGCAGTGGTTGCCAACCAGTGGTCTGTGGACCACTGGTGGTCCATGAGGTCTGAAAGGTTGGCGACCACTGCTCTAAGGTAATGGGTGTTTCCAGAAAAATCTGAAACGGATGGTCTGGGAATCTGCCCTTGACCCCTCCTGCATGCCCACCACATACACACACACATTCAAGCAGCCACACACGTGTGCAACCACATACCCTCTCTCCCATTCCCCACCACCACTGCAGTGCGAGCCCAGGTGGACTTGGCCCCATTCTGCCTGGATTGAGAGTGACTCACTGCACAGTCACAGCCCTCATTTCAATACAAAAAGGCAGAGAAGAACTTGGCTGATTGGCTCCTTCCCTGCGATCTCACTGGAAGCAGCTGAGTCCTCAGTCTTTTAAATGGAGCTGGTTAATCCCATCCAGCCTCTGCTTGCAGTTGGTTTTGTGTGCTGAGCCTTTAGAGGGATGGGAGGAGATGCAGTCCATTAAGCAGCTCTGTTCAGGCCTCCGCTGTGGAAACTGCATTTGCTGAAGCTCCGAATGTTGTCAGAGCTCTGGGGCACATCTCGTGGGCCTTGGGCGCGGCTAGGATGGCACCTGCTCTTGGGGACAGTTGCGGAGGTGGGATGGGGTGGGGTGGGGAGGAAAGAGTCCCTGTGTTCCCTCTAGGGAATGGTTGGGACCTCGGTAAACAGTGGTGAGTCCTGATTCTGCCACATCCTGCTTCTTCACCAAAATCACATTCCTAAGCGCCCCCTGCCCAGTCTCTCTGGCGACTTTGAGGGCTTACTGGGTACTTGGCAATGGACAGCCAGCCATGAACAAGACAATGTCCCCTTCTCCTGCGATATCTAGAACAGCCCTGATATCAACTCAGAACTCCCTGGGGTTCAAGACCCTGAAGGCCATTCAGTCGAATCAAACTACAGCCAAATGGGGGTGGGGGTAGGAGTAGAGGGTGGGGGACCTTCCTATTAAAGGCTCCTGGAGTCTAACGGACCCAACAGTCCCTGCAAGGTCCTTTGTCCAGCCGGGGGCCTCAAGGCACAGCTCTTCCCACAGCTTGTATGATTCTTAATAGCAGCTTCCTGTCTGAAGCCATTACTCTGCCAGGGGCTGCTGCACCCTTCACTCGGAGCGTTGAGAGAGGCCTCAGCAATTCTCTGGGAGGGTCCTTTTTGCAGTTCAGAAAGCAAAGGCCTTGGGAGGTTAAGTAGCTTGCACACAGCTGGGACATGGTGGAGTACCCTCAGAACCAGGTCTGTTGGACTCCAAAGCCTATTCCTTCAGTCACATAACTACCATGCCTGTGTTTCACCCCATGCGGCCTGGCTACCCCTTCAGAACCAGCTGGGGAGATGGGGGGGGCTCGTATCTAATTGTATCATCCTCCTCATTTCTGGCCACTTTCTCTTGTTCTACAAGTTCTTGAGAAGAGTTCTGCTTGTTAAGGGGTGTGTATTCTGAGAAAGGTCTCCCGTTAGCCCCCAGACCCTTTGTCCACTTTTCTTATTGATTTCTAGAAGCTCTTTGTATATTGGAGACACTAGATTCATCATCTCGTTGCAAATGTTTTTCTCTCCCAGTATGATTGTGATTAACGCACGTGCTTCTCGCCCTTGGTGACAGGAGACAGCGCGTACGCAGGTGTTAATGATGCAAGAGCTGGGCTCAGGGAGGGGCGGGGTGCAGACCTAGCCCTGCCCTCGAACAGGTTCCATAGTCTCGCCAGCACCTGGCCCCGCGGGTATGTCTTGTCTGCTACTGGTCCTCCGTTCTGTCCCGGTGCCAGCTCAGTAGTACACAGCCTTCTGACTCCTCAGTTGCCTCTGTTTTCCCGTTGTTCAGGATAAGTGGCTGTTTGCTCAGTTCCGCCTGCTCCTTGCAGACATTGTCTGAAATTCCCTTTTATCAGAAAGAATTTGAAGGAGTCAGTTGATATTCTTAGCACCAGAACAGAAAACCTCCCATTAGCTAAAGATCCACTTACTTGTTTTCATGTGACAGTGTGCCCTGATTCAACAGCGTGGAATGCAGGGCACATGCTCAGAGCTTCCTACTGGATGCTGGTGGGGAGCCGGGAAGATGCAGTTGCTGGCTGCCGGGAAGATGCAGTTGCTGGCTGCCTCCCGAGCCTGAGCTATCTGAGTGAGCTCTACCCAAAAGCCCCACAAGTCCTCTCCATGTTCTGACGGTGTGGCTGGCCCGGGAGGGGGTCTCAGGTCACCCCTCACCCCCACCCCACTCCCAAGCACAGCTATCTCCACCCGCATTTAAAACCCTCAAGGTGTAACGGTGGGTTCTTGTCATTGTACATTTGTCCAAACCCACACTAGGTACACCAGGAGTCCTAATGTAAACTGTGGCTTTGCGGGGATAATGATGACATCAGTGTAGGTTAATCAGTTATATCCAGTGTGGTGGGGGATGGTGGACGGTGATAATGGGAGAGGCTATGCAGGGGCAGGTGGATGTGGGAAATTTCGGTACCTCCCGTTCAGTATTGCTGTATATCTAACTGCTCTAAGAAATAAAGACTATTTCAAACAAACAAACAAACACATGTAGCATTTTTTTTTCTTTTTCTTTTTTTAATATCAGTCTTAGGAGAGACCTGGAGGGAGGCTGGTTGCCTCTGACTGAACGTAGCGTCCAGGCAGTTGGTCTCCAGGCTGAGCTTGAATCCTAGCTCCCGCCCCTTCTTCCCAGGGAGCTTGAATCCTAGCTCCAGCCTCCTTGATCTGATAGATGGGACTGATGATGTCTACTCTTGCCTCATAGGCCCTTGTTTAAAAGGATGGTGAGCCCTAGCTTCTTTGGCTCAGTGGATAGAGCATTGGCCTGTGGACTGAAGGGTCCTGGGTTCCATTCCCGTCAAGGGCACACATCTCGGTGGCAGGCATGCCCATCCCCAACCAAGGTCATGGCTCATGTGGGCAGCAACTACTGGATGTGTCTCACATCAATGTTTCTCTCCTCTCTGTCTCTCCCTCTCTTCCACTCTCTCTTAAAAAAAATAAATAAATAAAATAAGCAAATAAAGGGATAGTGAAAGCTCCTGCCCACATGGGAACAGCCTGTCTGTCACTGCACATTCTTTAGGGAGTCGTTGGGGAATGGGCTTTTTACTGTGATGACCTCTCCCCACCCGGAGCAGGACTCATCCCGTTTACGTGAGTTGTCTAGGAAAGGTTCAGGGTCTTTTTTGTAGGTCTGACTCATTATGAAGTTTACTATTGGTGTTTCGTGGTTTTGTTGTGATTTTGAGTGGCATCCCTTTCTGGTAATATTTTCTCTGCAGCGACAGCGCAGCCTGGTGGTGAAGAGCAGGGCTGTGGGGTCTAGAGGTTCCAGAGTCCTGTCCCGGGTTCTGCCACATGTTGGTTGGCCTTGAGCAGGTGGCCTACCCTCTCCAAGCCCAGTTTCCTTACTTGAAAACCAAGAGTAATAGTGGAACCACCCTCCCAGGTGAGATCATGAATGTAAAATGCGCAACGCAGGCCCAGCACGTGCAAACAAGCAGCAAATGTTAGCCCCCTCCGGTGGAAGGGCCCAAGGGCAGGGACACTGAACTCAGGAAGATGGGCTCTGCATTGCCCCAGAGCCTTCCTGCCTTGGCTTCAGCAGCAAAAGCCGGGACAGAAGCTGGTCTTTGTCTTCAGGACCACACAGGCCCCGGGCAGATGGCCAGAGTGGGCAGGGTGTTTGGGGGCTCATCATCCATCTCCAAATCTTAGGAAAAACAAAGGCAAAACAGTGGGCAGCAGAACTGGTGCCCTTCTCCCCTTTTCCACCTGCCCCCTCCACCCCTCACTCCCGCCCCGCCCCCTGTGGCGGAGCTGCCTGGGCAGGACCAAGGCCCGCTGTCAGCAGGTTGTGTTGGCAGCATCGCAGGTGGGAAGGCTCCCAGCACCGCTCGCCTGGGGAAAGGAGGAGGGATGACGTCATTGGCGGAGCACCGCATCAGGGCCTCTTGCTGCCACACCCGTGCTCAGAAGCAAAACCTTCTGATTCCATTGAGATCCAGAGGGCACACCTCCCCAGACTTTGCTCAGCACCTCAGAACTGGGGTGCCCTTAACACTTACAGCAGATGTTTCCAGCCTAGAAGAAGCACCCTCTCTCTCCCTAGGTTCAGAGCAACCATAGAGAGAATTGCTGATGGGAGTTGATAGCCTATGTGACTGGTATAGAAGCGGGGGGGTGGGCGGGATGAGAACCCTGGAAATTTGGAGGGTAGGATTGTGAGGGCGTTATTTGTGGCAGTGCTAGAGTTTCCAGCTCAGCAGCCTGCTAACTGCAGGAGAGCAAGGCTGGGCTGCAGCCATGACTTAGGAGTCTGGGTTAGGGGGTAGGAATAAGGAGTGATTTGAGGCACCTCACAAAAGTACCATGTACACCCCAGCAGGAGCGACGTGTCCTGTCCAGGGCAGGCCTGGGACTTTCCCGTCCTCAGTCCCATGGAACATCTCACAAGTGCCCTGGGCCAGCACTGCTCCAGCCCTGGCTGAATCCTGAGAAGAGGGGCCATCAGCTCTGCTCTTTGGTGTAAAATTCAGCCCGTTACCCACTGTGCTCAGGGCGCTCGACCCCTCACCTGCAGGGGGGCTGCAGGGAACAGGCAGGGATGGATTTGAGGGGCGGTTTGGGGGAGCGGGTAAGGGCTTCATCTGTTCTCATGGTCCAGGTCCCAGGAGAAGTGGGCAGAACTGAAGGGCTTCTCAAACCTCTCACAGGAGAGCTCACCAGGGCCCGAGAGAGAAACAGGAGGAGACTCGTGTTAGGGGCCAGCAGGGTGGCTGGCGCTGTGCTGTGACACCATGCTCACTCTGCCACCCTGACTGGCAGCCTGGGCCCAGCCCCCGGGGCAGACCAGGGCACTGCCTTTGGCTCCCTGTCTCAGACCTGTCATCATGTCCCTTGACTTTCCTTCTCCAAAGAACCCTGTCATTTCGGTCTGGTGTGTGGTCAGCTGGGCCCAGGGGCATTTAGTGAGACAGCAGGGACTCGGCATGGGCTCCCGCGGGAGGAGGCCCCAGGCCTGAGTGCGCGCTGTGGGGAGGGGCTGAGAAGGCTCCGAGTCCCCACACGCTCCTCTCCTGACTCGGGTTCCAAGGTGACTGGGCTGCGCTCTCCTGTCCCAGAGGGAGGGCTGCTGTTGGAAATCGGCCATCCCTCATGTCTGCCCAGAAATGGGGGCTCCACCTCATTAGCGCCCCTTCGCTGGAGGGCGGCTTTGAGAGCCCATGACAGCCCACCCAACACCCCCACCCTGGCCCCGTTCGGAAACCGTGGTGGGTGCTGTGTGTCGGACCCCACGTGTCCGTGGGAGGGGCCTGGGACGAGGAGAGGGCGAAAACCCAAGTTTATGAGGTGGCTGTGCTGTTTGGGGCATTGCATCTCGTGTCTTAATGAGCCTGCGGCGGCCCGGGGTGGGTTTAATTCTCCCCAGTGTGACATAAAAGGAAACGCAGGCGTGAGGAGGGAACTTGCCAAGGTCACACCGGCAGGAGCCAGAATTGGCAGCCGCCGTCTGTCTGATTCCAGAACATCTAAAGCCCCACACGGGGTGTGCCCGCACTGCAGTGCCACGGCCTGGCGGGTGGGGGCACCGCTTTATCCGGGCCGCGCCTCCCACCGTGCCGGTCAGCGTTTCGTCCTTGACAGAGCAACATTCTGGTCGCACCTTTTCTCTGAGCGGTTGACCGTGACCTGTCCGGAGACTGCCCTGGGCTGTGCGCTGACCCAGGGCCCCCAGCTCCCACCCGTCCCGTCCAGGAGGGGGCCCGTGGCCGGGACGCAGAGAGGGTGTGGGAAGCGGCCTGCGGGGAGCAGGAGCACACTGCCCTGCTCTGCGGGACCAGCAAGCCCACGGCATCTCCTCACCTCGGTTTTCGTCCCTGAAATTCGGTTGGACTGGATTGTGTCAGCCCCATCCAGCTCCAGCTCTGCGTGGTCCTGACCCCGCTCCCCGGAATACTAATGCGGCTGCTCAGAGGTGGACAGTCTTCCGGAAGAATGGGGCTTGTTTTTCCTCCTCGGATCCTCGCCTCGGTGTTTGTTCCGCTCCCATTTCCATTCCATCCACTCTCCAGAACAAATCAAAACAACCCCCAGCTCCGAAGATTTCTTTCCCCTCAGATGGCATGACTGGGTCAGATGCCAGCCCAGAGAGAGAGCCGAGGGGTGGATGTCAGAGCCCAGAACTTGGTTCCTCTTGCCAGCGGCACCCCCCCGGCCCCCAAGGTGGGGAACAAGCTGGGCCCCACGGGATCTTCCCGAACAAGAGAGGCATAGACCCGTTCCTGCTGCACCCCCCGCGGTCCCGCCAGAGACAACGGAGCTCCTGTCACTCAGTTCTCCCTGTGGCTGACCTGTGGCAAGGAAGAGATTAGGACCCCAGTCACGGGCCCCAGAGACGCCAGGCCCCCACCGCCAGCAGAGAGGCACTGGCACTCACCACTAGGGGTCCTAGGAGGACTAAGCCCAGCAGGGTAACTGCCCCTGGCCAGAGGGACTCTGCTCCGTGTATCTGCACTTTGCTGCACTTTGCGTCCTCGGTGCCCCACCTCAGCCACCCTCGAGCTGGCCTGGCAGCGTTCACTCCGGGATGGCAGGTCTGTGTGCCGGGTGTGGTTTACGTTTATTCTGTCTGGATCCCTTCCAGTGATGTGCAAGTAAGGACCCAGAGCCAGCACAGCAACTGGCTGAAGTGAGTTGTGCTGGGGGGGAACCTGCTGCCTGGCCCGCGCCCCCCCCCCCCCGGCTCCTGACCACAGAGGAGGGACTGAGTTCTTCCCCATCAGCACAAGAGCGAGGCCACGAAGGGGAGCTGAGCAGAAGCCCCACGGCAGAGCCACCCAACCAGGGCTGCCAGCAGAATCCCTGGAGCTTTTGAAAATGCAGCTGCTCGGGCCTCAGCCCAGACCTCCTGACCTCCCTCAGGTGGGCCTGCTGCCTGGGCGCTGGCCCTTTCCACAGTCCACCTCCCCGCCTCCGCCCTCCTGCTGGGACCGTGGTTCTCGTGCACAACTCCGGAGGGGAACCGCCGGGAGGGACCAGCGTTAGGATCCTGCTCTCAGCCCTGATGCCCTCCCTCCACAGGCCTCAGAGCAGCCAGGCCAGGACCCCGTTTTCACCCTGTGCTCTAATCTGTGTTCGTGGCATCTTCAGAAACCAAAATTTCTCCCAAGATGCAGTCAGTTTTTCCCCTCTTGAGATGGCCTCAGCTGAGTCAGCTGAATTTCCCTGACGGCGTCCTGCTGGCAGCTCACAGAGCCCAGAGAGGCTGCGATGAGGCCGTCCCCCCGCTGCTCACAGGAAGAGCCGCCCCCAGCGCTCGCTTCCTCCACACCAGCCCCTGTGCTGGGCTTCACTGAGCATACGTGGTCCTGGCTCATCTCTGTCGTGTTCCCCGCTTTACCCAAGAGGAAACCGGGCTCAGAGAAGTGAAGTAACTTGGTCAAGAGCTCAGCTCAGATGCTCCATGAAACCATGTTTGTCACGCACACACCCCCACTCCTCCTGCGCATGTGTCGGAAGTCCCCTGTGCATTCTCTTAGCCCTCATCTCACTCTGGGGACAGGCTGTGTCCAGCACCTAGCAGGCACTCGGAGACATTTATGAGAAAGTGAACAACTAGGAGGGGGGGAGGGTGGAGAGCTGATCCCACTCGGCCTGCCCCGCTCCCCTGTGCCCTCCTGCTGGGACCTGGACATGCCGAGCAGACAAGAAGCTGGGCCGGAGAAGAGCCTGCCTCCTTGGCCGGCCGGGGCTCAGTGTAGCAAGTGCACGGGGTTAAGCAGAGACCTGGAGGCAGGCAGGACACCAGGGAGCTTTGCTGTTCTCCTGGTTGCCATGGACCGGTGCCCTGGAAACAGCTGGCCCCTCGGCTCATCGCCTGGTAACCGAGCCGTAACAGTGCCTGCGCTGCTCCAGTGCTGCCCTGGGCACAGCAGGCCCTTCCCCATCCCTGCCTGGCTCCTGGGGAGAACCATAGCCCTGGGGGCAGTGATTGGCATCAGCAGGAAGGAGACCCTAGGGGTGGGGGGGTGGGGGGGAAAGGGGAGTTGGTGTGTGGGGGGTGTTTTAAGCTGCCAGAACCCACACTGTTGGTAGAACTTAGCAGTAAGATTTAGGTGTGGGCCTTTTACATATTTTTGCATATATGGCACAGAACTAGGGAAGGATTTCAGTTTATTAAAAATGAAAAAGAAGAGAGAGAGAGAGAGAGGAAGGAGTTGGAGGCCCCACAGCTTCCGTGCCTCTGCCCTTACTCTCAGCTCGGCTTCCAAGATTCAGGAGCGGCCCGGCCTGACCCAGATCTCAGGCTCCGCGCCCACTGCTCTGGGAGGAAGCATCAGTTCAGCCTGAGTTCACTCTCCGGCCAGCACCTAGCGTGTCCCTTGGAAGCACTGTTGCAGCATCCTCCTGGCCGGGAGTGGAGAGGGCCCGGCTTGGGGATTTCCTTCGCTCCTCACGGCTGGGAGGCTGAGCCAGGGGACATCCGGGGCACAAGCCACACTCTGGACCAAAGTTTCTTAGAGATAGTGAGTAGCGTGAAGTGGGCGGCCTCTCTGACCATCCCCGTGGCAGAGCATCTTCCATCTCCTGTGGGTCAGCAGGTACTTATCCAGCACCTGCCGATGCCTCCACCAGGGACCTCATGGTCAGGAGACCGCGTGGGAGGCGAGGATGGGCCTCCAGGCCTAAGGGCCTGGCTGTGCACAGCTCTGGGTCTCCAGCCGTTCCTGCATAGTGCAGGAGCAGGCAGCACCGAGGGGGCAGAGAAGGGACCTCCTACCAGGAGGGGTTTTCCAGGGCTGGTCTGTGGACGAGGTGCTGGGACAGGGAGTGCCTGGGCGGACCATTAAGAGAAGGAAAGGAAACAGCCACCATCCCTGCCATGGCCCCATCCCGATGGCTCCTCTCTCACCGAAAGGTGCCCTTTGCTGGCGTCGCGTCGCCTCCTACAGGAAGGGCTTTCTCGGGAATGCCCTGCTCCCTCTTGTTGGCTCCCCAAGCCCTAGTGGGTATGAACCCCGCACCACCTCCTCTGCGGCCTTCCCCTCAGAGTTGCTTTGTCAGATGTTTTGCACACCCAGTTGCCACTGACCCTTTCACTCCACTCCAGGATGAGGGACCAGCTGATGTGCCTTCCCCAGCCCCCAGCCTCTCCCCCCGCCCCGCCTGTTGCCATGGTAATGGCAGGCACTCCTGTTCCTGCAGAATATTGCTTTCTTATAACCTCTCTCTCCCTTCCTCTCCCCCCCCCCACCACTTCTTTCTCTCACACAAAAAGAAAGCACAAGTGTTTTATATTCATTTTGCAAAAAGCTGTGTAGCGCATACTAATTGGCGTGGCTTCCTCCCGCTTGAGCCTTTCCCGTTCTCGGAGCCAGGATTACAGGCCAGGCCGGCATGGGCCCAGCCGCTGCTGGGGAAGGAGGGCCAGCCTGGTTTCAGAGGCCAAGCAGCCGTCTGTGGCCCAGGGCCTCTCGCCCAGGTCTTAAGCAGGTGCCTCGTAAGCATGGCTGCTGAGGTCACCCTGTCCTTGTCCTAGAGCTTCCTGTGGGGTCCGCAGGGGGTGGAGCACCAAATCTGGACACACAGACTCAAAGCCACGTCCGGCTGGAGGGTTGTCCCTCGGTTGCCCGGTCCCAGGGCCCCTGTTGGCATCACCTCCCAAGGCCTTCCCTCCATTAGGGGCCTCCTGGCTGCTGAAGCAGAGCCTTGGCTTCAGCCTCAGAAGTGTGGATCTGAAGCATCAGGTTCAGCCCCTGGGCTGAGTGGGGTTTGCTGGTCAGCTGGGGGAGGGAGGGCCAGCGATCCTGGCTGTCAGAGAGCCACCGTGCAGCCCCAGAGTGGCACCCCAGCTTCCCTCCTCAAGGCATCCCTTGCCCTCCATTTTGACAGCTCCTTCCCCTCCTTGCCTGTAGGAGGCTGGGGGTCTGAAAGAGCGGTGTGTGTGTATGTGTGAGACACACCACCACACGTGGTGTGACCCCAAGCTGGGCTGTCTGAGGACCAGAGATAAATTTTTTGATATGTAAGCACGGGGAGTGGCTGGGATTGCTGCAGGAACCTGTAGGTAACATTTCCGGCTTTAATTGTACAATTGAAGTGTAATTTGCATGCATTTGCCGTTCAGTGTTAAACTTCCTAAAATAAGAAAATTCGCAGTGTGAAATATGCAGCGTTGCTGGCTGCACTCCCCAGAGGGGCCGGAGGAGGTGGTGCAGAGACACGCAATGCAGATCCCCTGGGGGAGAGGGGAGTGAGGTCTGCAGCCCTCATGTGTGCACCGCCGTCCCAGCCCGTCCCTAGGCCAGGACTGGCTCACTTGCTGCATTTGATGGCCGGCCCCGCGGAAGCTGAATGCCCCTGTGCACCAGCTCCGCTGCCCTGGGAGACGGGACCTGTGGAAGGAGGGGTGCAGTGGGGCTGGCAGGTGCCAGGAGATGTAAAGACACAGAGGTTACCCCTAGACCCTCTTGGCCCCCTTGTGAGTCCGAATCCGGCGTGAGATCATGGGGTCAGTGAGGGTTCCCCCCTCAGGCCATGGGCTCAGCAAGAGCAGATTACTCAACAAGTACCACTGGATTGGGAATCGGGGTGTTTCTTCAGGATTTTGACTTGGGGTGTTTTTTGAGGTAGAATCCACATACCATAAAATCACCCTTTTAAAGGATGCAGCCCAGCGTTGTCTACTGCATGAGTATACATTGTGCAACCATCACCGCTAATCCTAGAACATGTTCATCATCCCAGAAAGGAACTCATTAGCAGTCACTCCCTGTGTCTCCCTCCTCCTGCCTCTGGCAACCTCTAATCTCCTTTCTGTCTCTGTGGATTCGCCTGTTCTGGACATTTCGCATAAATGGAATCATCGTACAGGATGTGACTTGCACATCTGGCTTCTCTCACTCAGCAAAGTTTTTTGAGGTTCGTCCGTGTTGGGGGTGTATCAGAACTTCATTCCTTAATATCGCCAGATAGCATTCCCCGGCGTGGATATCGGGGTATCAGTCAGCGGACGTTTAGGCTGTTCCCGCTTCCCGGCTGTGATGGGTGCTGCTCCGGCTGTGATGGGTGCTCCTTTGGAAGCTTGTCTGAGGACGTGTTTTCAGCCCTATTGGGAGTAACCAGGTTTCACTCTCGGAGGCACAGTTGGCCCGCTTCTTGCCTCGCTGTTTGATTTGGACAAGTCACTCCCCTACCTGGACTCCCTGGTCTCCTTTCGCCTCCCTGACGTTTACACGGCGACGTGCTTATATAGTCGAGCGTCCTAGTGCACATCCTGCGAGGTGGGGCCCTCACGGCTCTGCTGTCTGTCCCCACATCTCACCCTCCGTGTCCTTCCTGCCCCTGCTGGAGCAGAAAGCCCTCTGGGGGCCTCCCTCGATGGCCGCAGAGGGCTGGGCCTTGCTGCTTCTGGACCGAATCCTACCCAGGCGCTGGGCCTGGGCACCCGGCAGGCAGCCCTTGCTCCTGCCATCCGTCTGGACTGCTTAGCGGCCACACTTCTCATGGGTGCGTTCTCTGCAGGCCCAACGGTCAGACTTCCAAATGTGCAGAAGGGCAGGGGTACAGGCTGCCTGCGGGCACTGGGTGGGGCAGGTCTGACTCACCTGCAGCCCCAGCACCTAGCACAGCACACGGGAGGGAAGTTTAACACCAAAAGCCGGCCTCCAGGCCTCAGATCGAGCTTCCTTCCTGCCGTCGCTCCTGCCCACTGCCTGTGTTCTCTTCAGTTCGGTCCTTCGGAGAACGTTTTGGGCCCCGTCATAGCCATAGTCTTGGCCACTCTCTCAGGCCTGTCGCCCTCTGCAGACCCCTCCCTGCCTCCTGGAGGAGGCTCTGTCTCCAGCCACTGCTGCCTGTGGAGGTCCTTGTCCCTCATCCTCTGCTTTTCTCCCCAGGTTATCCTGAAGGATCTGGAGGTGCTGGCAGAAATCGCCTCCTCCCCTGCAGGCCAGACAGAGGACCCAGGCCCCCTCGATGGCCCTGACCTCCGGGCCAGCCACTCCGAGCCTCAGGTGCCCACCCCTGGCAGAGCCGGCCTGCTGAGCACTCCCAGTAAGTATTCCCCTGGTGCGTCCCGCCTCGGGGACCCTGGGAACACCGGCGCTTGGTCTCGTCCCGGGCTGGGCCATCCTCGGGGCTGTCCCTCTCGAGCCTGGGAGTTGTGCCAGGGTGTGAGGGTCAGGGACGGCCATTGTCCAGGAGGCAGGTGGGCCTTACCATGCTGCCGCCTCCTGGCTCCCACTGCAGCCCCCGTAAGAGACGCTTAGTCCCTGCTCCTCACCTCCCTGCACCTTTCGTCCTGTGAGCCACTGGCTTAATGTGAAACCGTCTGAGTCAGCCAATGGCTTCTCCCTGGGGCAGCATCTCCCTGGTCAGGAGTCAAGGAGCTCTGGAGTTGGAGCTCACAGGTGGGAGACTAGGCAGCCATTTCCTTCCTCACCGAGAGGCTAAAAATAGCTCTCAACATGGCAGGCAGCCCAGGCAAGAGACAGTGTAATTCAAACAGCATGTTTCCGGGAGTGCTTGGCCATGAAGGTGGCGTGGCGTCCCTGGTGCTCCCCCTTGGAGCTCCTTCCAGACACCAGGTGGCCCTTCTCCCAGGCCAGGGCTCCTCCCAGCACCCCCCTCCCAGGCAGACACCAGTTCCCTCCAGGGGTGCGAGTCCGTGGGAAAGCGCCCAGCGGGCCGTGGGTGTTTGCCTGGGGTCTCTGCCCCCTGAGCGGCTCCAGGTCCTAGTCAGCCCTGCTCTGGTGCAGAAGCCAAGTGTCAGATACCTTTGGGGCCCATCGGCGGCAGCTCCCCTCCTGCAGCCCCACCACCTGGAGCACCTGCAGGCCTGTCTGCGCAGGGCTGTGAGGTCGTCACGGAGACCGCGCATGAAAGGGTCTCCCGGTGACACTTAGCATCAAGCCCCACCCTGTCCTTGCAGCAGGGTGTCCCATAGGACCCCAGGCTCTCGGCTGCCACCGCTGCACACGCTCTGCCTGCAGCTGGTGCCAAGTCCCAGCTGTCCCTGTAAAGTAAGGAAGGAGTGAGGGGCTAGCGCTAGGCCAGCTTCCTTCTCGTTTCCTTGCCAAGGAGCCGGTTTCCTCTGGGCAGTCAGAGGCCACAGTGAGGGAGGCACCCACATCCTATTCGGGACCCGTGCTGTGGTTCCCACCCTCTGTCCCACAGCCTAGGACTCCGCTCTTCATCCTTTGTCTTCATGTCAGCACTTGAGGGTCAGCCTGAAGTCCCAGGACCGCTGGCAGGAATGCCACAGGCTGAGTGAGGGTAGAGCCTCGTGAGAGGGGAGGACCACAGGCTCCTCCTTGGAGAGGGCGGGCCTGGAGGGTGGGGACGGGCCGGCAGTGGCACCTGACTACCAGGAGGAAGCGCCGCGGGGCCCCGGCCAGCCTCATCCCTTGTGGGAGCATCGCTCTCCCTGGTGGGAGAAGCGGAAAGCTGAGGCAGCGCAGCCCCGGGCAGGGAGGACACCTTGACCTCCCACAACTGTGCTCCCTCCTCAGGATGGCCTTTATCTCCCTCCCTGGCACAAAGAAGTGCCACCGGAGTCCTGCAGGCCAGTGTGCACCCAGGGTCTGCTGGCCCGGCTCATCATGACTGAAGTGCTTACTTGCTGGTGGAGGGATGGGCCAGAAAAACAGCTGTGAGGGGCCCAGGTCACTCTGGAAATTCCAGGAGAAGGCCCTGTGGGAGCAAGGGCCGGGGGGTACTTGGATGGCAAAGCACTCAACTCCAGCTCCTGGGTGGGCCACTGATGAGTCTCAGGCCGTAGTCTCAGCAAGGCTGTAGGACCGCTCACATCAGCCAGGGGCTCACCCGGATGCATAGACAAACCAAGTGAGCCCGACGGGAGGGAGTTCCATCCCGGGAAGAACACCAAGGAAGTGCTGCAGCCAACAGTGCTTCCTGCTGCGTGGAGTCACAGCACCGAGGGCCACATGCGCTCAGCCTGAGGCTCGTGCACTTCAAGGAGCGGGGACCACCTCTGCACGTGCGTCCGCAGCTGGCACGAGATTTTTCAAATGGGTCCGTGATTTTATTTATTTTTTTAAAATATATTTTATTAATTTTACACAGAGAGGAATTGAGAGGGATAGAGAGTTAGAAACGTCAATGAGAGAGAAACATCGACCAGCTGCCTCTTGCACACCCCCCACTGGGGATGTGCCCGCAACCAAGGTACGAGCCCTTGACCGGAATCGAACCTGGGACCTTTCAGTCCACAGGCCGACGCTCTAGCCACTGAGCCAAACCGGTTTTGGCGGGTCCGTGATTTTAAAAGGTCAAGTTCACAGCGGTAATAGAAGAGCAGGGGAAGCCAGAGCTGGGCGCAGCCGCCTTAGGGAGGGCACGCAGCAGGCCCTCGTTGTTGAGGGCAGCTGTTAGGTCTGAAAGCGCTCCGCAGGCTGCTCTTTGTCGAGTTGCTTTTAAGGCGCGCAGCAAGGAGGGGCATTCTGTTTCCACCTGGCTGTGCACATGGGCAGTGGCCACAAGGCCAGACCCTCCTGTTTGGGTTCTGCTTTCCTCTGGCTCTCCCAGGGCACAGCTCTGAGAACTCGCAGGCTGCACTGCCACATCACTTTAGGATAGATCCTCCCACTCCATAAAAGAACTTTCTGGAAAGCCAAGGAGGCAGGGAACCTAGCAAAGATGAAATCAGTGGTGTTTCTAGGGAATCGAATGGCCTGCCTGGGTGTTGGGTCCAGAAACTCAGATGGTGCGGATTGAGGGGGGCGGGGACATCGCACGCCTGGATGGGGCTGTGTTGGCCTGAGTGTGTGCAGCAGGGTCCCCGGGGACGCAAGGCAGAGCTGCCGCACGGGATTTTCCTCTCGCCGTCCCAGTGTAAACATCTCCCTCCTGTGCGGAGCTGTGTGGGCTGAGGCCGTGGTGTTGCTTCTCGCACGCCCCCTTCGTTCCTGACCTTTGCAGAGGCCCCGGCGGGGAAGAGGGAGCCAGTGGAGGGACACGGTCTCCCTGTCTCCCTGGGACTGATTTGGTGAAATGAAACAAACAACCCTGGTGACTCCTGTGACTTGGCAACTCCTGGGCCTTCTCTGCCTATCTCTACTCGGGGGGACGATGCTGAGCCCCCCTCAGGCCGACCCAGGGCCTGACCCTGAGCCTGCACAGAAGGCGCGGCAGGAGCAGGCGGCTCCGGGGCCGCTGTCCTGTTAGAGACAGGCCTGGCCGGCCCGGGGCTTGGACATCCCAGCTGCGGAGGGGAGCCGCCTGCCAAGCACAGCAGCCGTGTGGCAATCTGGGGCCGGAGGTCACCTCGGGACTGCTGTCTACCCCTAAAGCCCAGTTTCCCCTGTCCTCCCCCCTGGCCCCGGGCCCATCCTCGGTGGGATAAAACTGCTTACAGCAGGGCTCTCCGGTCCAAGGTGGAGCATGACCCCAGCTCTAAGAACATGGACAAACATGGAATGTTCTGCTTCTGTTTTGTTCCTTATAAGTCCAGGCTGGTGTGGCCAACAGCAGAAAGAAGTTCTAGAAAAAACCTAGAAAGCAATCCCTGGGCGCTTTTCCCAGTAACTACTGTGACTGTGAAGTGTGGAGCTCTCGTGAGGACCAGGCTGCTCTGCGCGCTCCCCGAGAGACCACCGCTGCCGTCACTGCGACCGGCAGGTGCCGCCCCAGGGCCTCGCCGGAGCCCGCTCTCTGCCCCCCACGCTCGGGAGCCCCCGTGAGCCCCAGCCTTGCCCAGCGCTGGACTCTTCCACTGCCCGAGGGAGGAGCAGAGCAATGGCAGCCAGGCCGGCAGTCTCCTATGGGTACGGGGTCGTGACCCCAATCTGACAGTTCTTAGCGGGGGCCCTCTTAGCAGTGACTTCAGAGACACCACTCCGGCCCCAGGTGACCTCTTGCGCCTCTTCCTCCATCTCCTGCAGCCACACCAGACAGGATCCCAGCCCCCAAGAGCCTTCTTCCCACACTCTGTGTTCAGGCGCCGGGGCTGGGAAGATCTGGGTTCACAGTCCATCTGTGCCCGGGGCAAGTGTCCTGCCTCGGTGCCCCCCCTCCCTCCTCCGTTAATGGGGCGATGGGGCTTTATGAGCTCGTGTGTGGAAGGCGCTAAGACCATGTGAGTGCTGCCTCTGCTTTGGTCCTTGTTACGGCGCTCAGATGCTCTCCTCTGTGGGGCTTTCAGGAGAACCGGGGCCAGGTTCTGCCCTCCCACCCATCACTGAGTGCATGGTGCTGGGGGGTCACATCTGTTTCCCTCCCGGCCATGACCTCTTGGACCTGGTTTCTCAAGGTGCAGGCTCTGCAGACTCAGCCTCGCCTGGAAGGTCATCAGAAATGGAGGCACTAGGGCCCACCCTAGACTCAGAGTCGCATTTTGTCAGGATCACAGGGGCCTTGTGTGCTCCCCACAGTCAGAGGAGCGCCAGCTCAGCCCGCAGGTCCGTGGTGCTCACCTCTGAACCCCGTCGGTGCTGCCTTTCAGAGCCATTATAATGGGGGCACCAGAGCTGGGTCTGAGGCTCACCTAGCACCACTGCCCAGGCCTTTACTGGCCACCAGATGGAGAGCCCGGGCCCCTCCTCCCCAGGCCCATTGCTGCCGACAGTCCGAGGGCCCTTCCCCCTTCCCGCCTCCAGCACTGCCCGCGGCCCTGCGGCTCTCCCTGGAGCAGCCCTCTCCGCTGCCATATCTGCTTCTGGTTCCTCTCGGACCCGCTGGGGCCCATTAGCTTATCTCTCGCTCTGAACCAGGCAGCTGGAAACCTCCTGGATTTGGGCGGCTGCCCAGGGCAGAAGGCTCCCTGACCTCGTCCGGGCTCGCCCCCAGATTGCGCGGGCTCCACAGCCCCCGAGACCCTGTTTCACAAGAGCCCGTGGCCTCCCTCTCTCCCAGGGAAGCCAGCCCCTCCCCAGCTTGACCCCCTTGATTCCAAACCAGCCTCCCAACCCCACAGCCCCCTCCTCTGAGCACTTCCTGTGCCAGGAACCGTTAAGCCCCTTCTCCCTGTGAGGCTCACAGACAGGAACCGCCACCCTGGGAAAGGTGTCACTTCCTGAGACTGCCTGCCAGTTAGCAACAGGGCCTGGGTCTCCCCTGAGTCCCCTGGCCCTTCCCCGCATCCTCAGGGCGGGGGACCCGCTCCCATGGAGGGGCCGGGGGGAGCCAGACTGGAGGGTGGGAGTGGAGCAGGACCCCGCTGGGCCTGGGCTGAGCGGCCAATGTTTTCCCATCTGGTTTTGTTGAACTGTAACTCACGTTGTGTATTGAGGCCAGAGCTATTTTTATCCCGACATGTGAGGCTCCTTCACGTCATAGCCACAAAACTCAATCCAAAACATCCCAGGGAAGGTTGTTTGTGAGCCGTTCTGCAGATTCTCATGTCGCCACATCAGGTTTCACTTAGCAACATCTGCGGGGCCGGCTCCCCAGCCGCCCACCCCACCGGCCGGGTTCTGTGTACCGAGCGCTCCCGGCAGCATCTGTCTGCCCCTGGGCCGGCGGCCGGCAGTGCGCTTCCTGCCAGAGCCTGCTCCTCCGGACCAGAAAGGCAAGGCGGGCGGGCGACATTCGGCTGCGGGACTGGTCCTCAGCGGGATTCGGGAACGAAACTCCTCAGCCCCCCAACGGGCACCTCACTCCTAAGACCCCCCCGGGCGGGTTGTTCTCTCTCCCCTCTTCCTGCGTCCCCAGCCAGACGGCTGCTCCTCCTCTCTGAGCCTGGAAGACCGCGCCCTCCAGGGCACCTGAGTAAAAGCCTCTTCGCCCTCAGCAGAGCCTCAGCCCAGGGGAGGGAGTGCGGAGAGCAAGAGCCAGAGTGGGCGAAGTGGCCGTGGAGGGAGGCGCTGAGAGCTCCCGCCATGAGCTCGTGGAGAGAGGCTGCCACGCCCTGCGGGAGCCTGGGGTGGGTCTGTGTCTTCTCCCCCATCTCCTCCTCCTGTGCTGCAGCAGCCCTGCCTGAGAAGCTCTTAGTTCCACCTCCAGCCACCAGGGCCTGAGGGCCAGGGAGGGCGGAAAAGTGACCAGTGGGCCGGCGGGAGGCCGAGGCTGGGAGATGAGGCCCACACCCCGCCCGCGGTGAGCACCGAGACGGGCCCAGCCTTGACCAGCCCACCCAGAAAGTGTCCCCCACCCCGCCCTCACCCCGAGGCCTGCCTGCCCACACATGTCTGCAGTTGGGATGGATCTCGCTGAGCTTTACGGGCTCCTGCTCTCTCCTGTAAAGGCTTCGCCTCCGAGGGCAGTGGCCCCGACCAGAGTCCCTCTGGCACGTGGGAGCCTGAAGGGCAGAAGGCTCCACCCCGGAGCTGGAGGCCCAAGCAGGCCAGGCCCGGACAGCTCCCCCAAAGCTCCCCCACACCCTGGCCTCCCGCCAGCCAAGTCTCCGGGAAGGTGGCAGCCCTGCGCTTTGTAGTCTTAAGTGGTGGGAGGCCGAGCCCCACAGGCTGCACCGCGAGAAGGCGAGTCCCCGCCGGCTTCCCGGCTTCTCGGTGATAGGGCTCCGCCCCCCACCTCCCACTAAGGGCCGCAGCCCCAGGGCCATCGCGCAGCCTGGACTTAGGGAGTTGCTGGTGTGGCCCATTGGGGAGCTTTGGCTAGGAGACCTGGGAATGTGTCCAGAGCAGCCCCATGCTTTCTCTCCTGCCGTCTGTGGTCAGCCTGTCGGCCGCGAGGTCTCCCTCCCTGAATGTGGGTTGGTTAGGGTCACAGGTGAGCCCCTCTCCTCCTTGAAGCCTCCCCCCCTCCCAGTTCTGCAGTCTCCCCGCTTCGAGACAGTCTGGACTCTCCTCCAGCCCTCCGCCATTCGCTCTGAGGCTCAGCGGGCAGAACAACGTTCAGTATCTGGGTTGTGGCATGTTTGCTGATAGCTGCCCCTATTTATTGGACCGTGAGTCAGGCTCCAGGCCCAGCACATTACATGTTTTGTCCCATTTAATAGGGGTTCTTGTTGCCCCCACTCTACAGGTGGGGAAGCTGAGGCTTAGATTTGGCCGTGGCTGCACAGCCAGTTAGTGGAAGAGTGAACATCTGACCTGAACTCGGGTCCGATGGACGCCCAAGCTGAGCACTTCAATGCCGTACTCAGTGCTCCCCACTGCCCCTCTGAGGCCAGAATAGCCATCACCTCTCCCCAGTGCCTGCCCAAGACACCCTGCCCCCGGGGAACGGAGACTGTGGCCCCAGTTGGGGAGGATTTCTTTATGGCTTTTTGTCTGTGTTGGTCCCTTTGTCCTTCGGAATGCTTGGGAGCCTACATGGCACTAGGCCTAGAATTGGGGTGGAACGGGAGTGCACATACAGAAGCAAGAAGGGGACAGGGACATCACAAACGAGCGCCCAGTGAGCTTGTCCACACCCACCTCCACTGAGCGAGGGGGTGGCCCAGCCTCCAAGCCAGGCCATCGCGGGCAGCCCAATTCATAGCCTCCGTGTGGGGAATGAGGAGGGGCCGAGAGGCAGCTGGGGCGCCTCAACAGCTGTACCTGCAGCCACCTCCTCAGAGATCAACTCCATCTGGGCCTGGGGTAACACGATCTGTAAGAATGTGACACTTGATTCTGCAAACAGCCCCGCGGGGCCAGGGCGCAGAGACTGTTTGCCATTCCAGAGTCACCCAGGATCTCCCGGGCCAGGCTGTTCCGGGCAGGAGCCCAGAACAACACACTGCAAACAAGTCCAGTGAGGCCCACGCTTGAGCTGAGCTTCTCACGCGGCCCTACCTGGGGCGGCAGAGCTGTCTAGGTGGTTCTGAGGAGAGGACCATGCTTTGAAGGTGTGGCTCCTGATAAGAAACCCTTCCACAGTAATTCACAGGCTGCATTTCCAGTTCCCACCACTTGCCCAGAAGCACCAGGGGAAAGATGTAAGGGAAGTCTGAGCTCAGCAAAAAGACAGCTTACAGGGAGAAGGTTGGACTGGCCGTAGCACCTGATGACGTCACCACTGGGAGCCCCTCTGCGGGCTCGCCTCCAGTGCCCGGGGTGGTTCCTGCTTGTGCTCTGGGCTGAGCCTCCTAGGAACTCGATTCCCAGTCATCCCCACATCATGCCCGTTTCACGCTGGTGTGTGGCCATCCTCGCCCTGGTCTGGGGAGGAAGCCATGATGGCCAGAGAGAGGCCAGCCTGGAACGTGATGGCCCAGATCCTCGTCAGCCGCGGCCTCCGCCCGCCGCCTCCCTCAGTGCCAGACTCCAGCTGAAGCTGAACCAGTTCTGAGTACCTAACGTCGTGTGGTGATTATAGTTAATAATACTGTGTTATATACTTGAAAGTTGCTAAGAGTAGATCTTAAATGTTCTCACCACAAAAAAGGATGGTAATTATATGAAGTGGTGGGAGTGTTAGCTAATGCTATGGTTGTAAGCATTTTGCAATATATAAGTGTACCAAATCAACAGCCGCACAGTAAACGTACACGGTGTTACGTGTCAATTTCATCCCGATAAAGCTGAAAAAAATTAAAATACAAAAAATGAATAAAGCATCTACAAAAACTTTTTAAATACGGGACAACTGGATATTCATCCACATGCAAAAAGATATTAACTTGGACTCCTTAAAAAAAAATTTTTTTTTTACAAGAAACCAAATCGTAAATCTCTCTGACCTTGGATTAGATAGCAGTTTCTTAGATACAACACCAAAAGCACAAACAACCAAAAAAAGAAATAGATAAGTTAGAATTCATCAAAGTCTCAAAAATTGTGCTTGAAAGGACATTATCAAGAAAGTGAAAAGACATCCCACAGAATTGGAAAAAAAGCATTTGCAAATCATATATCTGATAAGAGACTTGTATCTGATATACAGATAACTCTTACAACAACAATGAAAAGATAGCCGAGACTGGTTTGGCTCAATGGATAGAGCGTCGGCTTGGGGACTCAAGGGTCCTGGGTTCGATTCCGGTCAAGGGCATGTGCCTTGGTTGCGGGCACATCCCCGGTGGGGGGTGTGCAAGAGGCAGCTGATCGATGACTCTCTCATCGATGTTTCTAACTCTCTATCTCTCTCCCTTCCTCTCTGTACAAAATCAATAAAATATATATTAAAAAAAAAAAAAAAAAAACAATGAAAAGATAAGTAACTCAGTTTTAAAATAGGCCAGTTGCTCAGTGGTTAGGCCCTCAGATTGGAGGGTCTTGGGTATGATTCCTGATAAAGGGCACGTCCATCAGCTGCAGGCTCAGTCTCTGCCTCCTGGTCAGGGCACGTGTGGGAAATAACAAATCAATGTGTCTCTCTCACGTTTTTCTCTTTCTCTCTGTCTCTCCCTTTCCCCTTCCCCCCTACACTTTCTAAGAAAAATATATATATATATATCTCAGGATAAAAAAAAAAAAAAAAAATAGACACACAAGGTTTGAATAGACATTTCTCCAAAGAAGATATACAAATAGCCAATAAGCACAAGAAAAGATGGTCAACATCATTAATCCTTAGAGAAATGCAAATCAAACCCACAATGAGGGCTATAATCAAAAATAGATAGCCGAAACCGGTTTGGCTCAGTGGTAGAGCGTCGGTCTGCAGGCTGAAAGGTCCCAGGTTTGATTCCGGTCAAGAGCGTGTACATTGGTTGCGGGCACATCCCCGGTAGAGGGTGTGCAGGAGGCGGCTGGTTGATGCTTCTCTCTCATCGACGTTTCTAGCTCTCTATCTCTCTCCCTTCCTCTCTGTAAAAAATCAATAAAATATATTTTCAAAAAAATAGATAACAAGTATTGGCGAGAATGTGGAGAAATTGGAACTCTCTGCATGGCTGATGGGAATGTAAAATGGTGCAGTAAGGTCTAGCAATTCCTCAAAAGTTTACACATAGAGGGTGACCATATGATCCAGAAATTCCTCTCCTGGGCATATACCAGTAACCAAGAAAAAAGGGAAACATGTTCACACAAAACCTTATATATGCATATTGACAGCAGCATCATTCTTAATAGCCCAAAAGTAGAAACAACCAAATGGTCTACCAACTGATGAATGGATGAAGTATGTTTTATCCATTCAGTGGGATATTATTCAGATGTAAAAATGAGGGGGAAATGGAGAATGGCAGCTAATGGGTACAGAGTTTCTTTGGGGGCTGACAAAAATGTTCTGGAATTAGTGCTGACAGATGCCCATCTCAGTGAATGTACTGCACACCACTGAGTTGTGCACGTTAGGACTTGATGGTGTGTGAATTGTATCTCACTTGAACTGTTCTCTCTGTAATGTCCTGTTCATATCTTGGGCAGATGGAGTGAGGATTCCTACCATCACTAACACCTGTTTCCAGCAGTGCTTGTTGGAGTCCGTATGTGTTAGCAAGGAAAAAGGGGAAACGCAAGGAGTATATTGGGGTGTGTGAATACACTATGAAGGGATCATCCATGCATTCCGTCAGCCCTGTCTTGTCCCCTCCTCTCCCTTCCTTGGTGCTGGATGCTGGATGTAGGGTGACGTGGGGAGGGGTGGCCCTCAGTGTGTTCTCGGCTAGGACACATCAGAGGGAGACCTCCATTGTGCTTCTGGTTGGTCCCAAGGCCAACTGCAGGCTTTGAAAGACTTCAGAGTACGACTCTAAAAGAGATTCTTTACCTGAAGATGAGGAAGAATGTCTGATTTCAAAACATTGGGTGCATCCCTGCCCATGTGGCTCAGTTGGTTGGGTGTTGTCCTGTGCACCGAAAGGTCGCAGGTTTGGTCCCTGGTCGGACGGAGCACATGCCTGGGTGGTAGGCTTGATCCCCAAAAGGGGACCTGCAAGAGGCAGCCAGTCGATGTTTCTCTCTCACATCAATGTTCTTATCTCTCCCTCTCCCTTCCTCTCTGTCTCTAAAGCCAATAAAAATATATTTAAAGAAACATTGGGTGCAGAATAAAACATCGGTCACATTTCATAGCATGTGCTGTCTCTAATCTAGTGGTGTGGGCACAGTTTCTCTTTGCTCAGTCACGCTGGGAAAGGAGTGTGGCTTTGCCTCTCCAGGTGTAACAGTTTTGTTAACCATTGAGATTGTGGGTCTACGGCCATACCACCCTGAACGCACCCGATCTCGTCTGATCTTGGAAGCTAAGCAGGGTCGGGCCTGGTTAGTACTTGGATGGGAGATTGTGGGCCTGTCTTGCCCCTTTTTTCTCTTTGATTTGTCATTTGTCAGTTGGCCAAAATAAAGGCCATATTTTATTGATTGAGATAATGAGTAGCAGTTTATTTTTTAAAATTACATAACACGTAGCAGAGGGTCTTACAGATGGGCGGTGTTCACTAAGTGGCTGGGTTGAGTGGGGGGGTGGGGGGGGGAGGGACGGGGGAACAAGTCAGGGGGAATGTGTGTAGTAAGCAGAGTTGCTTGAACATACCTGTGTAGCTCTTGTTTTATTGCTGTCAAATGCGGCCCTTGATTGAAGATTTTCCCTCGTGTTGTTCCACACAGACCCACCACCACCACCTTTTTGGCCTTTACAACTGTTTATATCCTGGGGGGGGAGGGCTGCCCATCGTCCTGTGGACACAGAGTAAACCCCAGCTCCATCCCTTCCTCTCCAGGTACCAAAGGCTTAGAATGTTCTCCTTCCTCTCCCACCATGAACTCCTACTTCTACAAGTTCATGATCAACCTTCTCAAGAGGTTCAGCAGCGAACGGAAGCTCCTGGAGATCCGAGGCGCCTTCATCATCAGGTCAGCGTCCCCTGCTCTCCTCCTCGCCCGTGCGGTGTCCCACCCGCCACTTTCTCTTTCGCGTCACTCGTCTCCTTTTCCTGACCTCCGTGTTTGCTCTTCAAGGAAACAAAAAGGGCCCCGCTTCGCACTGGTGGCACTGACTTGAGGCAGGTCACTGTCTCCATTTTCAAACAAACGAATTCGTTTTTTTCTCCGCTTCTGAGACAGTGTTTCCCTTTGAGGTTGAGTATCGTCTCGTTGAATGCCCTAGTAGGAGTCTTCGAGGAGTGAGGGAGTAGGTAAGCCAGATGGGCATGAACCAGACTGTGCCAGGCGACCCACTGCCAACACGGGGCCCAGGGTTGCTGGCAGCGGTGGAGCCAGATAGTCGAGTCATGCGAGCTTAGACCTGGATGGTGCCTGGGCCCCAGCCCCTGTGGCTCAGCGCCTCTCGACCTGTAGCATGGCCAGGTCTGGCCCTTTGCCACCTGCTCAGCTCCAAGGAGCAGGGTTAGCAGAAGAGTGACCTTCAGACCAACAAAATCTAGATCTTCCAGGGGGAGGACTTCTCCAAATAGTCTGAGCAGCAGTTCTCTCAGCTCTGGCTGTGTTAGGTCACCCAGGAGGCTTAAAACAGAAGTCGATGGCTGGCCCTCCCCGGATCAGTGAAATCAGAACCTCTGGGGTGACAAGGGTGTTAAAGCCATCCGGATAGACTGACGTGGCCCCAGGCATCAGGGAGGCCATCGGGAGGACTGGGAGTTGAAGGAGCGTCTGGCCCGTACAGCCTTCAGGCAGGGAGAAGCGTGGAGCATTCATTTTGCCGTAAACCAGAGGCCAGGGCCGGAGGAGCTCAGCCTTGTGGGCCTTACCCAGAGGTCACGGGGAGCCACTGAGAGGGCTTGAGCAGGGAAATGGTGTGACCCGGTTTCTGGTTTAAAAGATGACTGTGCTGCTGGGGAAGGATGGGGGGAGGGGCAGGATGGATGTGTGGGAGGCTGCTGTCCAGGTGAGAGATGGTGGCAATTGTTGGGGAAGGTTAAGAAGCAACGGATTTGCCGAAACCGGTTTGGCTCAGTGGATAGAGCGTTGGTCTGCGGACTGAAAGGTCCCAGGTTCGATTCCGGTCAGGGGCATGTACATCGGTTGCGGGCTCATCCCCGGTGGGGGATGTGCAGGAGGCAGCTGGTCGATGTTTCTCTCTCATTGACGTTTCTAGCTCTCTATCTCTCTCCCTTCCTCTCTGTAAAAAATCAATAAGATATATTTAAAAAAAAAAAAAAAAAGCAACGGGATTCAAAAGTACAAGATTTGGTGATCGACTGCAGGAGGGAATGAGGGGAGAGGGAGGGAGGAGTGACACGCAGGACCCTGGTGTGATGGCAGGTGGATGGGATGACAGTCCCTGGGATGGGGGCCCTGGGGGAGGAGCAGGGAGGGAGGAGGGGCCTGTATTTGGATGTAAATTGCTTTGGGAGCATCAAAGGAAAGGTTGAAGGGGTTTCTGTACCTGTCTCTCAAAACAGGGGCCTAGGCCTGAGATATAAATCTGGATGTTGATGGTATAGGCATCCATTCGTTCACTCATTCATTCATTTATTCAACAGATTTGACTGAGTACTGATTCTGTATGAGGTACCATTCTCACCTCATTGCTTGTGGGGTTGTCATTTTTCGGAAGTGTGAGAACAGCCAGCTGTGAGAGGCAGAGAGCGGAAGGCATGGGCTGCGCTGAGCCTGAGGAGCCCCCGTTCCGGCTAGGGAGAAGCCAGGAAGGAGGCTGAGGAGAGGACCCGGGAGGCAGGAAGAAGCAGAGGAAACAGGGGTGGCAGGAGGCAATTGGAGGGAGGTGAGACCCCAAAAGAGTCTTGGGGAGAGAGCCCCAGGCCCTTGCTCGCTCAAGGGCTGAGCTTGGCGGTGAGCAACCTGGAGAACAGGCAAAGGATTGAGGCGAAAGGACAGGCCTGCCTCTCCGGAAGGACAAATAGCAGGACCACAGAGTCCCTGCCCTCCCAACAGGTGGCGTTGGGGGTGGGAGGGTGTCACCACACATTGGCAGTCGGGGTCGGTCCTTGTTTGTGGCGGGGACTGTGCAGTGTCGGATGATGAGCGGCATCCCCGGTCTCCACCCACCAGCTGCCCGCAGCACCGCGCCCACCCAGTTGGGACAAACAAAAAAAGGCTTCAGACATTTCCAGTGTCTCCTGAGAGCAACATTACCCTGAGTGAGAACCAAGCTTAAGAGGGACAGAAATGGATCCTTGTCCTCATTGGCCAAGGGAGGAAGATTTCCATGGTTTTCCAGCACCTCAAGCTGGGCAGTCAGTCGGGGATTGAAGTGGAGGTTAGATGTGGTACCGGAGACCCCCCACCAGGAAAATGCCAGCCTGTCCCCACATGAGTGACAGCTCGCTGTGTGTGGTTTTCCAAATTGCAGAGGTGCCAGCCCTCTGACGAGCCCTCCTTGGCTGGAAGACTTTCAGGAACCAGTGGAGACAGGCCTTCGGAAAGGCATTCATCGCTGCCCCCCTCTTCCTGGAGGACGGGCTGTAACGGGTTCTCCCATCCTCTCAGCCTCGCAGGCCCCATCAGGGGCTGGGCCGCGGGAACTCAGGGGTGAGCAGCACCCCAGACTGCACCGAGCTGCAGTGCGGCTGGGGCCCTGCCTCCGCCCACCTCCCCATTTACAACAGTGAGGCTTCGCTCGCTTTGCAGGGTCTCCCAGGCATCCGGGGCTGGGGAGGATCCTCATTTTGCAGAAGGGAAATGAGAGGAGGCCATGGGCCCTTCCGGCTTGGTCGGAGCTGGGCTGCAAACCCCTGCACTCCGCTAACTCCGCAGCTGCCTCTTTGCCCCTTCTGAGAGAGGGCCGAGTCCCGTACCCTGAGGGGTCTGGACAGCCTGAGAGACAGGACCAGTTGGGTCCAGCTTGTCAGAGGGGCTCCTCCCTCCTGGTGCAGGGCACTCGGTATAGCCAGCATGGTGATCGTTCGCCGTTCTGGGGCTCATACCCCTATGCTGGGGCCTCCTGGGCAAGAGCCTGGCCTCCCTCCTCCCCCCACTCCCCACCCCCACGCCCCGCACAGCCCCAGAGGCCTCCTAGCCCTTGGCACTCGCACCGAGAACCAGGGCTGGGCCCTCACACATGTCCCTCTTAGCCCAGCCTGCTATTACTCTAAGCAGCACCAGCACCTGTCAGTCCGTGTTCAGGCCGACAGCCACCTGGCCCTTCGGGGCCACGCCAGCACTATGAACCTGCTGCCCGGTAAGCCAGCGTGCCAGGCCGCAGCCGGCCAGCCCAGGGCACCGTCCAGGCCAGCGGGCGGGCTGTCAGGGCGGCACCGCACAGCGTCAGGCTGGGAGGCGGCCTCGAAGGTGTGCTTTCTCTTCGGCAGAGCTTGCCGGGAGGAGCCCCGGGAGCGGCGGCCTGCCTGCAGGCTTCTCGCCTCATTTCCTTACGTTCTGCTCAGGGCTCCGAGGAGGAGCGTAATCATGGTGCGTGCCGGCTGCTGGGAGGAAGCCGCGGGCCTGACGAGATACAGTAAATGGAACTATAAGTTGCTCCTCTTAACCCCCAAGACCAGTCGTTGGGGGGAGGAGGAAAGGCTCTCTGGCAGACCATCTCTGTGGCGGTGCTAGCTCCGGGTCCAGGAGCGGCTGCGTGTCTGGGGCGCAGGCATCTGGAGGCAGACATCTGGTGAGGGCCCTGGCGGTGAGGGAAGATGCCTGACTTCCCTCGGGACCCAGAGCGTTTCCTCTCCCCCACAGCTTTCCCAGGCTGCACCTCCGAGGGGGCTGGGAATGGGGCGCGAACTCCAGCCGGGCCCTGGGTGGTTGGACATCCTCTCTGGATCCAAATGGCCTGTTTTCTGGTGGACATAGCAGTGTCTACGCCTGCTGAGTTTGGGGAAGCCAGTGGCTCCAAAACCTCATCGCAGCCCGGCTTTGTGGGAACTGCTCGCCAAGTCCACATGTGGAGGGAAGACAGGACAGGGTCAGGGGGTGCTGAGAGGGGGCTGGTGCCGGGCACCCCCAGCCCTGCCCCCGCTCACACCCACACCCTCCACAGGCGTGCGGCCCAGGACTAGGAGGGAGCTTCCGGAGTGAAACCGACTTGGGTTCGAATCCCGGGTCCTCCCGTTTTTAACGGCGTGACCCGTTTCCAGGGCCGGTCTGCTTTGCCCGTAAGGCGAGGACAATGGTGCTGCCTGTCGTTTGCGGAGAGGGTTACATAAGACCGTGCGCGTCGCAGCTCTCAGCGCAGCTCCATTCAAAGGGGAGCTGTTGTTCCGCCGGGCGATGTGGCCCTGGCCTCCCATGGTGGGCCGTGGGGAGGGGAAGCCGGACTTGAGAGGGTGAAATAATTGAACCTTCTGTGCCAACCGCCGCCCCGGCACCCAGGGCACCCACCCGCGGCCCAGCCCCGTTAAAACAACGCTGCCTGGGGTGGGTGTTCGTGTACATTTATTTCCCTCTCCCGGCCCCTTCCCACCCTCCACGCCAGTGCAGGCGGGACAAGCGCGGGCCTTGTTTTCCCATGAACCGGTCACTTATGCTGAGTAGAAAAGGCGAGGAGGGAGAAAACGCAGCCCCTTTGATAGACTGCGATATGAACTCCAGCGTAATCCAGCAGCTGGGGTCCTCACAAGGCCCGCTGTGTGCTGGGAAGGGAGCGGGGTGAGGACAGCCCTCTGGCCAGCCGTCCCCTGCCTTAATCAGCCGAGCCTCTTCCCCTCCTCTTCCTCCCTGCCGCCTGGCAAGGGGACTGACTGGCCAGAGAATGCTTTCTTTCTAACCGGCCACTGTGCTGTGAACGCGAAGGCCCCAACCCCAGCCAGCCCCGTCGATGGTGGGTGAGGTCCCAAGCACCCTCCCTGGGTGGGGGGGAAGCGGTGCCTCTGAGAGGGGCGGGTGTTTAGAGAGCGCGGGCCGAGGGCCCAAGTGAGGTGGGGGCCGTCACGAGGCTCCTTCCGTGAGACCCAGGCCCCCCACGCCCTCCCTCTGCCCCCCCAGCGTTTACATAAGAGCCCTGTTTCGGGCGGGTGGGTGGCCGTGGAGTAGGGAACTGATTGGCCGCTGAGGTGGGTGGTGGGGCCGGGGAGCCAAGGCCTAGGAAGCTGGACTTGTTTTTAATTGCCGGGGCTGGGGGAGGGCCTCGAGAGAAGAAGCTCTTTCATGCCGTGATTGGGAAATTCCACTTTGCTATCCTTGTGCGTTCCGCCTGGGAGACAAGCCCTTGGCTGGGGCCAAATGGCCACTGTGGCTGCGGCCGCCCACACCCGCCGATCTGCCTGACTCTCCTCGCTCTCTGTAGCCTCTGTCCGCACCTTTACTCTGCCCGCCTTCACAGGGGCCACCTCAGCTGCCCCCAGGGGCATCGGCCAGGCCCCCCCGAAAGCCCATGTGCCAATGCTAATAGAGGATGAGTCAGAGTACAGTGGCACCAGAAAAGCATGCTTTGCCTCCGGCCCTGGCCTGCAGCAGAGGGCTTCTAAGAGGTCCCACGTGGACCTCTTCCCCTTATAACTCAGAACTGAAATGAGTTGCCGTGACAGACACGCGCCCACCTAAGTCTGTCTGCTGGCAGAGGCCGCGGCCCGCCTGCCCAGGAAGAGGTGGGCTGCATCTGTGATCTGTTCGTGGTCGTGTTGTGGGCCCCCGGCTGCCGGGAGGAGGTGGGCATTGCCGTCTGGAGGAGTCCCCCCACGGAGCGGCCTACGGCCCTCTCAGGAGCTTCTCGCAGGTCTTGCCGGCCGGGAGCCAGTCAGCCCAGCTCCTTGTGTGACTCTTCCGGAGCTTTCCACAGTCACCCCCCTCCCCGGGGCCGGGGCTGGGATGCTTTCGTTGAGATGCAGAACATCTAAGGGAGTGGGTAGCAAAAGCTACTCTGGTGTGTGTGTTTTTTAATTCTCACCGAAGGATATTTTTCCATTGATTTTTAGAGAGAGAGGGAAAGACAGAGAGAAATAATGATGTGAAACACGTCAATTTGGTTGCCTCCTGCACGAGCCCAGACCAGATACGTGCCCTTGACCGGTATCGAACCCGGGACCCTTCAGTCTGCAGCCTGACACTCTATCCTCTGAGCCAAACCGGCTCAGGGCAGAAGCTGCCTTGTACAACCAGCTCTTGGCTCTGACCTCCTCACTGGGGACAGCGGGGAGGGAATGAATGGCAGGCACGATCCGACACACCAGAGAAAGGGACTTGCCTCGAAGATAGGAAGGTGTCCTTTGAAGGGCAGGATTCAGGGAGCCGTCCTCACTCTGTTTCCACTGTCCCCAGTCCATGCCTGTAACCCAGGGGTGGCAGGGAGGACCAGGGGCAAGCCAGTGCCTTAGCTCTGCCTCCTCCAAGCAGCCCCCCCCCCCACGTCCCTGTAGAGCCACTGTCCTGCACTGGCCCTCCCTGTGGTAGCGACGTTTTCTTCTGGAATGGAAGCATGTGTTGAGCCTTGCAAGGCCGGGGGAGGGGGGGGGGGGCGGGGATGCTGGCCAGAGGGAGCCCTGCACACTGTGCTCTGGGAGTCTGGGAGCTTCAGAGGGAAGTGCCCCACGTTTCAAGGGTCCTCCTGGAAGGAGACAAAGAGCCCGCTCGCTCTGAGCTCGGCTTGTGGGAGGTGAGAGGCCACAGGTGAACTTGGCTGGGGAAGGCATGTGACCCAAGCAGCCCTCCCTCCACGAAGCCCCAGCATCCTGAAGCCCCTGGTGGGGTGAGGACTCCGGAACCATTCCATGCCCACCGCCAAGCATGCCTTTTGGGCTCTTCATCACATGGATGCCGGGACCTGCTGGGCCCTTGGATTAAAAGATATCAGCTCACCCTAGCCGGTTCGGCTCAGCAATTGAACATTGGCCTGCGGACTGAAGGGCCAAGGGTTCAGTTCCAGTCAGGGACATGTACCTTGATTGCAGGCTCCATCCCAGCCCTGATCCGGATGTGTGTGGGAGGCAACCAATCGATGTGTCCCTCTCACCTCGATGTTTCTCTCTTCTCTGCCTCTCCCCCTCCCTTCCACCCTCTCCCAAAGTCAATGGGAAAATATCCTCAGGTGAAGATTAACAATAACAACAGCAAAAGCCTCAGCTCCCCAGCCCCTGGCTCAGGCAGCCAGCAGGACTTGGGGCATGATTGTCAGGAACTGTTGCCAGGGCTAAGAACTTGATAATTTCTTTCTTTAAGTTTGAGAGGTCAAGTTTCTGGGTAGACGCTACAGTCCTCTGGATTTGTCTATATTTTACCTAAGGATGCCAGGAAACGAATCATTTTGACCTTGGTAAGTTAGCTTGGTTACTTAGTAGCTGATGAGTGTTGTATTGTCGCATCGTTACAGCCCCTAAAAGTCATTTCCATCCTCCTGCCTCTTTGGGGTAAGGGCTGCATCTGAGCCAGGACAGGCACAGGGGCGTCCTTAGTTCTCAACGTGCTGTAGGCGCCTCCACGCAGCAGTTAGAGAGTCTCCTGCTCATTCATTGTAGATGCTCTCATCCTGGACCACCTCAGCATAGGTGGCCGCAGCAGCCTGAGGGCCCTGGTGCTCTCCCACAGGTGATTTCTTTTAGCAGGTGACCCCAAAGGTCACACATGTGCGCGCGCGCACACACACACACACACACACGCACGCACGCATACACACACGCGCTCTGCCTTCAGAAAAGCCCACATGGCTCTGTCACGTGCCGTTTGTGAAGGGCGTCCGGCCCAGCCGCCCTTCCACACAGGAGAGTTCCCGGCTCAGCACACACGGTTGGCCCGGGAGGACCTGGCCTGAGGCACCCTCACCACGGGGAGTCGCTCGGGGTCTGAAGTGGGTGGTGGGACTTCCCTCAGAGGTTGGCAGCTCCAGCTCCGGGAGAGTTTGGTGTCATTCCCCTGAGGCGCCCGAGCATCTGCGCCCACTCCCGCACACCAAGGGGGAGCTGCGTCACCATCCAGAGACTCAGAGTCGGGATCCTGCTTGTCTTCCAGACTGTGGCGGTGGAAACCATTTGGGAAAACTGCCCAGTTTCCAGTCTGGACTCTGCTTTCCTCCGCCCTCATTGGGAAGAAGCCGGGCTCTCTCTCACGGCATCTCCATTTCACCCAGCATCGTTCACCGAGGAAATCCCACACACCCGTGCTGGTGTGACCTCCTCCTCCTCCATCTTCTCCTCTCCATCCTCCTCCACCACCTTCTCCTCTTCATCCTCCTCCTCCATCTTCTTCTCTTCCTCCTCCTCCTCCCTTCCTCCTCCACCTTCTCCTTTTCCTCTTCCTCCTCCATCTTCTCTCCCCTCCTCCTCCTCCTCCTTCTCCTCCTCCTCCTCCTCTTCCTCGTCCTCCTCTTCCTTCTCCTCCTCCTCCTCCTCTTCCTCCTCCTTCTCTTCCTCCTTCTCCTCGTCCTCCTCCTTCTCCTCCTCCTCCATCACCTCCTCCTCTACCTCCTCCACCTGGGCTCTTCCTGCTGGCTGCCACCTCTCAGGCAGAAGTGAAAGGCTGAGTAAGTCTGTGTCCTTCCCCGTCTTCCTTCTAGGCCCCCGGCCCTCCGGGCTCCGGTGGTCCATTAGCCTGGCCTACTTCCGGTCTGAAATTGGATGACTCAGTCTCGCTGGAACTGCCTGGCACTCGGACAGTGAATGCCTCTTTTGGTCTAAATCTCCCATTTGCCTCTTGCTCAAGAGGACGTGTCTCACCCCCTCCTTCCTCCCGGGTTATTTGTTTCTCCCTCTGGTTTATCCGTCGCTCACAGCAACCCACGCTGGCCCGTCTCTGAAGCTGAGCTGGTGGTCTCCCAGTGCACTCGTCTCTCATCCCCCTCGTCCTCCTCCGGGCGTCCTGTGCCGCTGGAGCCTCACCTCCCGGTCTTTCCTTTCGGAGGCTGCTTTCCTAAGCCCTGAGTTTTACACCTCTTCCTCCGCTTCCTCAGAAAGGGCGCCCCAGGCCCCGCCCCCGGCATGTGCTGCATCTCATGTCCCAGCTGCAGCCATCACACATGACCAGTTTCCCCGAGCGTGGGGCCCTCTGAGCCTCCTTACTGCTCCTCGAAGAATGTCTTCTTAAGTCTTACCGTGTCTCCATTACACCCTCAGCCTTGTCATCGGCAAACGGGTGGCCGTGGATGGGCCCGCGTTCCCCGCCCTGCCGCCTGCACATCCGGCCCTTCCCCTGCAGCCCTTCGTGTTGCTTCAGAAAACAGTCTGCGAAGCTCTGCTGTGTCCTCAGACGTTTAGGCTTGTTCTCTGCTCGGTTTTGCCATCTCTCTGGTAAAGCCCTCTCTCTCTTACCCATGGGATTCCTTTTGCTTCAGTGCCCAGGTCTGTCTGCTTTCCTTTTCCTGGGCAGGGCCGGGAGCCAGCCTTGCTTCCCTCCCCGCCTCCATGCCTGTGATCCTTTGTGGATGTGACTTTTCACTAAAGAGCATCCTATTTAAGAGTGCACACACCAGTCAGTACATGCACTGCAGCTCCGTAGCCATTTAGTGGCTATTTAGTTTTTGCTAATTGGCTACATCCATGTAAGGAGCACTCGGATCAAGAAGTCACTCAGTGGTTAGAGCATGGGCCCAAGCACCAAACGGTCGCTGGTTCTATTCCCAGTCAAGGGCATGTACCTGGGCTGCAGATTAGTCTCCAATTAGGGCATGTGCGGGAGGCAACCAATCCATGTGTCTCTCTCACACTGATGTTTCTCTCTTTTCCTCTCCTCCTTCCCCTCCCCCTCCCCCTCTCCCTCCCCGCCTTCCTACCTCCCTTCCACTCTCTCTCAAAATCAATGGGAAAATATCCTTGGGTGAGGATTAACAACAATAACAAAAGAAGGGACCAGAGGGTCCCTTGCACGTCTCCTCCCAGTTACTGCCCTGCCCTCCTTCCCAAAGGAACCACTGTCCTGACTGCTAGGTTCGTTTACCTGGTTTTGAACTTTATATAAACGGAATCGTACAGTTTGTACCCTCTTACAAAGTCTGGCTTCTTTTACCGCCCCCCCCTACCCCTTATGTCTGTGAGACTCATTTTGTGTTACATGTGACAGTAGTTCACATTTCTGTAGAGTATTCCACTTAGGAAAACACCATGACTCATTCACCCATTCTGCTACTAACGGGCATTTGGGTTGTTTTCAGTTCGGCACTATTATGAATGTCTCCTGGTGAACGCACACACATACGTTTCCCTTAGATGTGGACCTGGGAATTGCTGGGTCGGAGCCCACACATATGTTTAGCTTTAGTTGCTGCACCGACTTCCAGTCCCATCGGGGTGTGTGAGTCCCGTTGCTCACATCCCCCACCAACCCTCGGTGTCATCGGGCTTTGACTGTGGCCAGTCTGTTAGGTACTGGTAGCACCTGGCGGTTTCCATTTGTATTTCCCCGAAGACCAAGGAAGCTGGAGAGCTTCTTACTGCTGGTTGGCCTTTGGGGTATCCTCTCGTTTGTGATAAGCCTGTTCAGGTCATTTCCCGCCGGGCTCGCATTGTTTTTCTCACCGGTTTGTGGAGGTTCCTTCTGGATTCTGGATTTAAGTCTCTCTCAGATGCACATACTGTAATTATCTCCTCCCACTCTTGAGTGCTCCCTACGCGGTGCGTTTTGATGACGAGGGGTTCTTTATTTTTAACGGAGCCCAGGTGACCAGTTTTTCCGTACAGCTAGCATTTTTTGTTTTGTGGTGCTTTCCCAGGGATTAGAAGGAGCTCATGAGAGCTAACCATAAACCTGCCTGATGCTGGTTGGTATTTGTTAAGCAATCCCGCGAGCTGACACTGAGTATAATCCACCGAAACCCAGCATCGTTGCTCTCCGCTATGGATAGAGCCTTGGAGGTCACCTAGTTCAGGCTGCTTATGCTTTGTCAAAACAAAGACGCCTAGCCACCCTCCGCCCCAGCGACGGAGTCCCAGGGGCGCCGGAGCCGGGAACCAGTAATCTAACTACGTTGGTCAGCACTCTTGTGTGGCAGGAGGCAGGAACCCAAGGCAAAGTCACTAAAATGAGCAAGGGGCCATCACAGGCCTGTGCAGCCAAACCAAGGCCAAGGGCAGCACGACCCAGGAGCTCGGGGTTTCTCTGGCGCCGTCGCTCTTCTTGGCCCTTGTTTGAGGTCAGCCTTGTTGTTTTGGTTTCTTCAAGTGGCAGAGACATGGCCACCGCATCACATGGCCATCGCGTCCCCGCAGGTGGCGCTCTGGGGAAGCTCTGGCTGGCACACTCGGAGTCCAGCAGCCCCCAGTGCAGCCCACGTGGAGCGGGGAGCAGCAGAGCCGCTGTCTCCGGAGAAAGGGGAAGGGATGCTGAGCCGTGGGCCGCAGGGGCCCGCCATGCGGCTGCCTTCCTGAGCAGTTCTCTTGCGTGATCGTCCCGATCTGCTCACCCTCGGGAGGGTATGTGTGCTCGGAAGGGCCTGGGCCTGGTAACTGCGTGAGCATCACAGCCGTGATGCCGTATTGTGACGGGAGCATCCACCCTCTCCGCCCCCAGTGTCCAGAGAGGGGAGGCCCCGGGGGCGGGTGGGGCGGTGGTCTCAGCTGGGCCTGGCCCCCTTCTCCCCTTTCCAGCCCTCCCTCCCTCTGAGGCAGCCTCAGGCTCGGCTCCTGAGAGCGGGTGTTCGGGCTTGACTGCACTGTCTCTCGTTTTCTAGAGACTGGTAAGAAAGGGAGCCGCTGAGCAAGCTAAGACTTGACCCAGGTGTCTTCCCTTCCTCCACCCCTCCCCCCTCAGCCCTGCTCAGAGCTGCCCAGTCAGGACTCTTGGTGGCATGTGACCAAAACACACTTCCCACCCACCCTTACGTTGAAAAAAATAAAGGTAGTGTTCAATCAGGGGCAGGGACGGCTCATTAAAAACTAAAAGTGTGCAAGGAGAGCCCTCAGGACCCGTTGTCTCCCCCCCTCTCCCCCCTCACCTCCACAGCTGGCTCTTCCCCCTCTGCAGCCCATCCTGGGCAGGCCGTCCACCCACCCCACCCCCCGGTGGCATGAGGGCCACCGGTACCTCGCGCCCACTCCTGTCGTGCAGCACCCCATCCTCAGCAGCAGACCCGGCTGCGGTCCAGTGGGCCCGTCACTGTGGCCAGAGAGCGCCGTGCCCTGATGGCCCAGGACAGGCCGTGCCCACCCTCGGATGCAGCAGGAGGAGCAGCTGTTCGTGGGAAAACACGGTCCTGGAGCCAGAACCCCAGGGCGTGAAGGTTGGGGAGGAAGACCGAGCCAGTGTCCAATTAATGGTCTCGGTTCAAGGGCCCACTGAGGCGGTGGCCACACCACTCTCAGCAGCCAAATCCTCCATCCCTCCGTGAAGGCAGTGTGTGTGAGCCTAGACCTTCCCAGAGTCCGCCGTGAGGGTGGGACATGGGGCGTCCCTTCCTTATGGGAACACGGCTCCATGGCACTCGCCAGAGGCCAGAGACTGGAGTTGCCTGCTCTGGATTTTGGGCTCAGTTCCGAGGGCCAGAGGGACCTTGGAGTCAGCCGAGTTCTGTCCCACAAGGAGGACACCGAGGCTGCTTTCTCAGGGCTGAGTGCCCACCGCCTGTGTGCGAGGCAGACCCGGGCCCGGGGGCCGCGTCTGCAGACAGCACTCGGTGTGACGGGGACATTCGGGCAGGCTCAGCCAGGGGGAGGTGGGTGCCCACGGCCTCAGCGGTGACCCAGATCCCGGTTTCTCGGAGCAGAGACGTGCCCTAGTTTCCCTCTCCTCGGGCTCAGCCGAAGCCAACGCCAAGAGCTGGCTTTTAAAGGCTGCCCGAAGTGTGGTTCGGAGCCAGAAAAAATCTATGGAGCCAGTGCATTTGTGACCTTGTTGAAAAATGCTTACTGAGGCAGACCAAGGGGGTGGGGTTTGCGTGTTTTCTTCCTTTTTAAATTAGTATTTTTTTTTATTTTTTTTTAGTAATTTGGGCCTCCTCACCCCCATCCCCTCCCTCCTGGCACATTCCCTTCCCGGCCACCTCACCCCTCCAGCCCCATGGTGCCCATCTTCTCCCTTGTCCACACCCCTCCCCCAGCCCCTCTCCACCCCCAGGCATCAGGGATGAAAAATACCAGCGGGTAAAAATAAGGAGCCTGGGTATAGCCCTGGAAATGAGGCCACAGCTGTCAGGCCAGCGAGCCGGTGTCTCGCAGGAGGAACTGCCGGGAGCAAGGCCCCGGCCCCTCCCCGGGAGGGTGGCAAAGAGTCGGGAAGGGGCGGCCGCGTGCTGGCGTGGGGAGGGCCGGGCAGCGCCATGTGTCCTTGAGCAGACCCGGCCTGTGCCCACCGGCAGAGACACCGCAGTGGGCAGAGCTGGTCCCTGCCCTCCCAGGGAGAGTCCAAAGGCAGGGACTTGGGGGCGTGATGCTGCTCTGGGGAGCAGATGGCATGGGGGAGGGCCCAGCCCTGTGAAGAGGTCCAGCAAAGCTCTGGACAGAGGCTGTTTAAGCCGAGCCTGAGAGATGAGTAGGAACTAGCTGGGTGGGGTGGGGTGGGGGTGGGGTGGAGTGGAGTGGGGAGGGGTGGGGTGGGGTGGGGGTGGAGGTGGGGTGGAGTGGGGAGGGGTGGGGTGGGGTGGGGGTGGAGGTGGGGTGGGGTGGGGAGGGGTGGGGTGGGGTGGGGGTGGAGGTGGGGTGGAGTGGGGAGAACAGGTGTTTCTGTGACTGGTGAGCAGTCTGCTCAGAAGCCCATAGGCCAGGCCCAGCGCCCCAGGCTCTGGGGCCAGGTCCCTGGCTGCCTCGCCAACAGCCCTGAGGAGCCCAGTGACCCACTGACGGGCCTGAACACGTTCAAAACCAACTCCACCTGCCGCGGCCGTGCCGTCGGGAGGAACTGCTCGCACGGGCCCCCTTGCACTGAGCTCCCGCCTCCCCGGCCCAGAGGGACCTGGGCACCTGTGCAGGGCCTCACCGGGGGTGGGTGGGGGGGGTGCTGCTGTCCTCCCAGCACTTCTAGGCACAGAGGGCAGGGGCCCAGGGCTCTCAGGGTGGGGGTGGAGGGAGGTCTCACTTATTTGCTGTGCCGGCTGAGCCTCAGGCTCCTCCCTGCTCTTAGCCTAAACACCAAAGGCTGGTGGAGGGGTGGCTTGGGAAGCTTGCCAGACAGGGGTCCGGCTGCTGCGTCGTTCCCGAAGTTTCAGTGCCGCTGGAACCACCCGTGTGAGCAGATAACCTGGGCTGCTGCGTTTAAAACCTCCTCAACCCCAGACATCCCTGTCCTGACTTGTGTGCTTTCTGGGAGCTGCGTTTAGCCAGCTTATCCCGGTGCAGTGAATCCAGCTGACGCCTTATCAGCTCATCGCTCCTCGCTCAGCTCCGGGGAAGGCAGCTTCTGCTTCCTCCTGTGTGCTGAGCCCTCCTCCTGACAGACCTCAGCCCCTTTCCTGGAGGAGACCCGCCCCCCCTCCCTACCTTCCCCCTCCCCACCCCCCCGCCCACCTCCGTCCACCCCTGGCCCGACAGTTGGCAGTTCCTGGAGTTACCTCACTTCCTTCCTGCACTTGAGCCTGCGGCCGCCCCCAGTCCAACTCCTCCAGCGTCTCCCGGCCCCCCAGTAGCAGGGTAATTGGTTTCTCAGATCTTCAGCTGTGCACCCCATCTGTGAGGATTTCCAGGTCCCCTGACCCTCCACAGGAAGCCGTGTGAGCCTACTGCCTGAGGTTCCCTGAGGGAGGGGCCGGGAGGCTGCTGCGCCATTTCTCCGCCCCTCCGGTCCCTCTGCTCCTGCTCCTGCTCCTGCTCCTGCTCCTGCCCGCCACGCCTGAAATAGCAACCCCGCTTTCTCTCCCAGCCCCACCCCGCAGCCAAGGTCACGGTCACCCCAGGCTGGGGCTGGGGGCCCGGTGTGATAGAGCAACTGCCCGCTGAGATCTGCCTCCAGCCCAGCTCCCGAGATGAGTATCTGCAATCACAGCCCTTGGAAGGTTGCCGCTTTTCGTTTCATTTCTGTGGTGTTTGGAGAAGAGTTCAGGCCTCTCTTCACAGGTTCGGTCTTCCCGAGCCTGCTAAGGGGTTCCAGGAGAGAAGGGACCGCATCAGACATATGCCCACAGGCCACGCAGTGGCAGGGAGAGCGGGGGAGCCGGGCCCCCAGAGGAGAGGCCAGAGAGGAAGGCAGGATGGATGGACCCTGACCCGGATGGGCGTGAGTGCCCGAGGGAAGGGGAGGGCAGAGGGTGGCACCAGCCGCAGCGTCCTCTCGCCACAGCTGTGCTGCCTCCTCCGGCCTCACCTGGCAGAAGGCGCCTCCCTGAGACTTCACCATCCGAGTCCTGCTGTGCCCGGCCCTGTCTCCCAGGCCACCCTCTTCCTCAGCCCGGCCTCGGCTCTGCCGTCCCCTCAGGAGGGCAGTCCGGCACCCTCTGTGCTTCCCGTCGGGAGATGGTGCTTGCAGGAGGCAAAGTGATTTAAATGGCAGCGTGGAGGGTGGCGGCTGCACTGCTGTGATGGTCTGATACTCGGCGGTCACCGCGGGCCCTTCACTGAGAAGACTCCTTTCTCCGTCCTCTTCTGGAGGACGCCTCCCTGGAGCAGGGGGGAGCCAGGCCTCTCCTCCCGCACGTGCTATGCTAATCGCTCCTTGCAAACGGCAGACTTTGTAGGAGGTTTGCCGGGTTTCAGAAGAAGCCCACGCCTTTGAAGCAAAGAGCCGCAGCAGCTAAAAATACAACTTCCCGGCTGTTGATCCTCTCATTTGTAAAATGCAAGTTTCCATTGTTAAATCTGCACATCCCAGCAGCCCCGGTCCCCGGGGGAAGAGGGAGCGGGCGGCTCCGCCATCCTCTGGGGAGGTGCTACCTCCGAGCCCTGCTCCCGGCTCTGCCTCCGAGAGCTCCAGAGGGCGTCCAGGATCATCCCACAATGTAGGGGATTCTAATTTAAAAGGAAAAACACCACATTTATTGTGTTGACAAAACTTAAACCATACAAGATTTTTTTTTTTAAGTGATGCAGGAGAATATTGCGTAAGATGTAAGAGACCCTGAGCCACCACTTCCTCCCTAACAACCTCTGTTTTCAGTTTCATGTCTCTCCTTCCTTCCAAAACGTCGTCTTTGCGTTTATAAATATGCAGCTCCGTGTGGCTTCGGTTGTGGTTGTGGGTTTTCCAGGATCCTAGACCCAGAATTGTTCCGGCCTTGTTTTCACTCCCTCCGCGTCTTCCCACAGAGCGCCCCTCCCTCGGAACCCTGACACGTTCCCGTCAGAGCAGAGTGGCCCGGGGTCGCCGTCCCTCGTCAAGGCCGCCGCGTCCACCGCCCGCCTCCGGGTGGTGGCCCGGTCTCTGCGGGGTGGGCAGTGACCGCGTGCTGCCGGGGGCCGGGCCGGGTGGCTGCTCCCCAGCAGGCCCCTCTCCTGGCACAGCTCTGCTGAGGGCGGTGGCGGGGGAGGGCTCCTCAGACACCTCCTGGACCCTTTCCCCAGAGGGACTCCCGCGGGCCCCTTCCTCATCTGGTGCATTTAATCCGGTGAAGATTGCCTGGGCTGGAAAGGAAGATTCGGTTGAAAGCCCATTTCACGCATCTTAAAATTCCCTGAAAACGACTGATCGCAAGAGGACTTTTCCAGCCTCCTAGCAGGGGACGAAGGGGGTGGATACAAATGAGAGAAACCCCTTCCGTGCGGCCTGGGAGGACGGAAGGAGTCCCCTCCGTGCTGTCTGGGCCCCTCTCCTGCCGTGGCCCCTCCACCGCCCAGCCCTTTCTCCCTGAGCTTTCCACCACTTTCCCAGAGACCCAGCCGGAGGCCGCCCTGGCGCTTGCTCTTTGTTACCAGCGGCGGGACATTATTTCTCTTCCGTTGTTCTCTGATGCTTATCTCCGTGCCCTTCAAGTGGGCACTTGTAAAGAGCTACAGAAAGCCTCGGTCCACAGGGTTTCATAAACCGCCCCCGCACTACAGATGTGGAGGCCAGAAAAGCACGATCTAGCTCCCTCACCAGAGACTGTTCTCTTCTGTGGATGCCAACCGTGTAGCCAGAACGGCAGGAGAGGCATACGCCACAGGCCGGGCCTCCTCGAGCCCCAGGGCCAGGGAGACAAACCCAGGCCCGGCGCCTGCCGGTGATAAGGTGAGAGCGGCGATAAGGGGTCCTGGGCAGGCACCGGTCTGGCCGGAGACTTTATCTCTTTTCCCTCCCTTTGAACCGAACAAGTCGGGGCCCGTGACCCCGCTGGGTGGCCTTGGGCCAGTCCGTGGCTTCGGCGCCATGAGCACGCACCCTCTGGGGGCCTCCGTGCGCCTCGGAAGCCGGGCGGAGTTGGCAGGGCAGGCAGGTGTGCGGCCAGGAAACAGTTTGCCCCATTGTTTGTGTGTTTGCGGCCTCCTCCTGGGCAGGGCCACCAGTGGGGAGACGATCCATCCTCAGGGGCAATCCTGCTTGGAAGGCGGGAGCACAGAGGGTTCCAAAGGGACAAAGGTTCCATTCCTGCTTCTCCCTGCAACAGCCAACCCAGAGGACAGCAGGCATCGGGCTCAGAGATGCTGTGTCCCTGGCCGTGCTGGCCTGATGGATTCAGAGCATCAGCCGTAGAATGGAACTCACCCCCTCCACCTACCCCTGCCCCAGCATCCAAATTTCGGAGAGGCATCTCCGAGCAGATGTTTCTGGGAACCTGCTGCTAGTCACCCCCATCGCTGTCCCTGTTCCCAGCCCCCGGGGTCTGAGTTTGGGTTCTGGCTGCAGAGCTGGATGGAGCTGAGTGTGGGCACAGGCCAGCTCTGTGGCGGCCGGGTGTGGTCAGGGCCTGCCTCCCACAGAGGGAGAGGATGAGGGAGAAGGAGCTGGTTTGCAGATAAGCTGCCTTGGGGCCATAAGAAGGTTCTGGAAGAACTCCGGTTCCAGTCCATCAGCAGGTTCAGTGACGTCTAGCCAAGGTGCCCCCAGTTTCTCTGCCTTCCAGAAAAAGCACAGCCAAGCCCCCGTGCTGTGGGCCTGGCACCTGCGAGCCCGGGGCACGGAGAAGCAGCAGCTGAGAGCTTGGTGCCCGGACAGGCCCGCTGGGACCCTGGCCAGGCCTTGATCTGCTTCACTCTCATTCTCCTTTAAAGGGGGGCCCAGCCAGTGGTAAGCGGATTTGAGGGATGCAAAGGGCCTCATGGAGAAGCGCTCACGAGTGTCTGTTCTATGCGCCATTGTTGGGCAAGAGGCCGTGGCCCAGCTGGAAGGAAATCCCTGTGACCGGAGCGGGCCGGAGCCGGCCGCTCTCAGGGCTGGGCACGTGTTGGCCTTTCTTAAGAGCTGATTGTCATGAAGACAATGGGATTTCCTGTGGTGGCCCGTCCTTCAGTCTTTGTCTGCTCTGCGTGTTCAACAGATGACACACTCAGAAGCTGTGGGCGTTCCTACCAAGGGTTTGAAAGAGACCCCGCTCACACCGCCTCCCCCGCCGTCCTCACCCCCGCCTGGTCCTCCCAGCACTGCCTTTTCCTCAGCCGGGTCCCCGGGTCTTCCCTGCTGGTCTCCTGGTGTCCCTCAGCCTCCTGCCATCTGAGCTCCATCCAGCCATACTCGGGGTGCCTCTGTGAGGGCTAGAAGGTGCAGCCTCCCATGGGACACGCACCGGGACCACGTCTGTAAATCAGACCCCTGCTGAGGCCCCTCCTTGCAGATTTTGCGAGTGCTTCGACCAGGACCAGACACCTGGCAGAAACGCCGATGCGTGAAGCCACCCGCTCCCTAGTCCCTTGAACCCCACCACTAACGTCATCCGGGCCACCTTGCCTCTCCTGGCGATTAACTTTCTATCCCTCAAACCCGATGGAGTTTCCCATACCTCCTGCCTTGGGGAGCCTGGGCCAGGACAGGAGACTCCCTGCCTGGGGTGTCAGGAGCTGGGGCTCAGGAGGGTGGGGGCCATGAGGAGCCAGAGAAGAGCCTAGAAATGGACAGGGGGTAGCCTCGGCCAGGCTGGTGGTAGCACGTGGAAAAGGAGCCCAACTGGGTCAGCCGGGCTGTGCCCAGGAGCTGGCTCCCCTCCTGTGGCAGGAAGGCCCACCTGACCCTCCGGGGGGTTGGAGGCAGCGGTCACCTCTCCTGGCTCTGCCCACTCTCACCTTGGTCCCTCGAGCAAACCCCAAACCCGGAGAGAAGGGCTGGCCTGGGGCCTCCGCCCGCTGCCTCCAGGAGACCCTTTGGTTTTCCTGGCCACTCCAAGCGAGGCCTTCCTCAGAGGCCTCCGGGCCAGCCCAGCCCGCTGTCTGCGGCTGACGTCTTCACAGAGCGATAGAGAGCGAGGTGGCCAAAGACCCCTTCCTTCCTCTTCCTCTTCCTCCGCCTCTGCCTCTTCCTCCGCCTCCTCCCCATCCAAGGTGCCCCGCCCCGCATCGCCCTTCGCCAGCAAGACCCAGAAAAACAAGTCCTTGGGCCTCCTCCTCCCACTCCCACCTCCCTACCCCAAAACTTTTAAGTGCATCAGACACATCGACTGCATTAAACACGATGAATTTTTAAGGCATGAGTTGGCAGGGTTACCATGGCTGCCTCTGCCCTGGAGGGCGCACTGCCAAGGATTGATTGAAATAAATAAAACAGATTTACAGTTTTCATACTTAGGAAGCAGAGCTGGAGGGGGGAAGAGGAGCGAGGGAGGGTGGGGGAGGGAGCGTGAAACCCGGAGCTTCGGAACCTCGGAGGGGAGACCACGCCCTCCCCCACCCTCCCATCACACTGAGAGCTGCTTGCTCTGTGCATTCCACCAGAAGCCCAGCTGTCAGGCAGGCCGAGGCCGGAGGGTCCTTTTCCCGTGGGAATGGCTCTGGGTCCCTGCGTTTTCTATGCTTGACATTAGGCCGCACTTCAGAGTTACAGCTGTGAGACTCCCAGGAAAGCCGTGTCCCATTGGCCTTGACCATTACTGAGAGGACAGGGACACCAGCTAGAGGCCAAAGGAGAGAGGAAGTGAGGGCCGGTCGCTCTGTGCACGGGACCGGCCTGGTCGGGACACAGCAGCCGGCAGCTGGGCTGGGTGCAGGAAGGAGGCCAGGCTCCAGGGATAAGGGAGGGCCTCAATCAGCAACACTCGGGGGCGATGGCCATGCCTCGGCCCTGCCCTCCATGGTGCCTGGACCAGAGGCCCAAAGCGCGCTGCCTCCCGGCTGGTTGGCACAGCCTGAGGCCAGCGTGTACAGGGCCATGGAGTCTACCTCTACCCCCCCCCCCTCCTGGGCTCTCTCCAACGCAGCGTCCGGTGCAGCCTCTGAGAAGGACCGTGAACCAGGGCTGCCTGCCCAGTCACCTCCGGAGCTGGCAGCGGCCAGCGGGAGAGCAGACCTCCCACCTCACCTTCCCCCAGTCCCGCCAGCACCCCAGACCGGAGGAGCGCGCAGGCCCAGGGCTGGGGGCCGGCCTCTGCCTGGACGGGAAACAGGAGGGGCGGTGGTCCTGATGAAGGAGAGGACTGGGTGGGGCAGGGGCTTCCGTGAGTGTCAGGGAGCTGGCAGGCAGTCCTGTGTCAGAGAGGCCTTCTGTTGGGCCCAGCCCCGCAGGGGGCACCGAGTGAAATCATCCACATGCCCGCCCCTCGGTGGCACTGGCCCAGCGCGATTCCTAGGGGTCTGGACGGGCCCGGGAGGAAAGAACTGGCCCCCTTGGTCACACAGAGCTGGGGGCATTGAAAAGCTGGGCATCCCCGCCCAGCCTGGAGCTTGGCATCTGAGGCTAATTCTGAATTCTCTGCTTGTCACGGGGCAGTGAGCACCGAGAGGAAGGCAGGGGTTGAAGCAGGACGGTATTAATAGCAACTGGGAAAGATCAGGGGTGGGAGGCGGGTGCCCCCAGCCCTTCCCCCCGTCTCTCAACATTGACATCTCTGTCCACCCCATGGGCTGGAGTCCAGTCTCCCCACCAGGCCAGCTGTCCTGTGCCCTGTGCCGTGGCCGCCCATCCGTGTGGTCAGAGAGCTGCTGGGGACGGGCCCGGGAGGAAATGGTGGCCCAGCCTCTGTTTCCCCTCCTCTGTAGTCATCGGTGCCCTGTCCAGGATCCCTGCCATGGGTCAGGGGCCGCCTTTTGTCTCTTAAAAAGGCCAGGCCCACAGCAGGATGGGGTGGGAGAGAGGGCAGCAGCTCACTCCCCCAGCCCGCCCCCGGCTCTGGCTCGGCGTCCGCATGCCCTTACTTGGTGAGGGAGCTGAGAGAGGCCAGCTGAGCATCTCGAAAGGGGCCAGGGACCTCGGGGAGGGCCTGCCGACGTGAGGGTGAGGGGCTGTTTCTGGCCATGGTGACCTTGCTGGTCCTGTTTCTGAGGGGCGAGGGGAGGCGGGGGTCACGGAAGGAAGTCTTACATCGTCTCCGAAGCACATGGCAGGGTCCGGATTCCCCAGAGCCCACCCGGCGGGGAGCCAGAATGCTTCCTCCCACGGAGAGCACCGAGCTCAGGCTCCAGGCCCACCCCTCACTGAGGCCCCTGCTCTTGCAGTGGGCCTGGTCCTGCCAGGGCCCCAGCTGTCCCCACCCTGTACCATCCCCTCCACCCCCCAACCCCCTGCCTGTGTCTGTCCTGTCCTTACACTGCCCCTTCCGCCACCCGCTACCTAGACAGCCTCCCGTGCTCCCCTGCCCCTCGGCCCGCCTGGCCCACAGCTGAGCCTGCACAGCAGGGGCTGACCGGGGCAGGGGAGGCCTCTGGCGGCAGAAGCAGCTCCCCACCTTGAACCCCAGAGAGCGGCACCTCCTCCTGTCCACTCAGCCAGGGCTCCCATTGGCCTGGCGGGGACCAGCCTGTGCCCAGGAGACGGGCAGCAGCTACTGCCTCATGGCAGGCCGCCTCCCGCCCAGTCTAGGCCACCTGGGCTGGAGCCGGCTGTCACCCTCCTCCTTCCCCCCAGTCTGGCCCACGTGTCACCTAAAGCCGCGGCTGTGGGTGGCGGCAGGGGGGCTCGGCGAGCACCTTCCACCGTGGCCAGCATCTGCGGCAGAGCGGGTGCTCGGCCAGTGCTCATGTGGAAGGGGCCGTGACGTGAAGCTCACACCAGCGTGGCGGGTGCGGCAGTCCCAGCAGGCGGGCTGCAGAGGGCCTTCCCCTCTGAGGCCGCCCCACCGGGGAGAGCGGGGCTCCCTCCCTTGTGTCCTGGGGCTCCAAAGCCGGCTGAAGACAGGTGCCTCCCCGGAGAGCCCCTGGCATATGACAGAGGGACCACAGAGAACGCAGACCTGGAAGTAGCTGGTGGCTGCCCAGGCGGGTAGCAGGAGGCCTGAGGAGAGGAGGGCAGGACCCCGACCCGGGGACCCCATCTGAGCGTCAGGGCTCCCATGTGGACCCCTGCCCAGTCCAGCGCTAAGGCGGTGGGTGTGATCTCCCGTCCAGGTTCCCTCCCACCTGTGCCTGGTCCCCAAGCATTTTCTAAACCAGCCGGTGGTCCAAGAGGTCCGAAAGGCTGGCGACCGCTGTCCTAAACCGTTGCCTCACCAGTAGCACTTCCATGTGGGCATTAAAAGTCCGGGCAAATGTTTAATGCTCACAAGCTGTGCTCCGCTACGGAGCTGTGCCCGAGAGCCAGGCAGGCGGCTCGGCCAGGCTGGGCTCGGCGGAGAAGTGATGACGCAGCAGCCCTGCGGGGCAGCCATCTGCCAGCCCCACCGGGCGGGCGGCCCCCGGTGCCCGCTCATAACAGGCACCGAGGAGGCAGAGCGGTAACAGGGGCTCACTCACGCCCTGGAAGTCGGTTCTTCTGGGTGGAATCCGCCCTTCCTGCTCCCTGGTCGGTGGTGTGGCTGGAGCCGGGGCCTCTGTGGAGGAGGGGTGTATAGTGCCCCGGGCCCAGGGTTGTGTGAAGACTGGCCAGAGGGCAGCCAGGCCCCGGGTGGCAGGGGTGAAGGTGGGACCTCCCAGCAGCTGCGTGCTGCAGACCAGGACGCACACTGATGTGCAGAGGGCCGGCTGGGCTCAGCACAGGTGCCTGCAGGCAGCCCTGTCCGTCAGCATAAGCCTTTCATCAGCGTCAGCGCGGCCCCTCCGCACAGTCACACCCAGCTCTGAGTATTGAGCCCTCACCGGTTTGGTTCAGTAGATGGAGCGCCAGCCCGTGGACCAAAGGGTCCCGGGTTCGAGTCTGGTCAAGGGCATGTACCTTGGTTGCAGGCTCCTCCCCAGCCTGGTTGGCATGAGCAGGAGGCAACCAATCCATGTGTTTCTTTCGCATCCATGTTTCTCTCCGTCTCTCTCTCTCTCCCACTCTCTTTAAAAATCATTGGGAAAGTATCCTCGGGTGAGGATTCACAAAAACAACAACAACAGTGATTATTGAGTGCATGGGGGTTCCCAGACAAATTCTGGTGAGAGACCCAGCCAGGGGCCCAGGGAACAAGTCCATCCCCCAATGAGCTGGGTGATGAGAATCGCTTGGAATAACGGGACTTGCTTGGAGCTGAGACCTGGATGGCTGGAAGGAGCCAGTCCCTGAGCAGCGTTCTCCAGCCCAGGGCAGAGGGCAGAGGGCAGGACAGGAGAAAGGTGCCAGAGGCCAGGGCATCGTGAGGGAGGGAGCACGTGTGAGGGCCGAGGTTGGAGAGGAACTGACCAGAGAGTGTGGGATCCTGGAGCCAGGGTGAGGGGCTGGGTTTTATTTGGGTCCAGCAGGAAGCCACTGGGAGTGCCATCCTCTGATGGATGAACACTTTTTAAGGACCCCCCACTGGTACATGGAGAGTGAATTCTGCAGCGAGAGAGGCAGGGAGGCCAGTCAGGAGCCGGCCCTGGAGTGGACCAGGCACCAGGGCTGGATGGTTGACACGGGCCCAGGGGATCAAGGATGACTCCCTGGTCTGGGCTGCAGCCAGCTGGGTGGGCAGTGACGCCACTTCTTGAGATGGGGACAGTTGGGGGGGCAAGAGTTAAACGCTGTGGCCCTGCCAACTTGGAAATGCCATGCAGAACTGTCCCCCAGGCAAGGGGCCGCCCCCTCCCGAGCTCAGTGGGGGTTCAGAGGCACATGCGGCAGCCCCTGAGCTACAGGCCTCTTTGAAAATAATCGTGGACCAGATGCCACCGCCAGAGACAGACTGGAGAACGAGCCGGAGAGCTGCACGGCATTGGGGGGGGGGGGGGGGGGTGCGGCCACCAGAGAGAGAGGTGGCAGAACCAGCGGGGCACGGGGTCACCGCGGCCAGAGGAGAGTGTTGGCAGAAAACTCTGCCATCCCGGGCTTTCTGGAGCTCCGCCAGCGTTCCCCAGGTCCTAGGGAGACCAGGAGCCTGGGTGCCCTCTTCTCCCCACGGCCACCCCCCCCCCCCCCCGCCTGTCCCTCCGCACCCTCCCCACCGTCCCCGCCGGCCTGCGCTCCCTGGAGGCGCTGCCTGGCAGCGGGCTCAGCTGCCGGCCTCTGTCATGGAGACGGCAGCAGCTGCAGGCGACGGGCATTTGTGAGCATTTGTCAGAGCGCTGCCCTTCTGGAACATTTCTCTCCCATGGCCCTGGAGACGGGGCTCCTGTAGGGCTGGGCGGACCAGAGGGGACAGGAGGCTGTTCTCTGCCCAAGAGCCAGGCTTTCTCCTGTGAGCTGGCTGTTACCCCCACTCTGTTACCCAACCAGGGGCCCCGTTCGCCGTGGGCTGTGCACCCCACACAAACCATCGCTCTGAGCAGCCCCCATTGCACAGGCGGGCAGTGTCGCCAGGTGGGACGTAAAGGCATTGTCACATAGACATTGGGTCACACCGCTGGGCAGGAGCACCAAGTTCTGGGACCTCTGCGCCCCCCACACCCCACACCCCACATCCCAGGCAGGCTGGGGGCCCCAGGTGATGGTAGAGCTCCGCCCATCCCCTCAACAGCGCTGTTTCGGTGTCTCTGGTGGTTTCTCGCCGGAGTCTGCTGGTTCCGCTGGGCCTAGGCTGAGTGGAGCCTGCCCACCCACTGTTTGTACTTCGTGGCTTGGGATTTGGGGGGAGGGGCGGGGAGCTCTTCTCCAGCCTGGCCCCGGCATGATCGGTATTTGCTGGTGGAGGAAAGCAGGAGGCCAGGCCCGGTGCTGCATTTACTGCGAGGTCAGTGACCTGGGATGGATGTGTTTCAGGCCTCAGACCTGTCCCGACCTGCCCCAGGCATGGTCTGTGGGCTTCCCTGGAGCAGGGAAGAGGAGTCAGAGAGGGGCACCCACCCTCCTCACTAACCACTCGCCCACTCGGGGCGGCCCTCCCTCCTCAGGAGGCCTGGACTCCCGGGGGCCGCCACCCCCCCCAGCCAGGCCCCCGTGGGCAGAGGGACAAACTCGGGGGGTCCACCGGCTTCCTCCAAGCCCATCCTCACTACCGCCTGGCCCAGGGGCCCTGGAAAAACTTTTCCTTTACTCCCTGGGTTCTTTGTTTATAAAACGGGACTCCTTTCCACCACGGCCAAGCCTTATCCCCCAAGATTCTCCGTAGAGAAGAGACGGTGGAAGGAAAGGAGCCCTGACTGACCCCATGACCTCGGTCAAGTCACCTTGCCACCCTGTGCCAGCAAAGATGAGACTCGGAGTGTCCGCAGGTTCACTCATCCCACAGGTGCCGCCTGAGCCCGGCTGCCTGCAGCCCCTCCAGGCGGGTTGCGGTGAGAACCGCACAAGCAAGTTCCCGACTCGGGCTCTGGGGGAGCGGCGGGGGACGGGACACGGTGACAGGCACGTGTAGAAGCTGTAGAGCTGGGCGGCAGAGAGCGCCGTGTGTGGGGTGAGAGCCAGGGCTTGCCGCTCTCGGAGAACCGTCTTCCTGGGGCAGAGTCAGGGGCTCCGGAGCCGCTGGGCCAGGGTGAGTGGTTTTGGGAGGCGAGGAGCCAGGCCCGCTGCGAACGGTGCCCAGTGTCCTCCCCGCGGTCCCCACACCGGCCCCAGGAGGAGCAGGTGTCCTCGGGGCTCAGAGACCGGGGAGGGGTCCAGAGCGGGGGCCCAGGGGTCGCCGTAACCTTCGCTCCGCCCGCTCTCCAGGCAGCTGTGCCTCCTGCTGAACGCGGAGAACATCTTCCACTCGATGGCGGACATCCTGCTTCGAGAAGAGGACCTCAAGTTCGCCTCGACCATGGTCCACACCCTCAACACCATCCTGCTCACCTCCACCGAGCTCTTCCAGCTGAGGAACCAGCTCAAGGACCTGAGGACACTGGTACTGCGCCTGCGGGCTCCGGCCGGGGAAACCTGTGTGCGCACAGCGCGCGCACCCGTCCTGCCAGCCCACCCTCCGCCCCGGAGGTCTCCCTGGGCCGGGGTGAAATCCGGACGCCCCTGGGTTGTTACCGGAAGCGGCACCGTGGGCGTGAGTCACAGCTGGTTCCTGAGCAGCGTGTGCAGGCCTCGCAAGGAGACCGTGTGCTCGCTCGGGTCGGCGCGCCCTCCCTGACCCATCAGAGGCGGTGCCTTTTCTCCATTGACACCCCGCTCCCGCCCCGGCGCTGCCCCCTGGCACACAGTTCTGGGCCCATGTGGGGGACCCAATGGGTGGATGCCCTCTGATGCCACCTCCCTGTCAGGGCCAGGCCTGAGGCTGTCACCCTGCCGGGGTCAGGGGTCACTGCTCTCGTTGCCCTCCTCCTCGGCCCTGGCCCTGTTCCCCAACAGCTAAGGCCGTGTGTCTCGAAAGGCACCCTGTCGGAAGCCAGGGAATCAGGGCTGCCTGTGCCAGGCTTTGGGTGAGGACTCCCCGGGGCTGATCAGACAGCAGGCAGGCACTCTCCATCCTCCCGTCCTGCGCTGGGGGCTGTGGCCAAGGTCACGCTCCCCCGGGGATGGGGGCTGAGTTGCAGAGGGCCTCCAGGGGGCTCGTGCCCCTCTCTGGGCTGTGGCCACCACCCCCACGCCCTCCTTCCCAGCTCAGCCCGCGCATCCACCCCTCTCAGGGTGCCTCCAGGACAGCCAGGCCTGGTCTGAGGGCATCTGGGGCCAAGAGGCTTGGCACGATCCAGGCCACACCCCTGCCTCCTTCCTGTGGTTCCTCTCAGACGTTCGCAGAGGCCTTAAGAATTTTCCTCAGGGCAGGGGCTCCCCCCAACGTGGGTTCAACTCCTGGGCTGGTTCCCGAGTGCAAGGTGGGCCTCGGCGGCGGGGGGGCGGGGGGGTGAGGTGCTGTTTGAGGACGAGGGGTGGGAGCTGCGGGGATCCGCCTCCCCCACAGCCCTCCCAGCCCCACGCGCTCGGACGGGGTCCTGGAGGGGACAGTCCCTGTGACCCGCCGGGAGCAGAGATACCAGCACGGGAGACAGGATGCCCCCACCAGGCCGTCACCACCACGTGGCTCTGCGGGGCCCAGAGTGATGACAGGGTCCGGGAGGAACCGTCAGCGTTCCCTTTGTGACAGCTCGTTCCCAGCGGGGCTGCCAAACAGCTGGCTCCCGGCTCCCCGCAAGGGCCCTTCCCGCTCAGGTCCACGCGCGGGTCCCGGGTGGGAGGAGCAGGTGGGGCGGGGGAGCCCCCCCCCCCCCCCCCCGCTCACTGCGCACGCCTCCCCCAGGAGAGCCAGGACCTGTTCTGCTGCCTGTACCGCTCCTGGTGCCACAGCCCCGTCACCACCGTGTCCCTCTGCTTCCTTACCCAGAACTACCGGCACGCCTACGACCTCATCCAGAAGTTGTATCCTTTGCCGTCACGGTTCTCCCGGTCCAGCCGCCGGAGGGGCGGGCCTGTGACGTCGGGACCCCGTGGGTGCCGTGAGGGATGTGTTTGCTGTAGGCAGCAAACGGTCACCTGGGCCCTCGTCAGGGAGAGCTGGCCCGAGAAACCGCATAGCCTGGGGATCGGGGCTGAGCGGGCAGTCCGGGCGCGGGTGCCAGGGAACGGGCGGGGGCACCTCTGCTGGGGCGGGAGGGAGACAAGGCCTTGGGGGGGCGGGGGAGGCACGCGAGCCTGGTGAGAGTTAGCGGTGTTGCTGCTGTTTAGGTACCTTCAGGGGCCACAAAGCCAGAGCCAGGGCTCGGCGGTGACCCAGCGGGCAGAGCGGGCTGGCCGGGAGGCCTCAGAGGAGGCAAACCCCCCAGGGGTATGCTTTAAGGGTCAGCCATGGCCTTGCCTGGCTCCCGCAGGTGCTGCTCCCCTTCCACACCCTCAGTTTGCTTCTCTCGGTCATTGGTGACCAAGGGACCACAGGCCACACCTGCCGCAGCCCTGACCTTGGCCGGGCTGGCGGCATCCACTCAGGCGGGAGCAGGCCCTTCCTGCCCAGCCCTCCCCACAGGCTGCAGGGCCGCGATAAGTGAGAGCCTTTCAGAGCCCAGATCGCGTGGGGGAGAGGGGGGAAGCTGCCGGCGCAGAGCTGGGCTACCTCATTTAGAGGGACACAAAGGCAGAGGGATAGACCAATGCCCTTCGGATGCGGAACCCAGCTCAGGCAGAAGCAGGCTCGGTGCCTCGGGAGCCGGACGGAGGGAGGAGGGTCGCTCTGAGCCACTGGGTCAGGCCCTCAGGTCTCAGCTCTCCAGCTGCCGCCCCTCCCCTCAAGGCCCCTCCCTCTGAGACAGGCTGTCCTGGCCCAGGGGGGAGATTTCCTTGACTGCCCACCCAGCGGGGACCTGGAGGTCACGGTGGACTTCCTCACGGAGGTGGACAAGCTGGTACAGCTGATCGAGTGCCCCATCTTCACATGTAAGGCCCTGCCTGCCTCTGGCCTCTGGCCTCTGGCCGGCCTGGAGTGAGGCGGGGGTGAAGCCACACTCAGAAGAGGGAGGGGGAGGGAGGGAGGAGGGCAGTCACCCCAGGGATACTCCGGAATGTCAGGAACGTAAGACTGGGGAGGAGATCAGGCCCGAGGAGACCAGACGTAGCAGGGCTGGGGCATGTGGCATCAGACCCTGCCTGTGTGCCTGAGGGGGGTCTTGTGGACACACCAGCGCTGAAGGTGAGCTTCATCGCTGCGGGGAGAACGGGAGCAGTGCTGTCGGGACAGGTGGGCAGCTGTCCCAGCGCCGTGCCGGGCCCTCCCCCAAGCACCCCCTCTCTGCCCTGGCTCTCAGAAAAAGCGGCAGCATCTTCTCTCCTGGCCCAGGGCGACCTCAGCAGATGCACCCCTGGTGCCTCCGAGCACCCGTTCTAACCGGGATGCTTAGACCCAGCTCCCCAGGCCCCAGGGGTTTGGACCCGGATAGGCCCACACTTCTGTGGAGTTGCAAGGCACGGGGATGACCACCCAGGTCTCCCCTGGTGGCCCTGCCATCTCGGGAGGGGAGGGCCGCGGAGGCCCTGTTCCCACTTTGCCAGCCCGGGCCCTCGGCCCGCCTGCAGGCGCTCCCATGTGCCCAAGCGCCACACACTCCTCTCTCCGCAAAGCAGAGTTGGCATTTGCTGGGAGCCGATGGGTGGGAGTGCCTGATCGTAACACCCAGGCTGAATGTGCAAAAGCGGCAGCTGGCTGTGGCACACACAGCTCCTGGCACCTCAGACACGGTGACTGCATGGAACTCATGTGCTTTCAGCGCAGTGAGAAGCCAGCCACTCAGGCCTTCTGCTCTCGGGCAGCGCCTGTGACCTGTCAGACTAGGCCAGGGGTGGGCACACTGTGGCTCTGTTGACTAATGAGTTTGCCGACCGCTGGGCTAGGCCATCAGCCTTCACCCTGGAGCCAAAGGCCAAAGACACCACCCTTTACGTCCATCCAAACAAAAGGCAGCTTGTCCCAGCAGCCAGGCACATGCTGCCCGATGCCTGAGCCGGGGGAGACCCTGCTCCCCGTGGTCCCCTGAGCTGATCTCACTTTCCGGAGGGCCTCCCAGGCGGCCAGGCACATGCTCCCTTAGCTCAGGTCCATCCCGACCCTAAAAAGCGGCAGCATCTTCTCTCCTGGCCCAGGGCGACCTCAGCAGATGCACCCCTGGTGCCTCCGAGCACCCGTTCTAACCGGGATGCTTAGACCCAGCTCCCCAGGCCCCAGGGGTTTGGACCCGGATAGGCCCACACTTCTGTGGAGTTGCAAGGCACGGGGATGACCACCCAGGTCTCCCCTGGTGGCCCTGCCATCTCGGGAGGGGAGGGCCGCGGAGGCCCTGTTCCCACTTTGCCAGCCCGGGGCCTGGCTGCTCCCTGCTCAGCGTCAGCCCAGATGCTGCACAGCTGCGCTGTGGTGTGGCCTCTCCGGGAGTATCACCCTCCGCAGCAGGCTCCCAGCTGGGCCTAGGGACACGAGAGGGGAGAGCCAGTGCCTCTCTCGGAGGAGAGGAGGCTGGGCCTGTGTCATTGGGACGCATGCTGGGCAGGGCCAGGGGTGTGTCTCCTCCCACCCAGCGGGGTGGTGGCAGGACTGGGGTCTGAGGTGGATTCTAAAGCCCCTGCCAGACACACATGGGCTGTGTTCCAGCCCCACACGAACGTGCTTCCCATCGTGCCCTCCCCGCAGCGGTCCTAACCCAGCCAGCCTCTCCGGCCCACCTATTCACAGCTCCTGTGGCACGGACGGGGACCTGCTGACAGAAGGCCCGCGCCCCTCCTTACCAGGGAGGCAGTGAGCATGGGGCAGGGACAGCCCAGGGCAGGTTGGGCGTCGCCAGGCTGAGGTGGCTGTTGAGTAGGAAGAGAGGATGATGAGGTCAAAGGGGGGCCGGAGTGGTGCCTGGCTGTTGAGCCCAGTTTTCTGCCACGGCCCCCTGGCTGGCCCTGTCCTGACTAGGCTCTTAACCCCTGACCTCTGCCCTCCTGCAGATCTGCGCCTGCAACTGCTGGACGTGAAGAACAACCCATACCTGATCAAGGCCCTCTACGGCCTGCTCATGCTGCTGCCCCAGAGCAGTGCCTTCCAGCTGCTCTCCCACCGGCTCCAGTGCGTGCCCAACCCCGAGCTGCTGCAGACCGAGTGAGTGCGGGCAAGGCCTGCGCCCACTGCCTCCATGGGGGGAGGCATCGCCACCCAGCAAGAGCAGGGCCCGAGGGGCCTGGTGAGGACACGGTGCCTAAGGGGGCTGCCAAGTGTCTCCTTGCCTGGGCATCACCTCGGACCCTGTCCACCCACAGCTACTTGCCCGTGGGCCTCTCATTTCCATATCAGAACACCAGGCTGGGGGATTCTGGGAGTTGGTGGTAGGGAGACCTTCTCTAAGAAGCGGGATTAACGTGAGAGTCAGAGGTAGAGTGCCCCTGCGGCTGCGCCGCGCGGTGCTGCCCACGGGGAGAACAGGGATAGGCACCTTTGCCGAGAGGCCCGGCCTGGGCAGCTGTGGCAGGAGGCTGCGGCCCCTGGGGGGTCGAGGCTCCCACCCGAACACACTGCTGGCCTGGCCCCTGGAGCCTGTTGGGCCTTGTCTATATTTGGTAACCCTTGGAGGCTTCGCCTCATCCACAGGCATTTGGCATCCGAGATGGAAAATTTCACTTGTCAGGTCGCCATGGAAACAGGCAGAGCCACTGAGAAGATTTACGCTGAATGGAGCGCGCCCAGCTTGCATCAGATGCCCTGTGTGTCTAGAATTCCCTCCCAGGCTGTTCAGGCCGCCCTGCAGGCCTGGCGTCTCGCTCCTGGAAGGGCCTCGCGCCTCTGCCATTGGATGCACTGGCGCCTCTGCCACTGGGTGCACTGGCGCCTCTGCCACTGGGTGCACTAGCGCCTCTGCCACTGGGTGCACTGGCGCCTCTGCCATTGGGTGCACTGGCGCCTCTGCCATTGGGTGCACTGGCGCCTCTGCCATTGGGTGCACTGGCGCCTCTGCCATTGGGTGCACTGGCGCCTCTGCCATTGGGTGCACTGGCGCCTCTGCCATTGGGTGCACTGGCGCCTCTGCCATTGGGTGCACTGGCGCCTCTGCCATTGGATGCACTGGCGCCTGTGCCATTGGGTGCACTGGCGCCTCTGCCATTGGATGCATTGCCCAGCACTCGTCCCCTTTAGGGCTCAGCCCACCACCCCTCCTGGCCTCGCCACAGGCTGGTGTGGGCACCTGACGGCTGGTCTGCCCTGGGCCAGCGGGAGGGGCTTGAGCCCTCAGCAAGAGTGGTCTCTGGACCGAGGCCCAGCTCCTGACCCTCTCACCAGCAGCAGCACTCCAGGGCGGCAGTGCTGGCACTGTCCTGCTGCTCTTGGTGCCACGGGGAATCCCCAGGGGAGCAGGGAGCAGCTGAGGAGTTGGGTTTGCATTCGGGGAGAGAGGCCCTGAAGCCACGCTGCTTCGCTGGCCTCCCCTGCACTGGCCTTTCCAAGCCCTGGGGGTGTGAGGGTTGCCCTGGCAAGCGCTGAGGAAGGGGTGCGGTGGGAAGGGAGGAGGAGGCAGGCAGGCCGCTGCCTGTGAACTCTGGTGCCCCCTTCTCGGGAACCAGCCTGCCTTGCTGGGGACCCTGTGCTGTGGAGGGCCATACCCTTCTCCGAGCGCTACCCACTGCTCTCCTGATCTCAGAATAGCAGGGTAGAGCGAGTCTGCACAGGGAAAAGAGCGTCCTTCAGAGTCTCCCGTGGCCGGTCAGGGGACAGCCCCAGGTCTAGATAGGGACCTGGCCCAGCTCTGACCTCAGGCAAGACCCCACTTGCTCTGTGTCTCTTCACGGGGAAATGAGCACTGGGACTAACTGGGTGCTGGAGGCGGTGCCCGGTCTTCGGGGCTCTGTGCTCCCAGCCGTTCTGAGCAAGGACCAGGCGGACAGGCAGGGAGCAGGAGGTGAGCAGGGGCCTCGGGAACAGCTGGGAGGGGAGGGGTCAGATTGCAGGGTGGGCACAGAGGGACAGCGCATCCCCTGGAGAGGACAGTCCGGGAGGGACAGGCAGCTGGAGGACAGCGGCAGGTGCCTGACAGGCCTGCAAGAGGGGAACAGCTGAGGGAGTTTCTGGGCCCCCGCCCTCCCTCATTCTGTGCGCTCACGGCGCCCACAGGGCTCAGGGAGACTGGGACCCCCTCAGGCTTCCCAGCCACTCCCCAAAGACCATCTCCCCGGTGGGGCTGGAGGAACCCTCCGCAGGAAATGCTGTGACGCTCACCACGGTAGCCCGGTGACAGGTGCGGGGAGGGGGAGGGCAGGGAGCCCAGCTCCGTGCTCCTGGCGTGCCCTCCAGGCATCGCTGCCTGAGGGTTGCAAACATGAAGGACCCGTGCGAGACCCCGTGGTGGCGGTGCCCTCTGTGACAGGGAGAAGAGCCCTGCCCCCCATGGGACATACCCCTCAAGCCTGGAAGGGTCTCCCCGCAGGGAGGCCGAGTCACTGGGGACAAGACTAATTGCTCAGAGAGCAAGGTACAGCTCACTCCTCCCGACCCCCACCCCTACCCTGGCCACCTCTTTGCATATCACCCTGGGTTTGCCACTCACTGCTGGCATCTCCATGGAAACCCCTCCTCTCACGCCTGGGGCCTGATGCCTTGGCTCACCAGGAGTGTGGAGGGAGCAGCATACAGACCCGTGGAACCCCAGCATCAAATGGCACGCTTCAGGGTCACCTCCGGCCTCATGTGTACAGGCCTGGGTTGGGGTAGCTTCCGGCCACCCCCCTGAGGTGAGAGGTCCGAGCTCCAGGGCGTCTCAGCCTCCTCAGGAACCAGGTTTCTCTCTCGGGACAGTGGCACCTGTGCCAGAGTGACTGTGCCAGGCGGTCCCTGCCTGCAGTCCGGCCCCTAGAGCAGCCCCTCTCTGATCTTTGTTGAACTGATGTTCAGCAAGCAGCTCAGGAGGCAAGGCCTGAGGCCCAGGTGTCTGCAGGTGATGCATCTTCACAAGAAAGCAGCGGGGAGCAGGCTGAGGGGGTGCAGGGCCACCTCCAGGCTCCAGACGGCCGACCATGGGAGGGTTCACGCTGCCGGCCCTGGCGCAGCAGCCCGGGGGAGGGTCCGCGGTGCCGTTCAGGCTCAGACCATTGGGCGCCTGTACCTTGCCGGGAGCCAAGCTCACTCCCGAGGGGTCCGTTTGGGTGGAGCACCATCGTGTTTCCCCAAAAACGAACTGAGCAGCTCATGTGCCTCCAGCTGTCGGGCCCTGGCTGGTCACCTCCGAGGGCAGAGCCATGGTGGCTGCCCATCAGGCACCTAGGCGGGGGCTGGAGAAATCCCCCTTTACAGATAAGGAAACTGAGTCACCCAGCACCCAATGGCTAGGGTGGTGGTGTTGCCATTAGGTCCTATCTGTCTAGCTCCTGCTGCTGCCCGGTCACCCCCATTCATGAACTCCTGGGTTGTCACCAGCAGCCCAGAGCCTTCCGAGACCCCTTCCTTAGAGCTCCCAGGGCCCCCGGCACACAGATCAGGGCCAGCGCACAGATCTGCCCCAGGCCGGTGCGGCTCCGGGAAGGAGAGCAGAGTCTGCAGGGATGGCGAACGGGGCCGGCCTGAGGGGAGCTAGTCCTCAGGGCAAGCGGAACCCTGAGTTGAAGGGGCAGCAGGGCTACTAGCTTGCACAGCGTAGGGAGGACCACGCCGTACTAGGAAGTGTGCAGTGCACACGCGTGCTGCTGCACCGAGCAGCTGGGGAGGGTGGTGGCAGCAGGAGTGGTAGGAGCCATGGGCATGCCCAGCCCCGAGACCGGCTTTCCTTCCCCAGGGGCAGGGGGGCTGCCTGCGGGCTTCTGGGCCCCAACACTCAACACGTGTCCTGCCGATTGAGGGCCCGGTAGAGACCCTTCAGCCCTCCCTGCTGGCCCCAGAGAGTGGGCCAGGCCGCCTCCTCCCCCACCGCTGACCCTGTTCCAGGCCCCAGCTGGCTTCCTGGCGGGCTGCAGCCCTGGCTTTCACCCCAAAGGGAGCCACTCGTAAACAGGAAATGCTTCCCGATGCGATGCCTGCTCTGGGCGCTGTTGCCAGCCCACAGGCTGGGGGCCCTGTCCAAGCCGCAGTGTTGACCGGTCTCTCCCACTGCTGGGGAGGGGACGCTCACAGGGCTCCTCAGCTCTTTGGGGCTGTTGGGGAAGGGGTGCTGGGCCCGAGGCAGCAAACTCCCGCCACCAAGTCCACCGCCTGGGGCCCTGCCCTCCTGTGTCTGGAGCTGGCCCCCTCCGGCAGCACGTGTGAGGGTCGCTGACCTGCGCCCTTTGCTCCCTCTCCCCAGAGACGGTCTGAAGGCCGCCCCCAAGTCGCAGAAGACAGACTCCGCCAGCATCGACTACGCGGAGCTGCTGCAGCACTTCGAGAGGGTCCAGAAGAAACACCTGGAAGTGCGGCACCAGCGGAGTGGGCGCGGGGACCACCTGGACCGCAGGGCGGTCCTCTGACAGGCCTGGCCTGGAGAAGGGCCCACGGAGTGGTCCCGTGGAGCACTGGGGTCTTCGGGCCCCTTCCCGCAGCCTGAGGGCCTGCCTCGGAGCAGGCTGGCCCTGCCACAGCCCAGGGATGGAGCAGGGGTGGAGGCTGTCTGTCTACCCCCGCTCGCACCACCCGGCCCCCTGGCCGCCAGCTCTGTCCAGCACTCAGATCGAGCTGGCTTCCCACAGGGGAGGGGGGGGCCGCAGCCTCAGATGCCACCTGTCCTCCGGGATGGGTCTTTCTAATGCCCTCTGGGAAAGAGCTTGACCTCCCAGCCCACCGGGGAGAGCCCCGGCCTCATGCAATGCGTGTATGCGTGGCTGTGTGCACACGGGGGCCAGCACAGAGCTCCATGTGAACGATGCATTCCCGCCCCAATAAAGAAACGACAGGAAACGCTCACCTGCGCCTGCCTGCTCCTTCCCAGGGCGCCCGCCCCTGCCGGATGCGGCAGCTGCCCCAGGACCTTGCACCTATCCTGGAGACAGGTCTGCTGGTGGCTCAGGGTGGGGGCCAGCTTCATGGGGAGTCTGGTGTGGGCCCTGGGGGGTCCCAGCTCACCCCTAGGAACTGCCCCTACTTCCTGGAGAGCACCAAGGGCTGGGAACCGGAAACCCCTCCCAGTCACCTACTCTGACTCCCATCCCGACCGCCCCAGGACAGGGGGACCCGTCCCCGCTGGACAGACGGACCGGGCGCCCCTCCGGAGTTCCTGAATGGAAGGGCATGCGCACTGCAGAACTGCAGCTCGTGGGGGTGGGAAGGAGGGAGGACGTGCCCAGGTGCTGCCCCTCGGTTTGGCTAAATGAGCCTCGCCGAGCCGCACCTGTAAGCCCCTGACCTCACACTTGGGGAGCCTCTGATTGGCCCGCGGGCTCTTAGTGGCCCTCAGGCGGGAGCGAAGGAGCTTCTCCCAGAGCAGCGTCTCCGGGAGGGTGGGTGTCACTGCTGGAGTCTCCGGGGGCAGGGGGCAGGACGCGGCCCACTTACGCCCTACTGGCCCCACATGGTCCCCACCACCCCAAGAAAGGCTGCCCGAGGACCAGGTCACCACTCCTCCCAAACCCCAGGCACCCCATCAGGCTGGCACCCGTGCCTCTTGGAAAGGGAGCCCAAGAACTTCAGGAGGGGCGTCCGAACGCCTCCGCGCCCGGGATGGAGCGCCCCGGGCAGGCGGCCCTGGGGACACCTGGGGCGGCGGCGGCGGCGGCGTGGCCGTCCCCGGGATGCTCCCAGGGGACCCCGGCCCTCCGCGGGTCTGCGGAGAGCCCGGGGCCCCCCCAGGCCGAAGACCCCGGGGCGGGCGGAAAGGCGGCGGGAGCCCCCACCGGGGGCGGGGAGCCGGCAGGCCCCGCCCCAGCGCCGCCCCCGGCCCGCGCCGCCGCCGCCGCCGCCGCCCGCTCGCCCGACCAGTCTGGCCGCGCCGGGCTCGGATTTCAAAGCCGCGGAGCCTGGCGGCGGACGGGCCCGCGCCCGCCCGGCGGTTCCCACAGCCCCTCCCGCCGCGACCCCCCGCCCCGCCCCCGCCCCCTCCGCGCCCACGTGACGCCCGCGCCGCCGCGGCTCCGGGGCCGCCGCCTCAGTGCCCGCGCCGCCAGCCGCCCGCCGCCGCGCCCCCGGCCGCCCGCCGCCATGGCCCGCGCCGCCCCGCGGCCGCCCGCCGCCCCCGAGCGCCGCGCCGCCGGCCGCTGAGACCCAGCGCAGGCCCGGCCCGGAGCGCCCCGCCCGCCGCCGCCCGGCTCCCCCGCCCGCGCCCCCGCCCGGCCCGAGCATGGAGACGGCGGAGAAGGAGTGCGGCGCCCTGGGCGGGCTCTTCCAGGCCATCGTCAACGACATGAAGGTACCGGGGGGCGCGGGTGCGGGCGCGGGCGGGGTGCGGGGTCCCCCCGGGGCTCTGTGTGTCCTTGGCCGGCCTGCGCCCGCTGCGCGCCCGGCTTCCCCCGGCCGCCTGTCTGGGGGTGCGGGTGCGGGCGCCCGTGTGTCGGGGTGCCCGTGCGGTCCCCAGGGTCCCTGCTCTGGGTCACCCGAAGCGCAGCGCCCCCAGGGGTTCGCCGGCGGAGCCTGCGCACACCGGGGCTCCCTGCGCCCCAGACCTGCACACCATGAATGAGGTCTGGCTCCCCGGGTGCCTCTGTGGACCGTTACCAGGTTCGGGGGGGGGGTGTGTCTCTCCGGCCTCCGCCCCCTACCACCACCATGCCTCCCCCACCCCCGCCTGCCTCCAAGGCTGGCCTTGAAGCCCCGTCCATGCTGTCACCCCCAAAGCAGGGGGAAATAATGAAGCGGAGAACCGTTAACTCCTTCCCCACCGGCCTCTGGGCCGACCCTGCGACTGTCGCCATCCCCCAATGGGCCTCCCAGAACAAGCTGTAGAACTCCGGGGTCCCCAGGCTGAGTGTCCCCTGCGTGCCAAGGCCTCTGTCCTTACCTTGGGGAGAGGAGGAGGGAGGAGGTTGGGATTGGCAGAACAGCCCGGAGGGAGAGCCTTCCCCACCCTGCTCGCACCCCGGGCCTCAGCTCCAGCCCCTCCGCACGACTGCCCCACGGCCAGGCCGGAGCAGGCCGCCCACCCCTGGCCCACCACGGGCTCCCCGGGCGGGGAAACCGAGGCCAGGGGGTGACTCAAGGTCATTTAGGAGACGGTTAGACACTGTCCCTGACCTCACCCCGTCTTTGTGGATCCAGGAGGCCAGGTGGCAGGGCTGGCTCTGGCAGACAGGCAGGATGGGGCCAGGAGCGGTTCCTGCCCCTCTCCCTTGGGGGGTGGGGAAGGAGAAAGGAGGACTGGGTTCCCACGGGAACTCCGAGAGAGAGCCCCCAGCCGCCCAGCCTCTCACACCTGCGAGGCCACGGCACCGCCCCAGGTGACATCACAGGCCTAGGAGGAAACACGGCTCCCTGAGGTGCTCAGGCCGGCCCGCAGGGTGTGGGGGGTTCCAGGCGTGCCAGCGGCCCCTGTGCTGCCAGGGCACGGCCCCTCGGGCAGCTGCCAGGGACCTGCTCCCCACAGGAGGCCCGAAGCCCCCTGGCCTGGGACTGCGGGTAGGCAGCATGGAGGTGCCCCCCACACCCCCATAGGGGGTGCTTCCCATGAGACCGTCGCCCCTTACAAATCTCCCTCAGCCCTTCTGGCCCAGAAGAGTGCCTCCGGCCTCTCTCCGCCTTCAGCAGCTCCTCCTGCCCTGTGGGCATCACAGTCCTGGCACCAGGATCTCCTCCTGGGACCGGGCAGCCCGGACCACCCTCCCCCCCTCCCCGCCCCCCCGCTGCCACTCCCAGGGCCGGCACCCTCCTCCTGCTGGCAGCCTCCAGAACACGCAGAGAGCAGCAGCAGCTGGTGCTCGGAGAGGCAGGATCCCCTCTCCCTCTCCAGGGCGCCTGCAAGAAACTTGGGGATAAGGAAGAAGCAAATATCTTAGAACAAGAGGCCCAGGTTGCAGCAAGAGGTGCAGACAGGATTTTCTGACGTGGAGGCAGAGTGGGAGAGGATTCACCTGGGGTGACGCCAAGCCCATATATTCCCCCGCCTATGACACACGCATATGTTCTGGCAGGGACAGAGCAGGGACCGGGCCTTCCAGAGGCCCTTCGCCTGGCTCGAAGGGACCGCTTCTGTCCTCCCCGGAGGGTGGCCACGGCAAGAGCATGACCTTGCCCCGTGAGGCCTCACCACGGCCCAGCCTGGCCCTTCGGAAGGTCCGAGCTGTGCCTGGAGCCGGAAGTGTGTGTGTGTGGGGGGGGGGCACCCACTCAAGAGTGGGGAGGGGAGCCGAAACCGGTTTGGCTCAGTGGATAGAGCGTCAGCCTGCAGACTGAAAGGTCCCGGGTTCCATTCCGGTCAAGGGCATGTACCTTAGTTTCGGGCACATCCCAACTAAGGGGATGTGCAAGAGGCAGCTGATCGATGATTCTCTCTCATCGATGTTTCTAACTCTCTATCCCTCTCTCTTCCTCTCTGTAAAAAATCAATAAAATATATATATATTTTTTTTTTTTAAAGAGTGGGGAGGGGGCTCTCAGGAGCGCTCCCTGCTTGCTGTGCCTCCTTGGACTGAGCTCAGATGCCCACTTGGTGCCAGGAAGCCCACTGGAGCCCACAGAGGGGCAGGGACTTGCCTAAAAGGCCAGGACTGGGCTCAGTACCTGGGCTCTGCCTGCTTCCGTCCCCACCTTCAGCCAGGTGGGTGAATGGGGCCTCCTCCCAGCACTGGCCCCTCTGGAGAACGGGGCCATCGCTTTTTGCCCGCCCTCAGGAGGGGCGAGTGCCCCCCAGACACAGAGGCCCCAGCCGGGCTCCTGGCAGGCGGGGGGCGGCGGGGGTCCCACCTCCCCGTGAGCCAGCAGCATTCTCCGCGCACGTCCTGGGTGTTGGCGCGTGCTAAGTGCCTTCCGGCCAGCGCCACCTCAGGGCTCTCCAAGCATGTCAGACTCACGGCCGGCCGGGCCGCACCCCTCGTTTATGCCATCCGGCCACGCGTGTAACACGTTTGCTCTACACGGACCCCACTGAGGAGATAGGCTTCCCATCCTGACCTTCCGGGAGAGGAGACTGAGGCTCAGGGTCCAGGGTCCCCTGGAGAACCCTCTCCCTGGGGTGGTAGCCTGGGTCACTCACCTGCACCGCCAGTGCTGAGGCCACGTCCAGCACCCAGAGTCTCTGAGGGCCGGGGTCCCCCGGGGCCTCCTCGTTGGTCGAACACCTCTAGGGACAAGCGTGTCACCGTCCCCTTCCTGAGTCCCTCCCATCCCTGACGTCCCTGCCTCTCCCCACCCGGATGCCCAGAGACTCATCCCCCCACAGCTTCTACCTGGACCACGGGGACCCGTCAGACAGGGATCACATCCTGAGGGCCACTTGGCAGCCCAACCTTCATCTCTCTCTCTCTCTCTCTCTCAATATATATTTTATTGATTTTGTACAGAGAAGGGAGGGAGAGAGAGCGTTAGAAACATCAATGAGAGTGAGTCATCGATCAGCTGCCTCTTGCACACCCCCTACTGGGGATATGCCCGCAACCAAGGTACATGCCCTTGACCGGAATCGAACCCGGGACCTTTCCGTCCCCAAGCTGATGCTCTATCCATTGAGCCAAACCGGTCTCGGCTTTTTTTTTTTTTTTTTAATATATATATTTTATTGATCTTTTACAGAGAAGGGAGGGAGAGGGACAGAGAGTTAGAAACATCCATGAGAGAGAAACATTGATCAGCTGCCTCCTGCACGCCCCCCAGTGGGGACGTGCCCACCAACCCAGGTACATGCCCTTGACCGGAATCGAACCCGGGACCCTTCAGTCTGCAGACCGACGCTCTACCCACTGAGCCAAACCGGCCAGGGCTGACCTTCATCTCTGAGCCTCTCGTCTCTAGGATGATGGGGGTGACCAGTCTTCATCTCTCGGGGCTGTTTGGAAGGATTCGGCGCGATCCCACAGGGACAGGGCTCACGGTCACTAGTGAGAACATCCCAGCGTCTCCGGGCCTGCATGCAGCCAGGCGTGGGCCCGGGGCGGACTGAGGACGCTCTCGGGTCTTCACCTCTGGGGCCCTTTAAGAATTACCAGGAGGGGTGGAGTCCGCGGGCCGTTGCTGAGGAGGGACCTGGGCCTGGCCTCCCCTCGCCCCATCATCGTGTCCCCCTCCGCACGAGAGAGAGTGAGGCCAGGCAGGCCCGAGATGGAGGGACGGGCCTGGGCCCTGCAGGGAGGATGGGCTCTCCTCTGCCTGCTTTCCCCTGGGCCCTCGCTCTCTCGGGCTGCCCAGGGGCCCCAGAGGTCTCCTGGGGGCCAGGACGGCTGCCCCCGGACTGCTGCACTGCCCCCACCCCCACCCTCTCACATCCTCTTTCCTCCCTGGAGGCCCCCTCTCAGCGAGGGCCCGGAGGGGTGGCCGTGGGAGGGGGGTGCCGCCTTTCAGAGGACCCCTGGGGGTGCCAGGGTGAGGGGCCCTTCCCCTGAGCAGTGCCCAGTGGTGACAGCCCACCCACAGCTCCCCGCCCCCTCCCGCTCCGGCCTGTGTGAACTTCTCAAATATTTGCTTTCCCTGGGCACTGGTTGGGCTGGGCAGGGAGGGGAGGGAATCTCTGAGGCTCCCAAAAGCCGCCCCGTCTCCTGTCCACCCCTGCAGGCTGTGCTCGGCTGCAGGAGCCGTTTCAGAGCTGCCCCCAGGGTTCCAGCCCAGCAGAGCGCCCCCCGGAGACGGGGCAGGGTCTCTGCCTCCCTGTTTCCTTGGAATTAGCCACAGCGCCTCGTCGCACACGGAGGGAGGGCTGGAAACCCGTGGGGCTGGGGCTCTGCTGGCCCCCCGGCCCCGGCTCCCTTTCAAAGGCTGAGGCCTCGATGGGACCCAGCGGCCGTGGGAAGGCCGTTAGCGCCCGTGGGCCGGGGCTGAGGCTCCTCCGAGACCCAGCGGCCATGGGAAGGCACATGAGCCCCTTGATTAGACTGGACAGCTCGGTCGCCAGGAGCCTGGCCTCCCTACGGGGACCCCCCCACCCCCTCCCCAACTTGGAGCTCCGGGCCAGGCTGGGATAAAGGCCACACTGTGTCCCCAGGAGGGGAGGGAGGGGAGCCGGGGTGGAGAAAGGTGGCTCTGTTGGCCGCACAAGGCCCCATTCAGCCCAGGGCCTGGCTGTCCCTGCGGGCTGGCCGGGCCCTGCGGCTGTCACACCCTCCCCAGCCTGGGAGCCACGGCGGCCGCGGGATGGGTGCTGGCTGGGCTGGCAGCAGCTTCCAGGCACAGAGGAGGGCCCCCTGGGGCCCCGAGCCCTGCCCCCCCCACACGGTGCCTCTGCCCGGTGCCATGGGGGGCATCCGGAGCCACGACTGGGGAACATGGAGCCCCCCGTGCGGCTCGGCCCAAACCCCCTGCCAGGCCTGGGGCAGCCCCGAGCACGCACACCTGCCGTGTACCGTTTCCACCCCCCCCTGAGGGAGGATGTGCCTGAAGACAGGAGGCCGGACTTCCTGATGGTCGGGGAGGAGGGAGGCACAGGGGCATCTGTTGCCAGGGCCGCGCCTTCCTCCTGCGCCCGCCTCTGTCCTTGGTCCTCTGTTTCGGGCCCCCCCTCATCCCCCCCGCCCCCAGGCATCTCACTTCCTCCCCATCCCCCCCACAGAGCTCCTACCCCATCTGGGAGGACTTCAACTCCAAGGCCACGAAGCTGCACTCCCAGCTCAGGTGAGGCTGCTGAGGGCGCCCGGCCGGGGAGGGGCGGGGCCGGGGCACGCGAGGACACCTCCCCTCAGACCCTCCACTGCCCGTCTCCCCAGGACCACGGTGCTGGCTGCGGTGGCCTTCCTGGACGCCTTCCAGAAAGTGGCCGACATGGCCACCAACACCCGAGGTGGGGAGGGGCCCGGCCGAGGGAGGTCGGGGGGCCCCCGGGTTGGGCTCGGAGGCTGGGACTGTGAGCCAGGGAGAGGACGCCAGGCCCGGTGCCGGCGTCAGGGGCGTCCCGGGGGCTTCTGTTCTTGCCCCTGTGACCCCTCAGCCGCAGCTGTTCACCCGTCTGTACGGTGGGTCTGAGCAGGGCGACTTCCCACCCCCTCACCTGCCCTCAGAGGGGTCACCGGGGCAGTGAGCCTTCCCTGCTGGCTCTGGCATCTCCTTTGCTTTCTGGTCTGAGGCGCAGGGGCCTGGCTCCCCTGTCCCTTCGGGTGGTGAGAGCCAAGGCAGGGGGCTGGTGCTGGCACTCACACCTGCATCTGGGCATACCTGGGGCTCCTGGCGGGGAGAGGGGAACCTGGGCTGGCTCTTCGGCCATCTAGTTCTGGCCTCTCCCAGCTGAGCGAAGGGCTCCTCCTGACCACAGAGCACCTGCAGCTGCAGAAGGCCGGCATGGTCAGGCCTTGGTGGGGGTGGGTAACTCCTGGGGAAGATCACATGCCCCACGGGGGACTGGGACCAGACCCTGGGGACAGACCGGCAGGATTGTGGGATGCTGGGGACACGGGATAGGCAGGACGCGGCCTGGCCTGGCCTCCGCGGGCCAGCGCGCCCCCTGGTGGCCAAGGCCGGGAGTGCAGCGGTCCCCATGGGCCCTATCCCATGCCGCGCGCTTGCCTCGCACAGGGGCCACCCGGGACATCGGCTCGGCGCTCACGCGCATGTGCATGCGCCACCGCAGCATCGAGACCAAGCTGCGGCAGTTCACCAAGTGAGTGGGCGCCGGGGGCGAGCGGGCGAGCGGGCGGGCGGGCGGGGGTGTCACCGCAGGAGGCGCCCCCCGCTGGCCCTGACCCGCACACCCGTGTCCGCAGCGCCCTGCTGGAGAGCCTCATCAACCCGCTGCAGGAGCGCATCGAGGACTGGAAGAAGTCCGTCAACCAGCTGGACAAGGACCACGCGAAAGGTGAGGCCGCCGCCCCGCCCCCACGTTCCCGCCCCCACGTTCCCGCCCCCACGTTCCCGCCCCCACGTTCCCGCCCCCACGTTCCCACCCCCACGTTCCCGCCCCCACGTTCCCGCCCCCACGTTCCCGCCCCCACGTTCCCGCCCCCACGTTCCCACCCCCACGCTGCCTGCGGAGACCCAGCACGGCTCTCCTCTCTCATCACCTCCTGCAGAGTACAAACGGGCCCGGCACGAGATCAAGAAGAAGTCTTCGGACACGCTGAAGCTGCAGAAGAAAGCACGCAAAGGTAGAGCCCAGAGCCGCCCGTCCCGGCACAGCCCCCTGGGCCCCCACTTCACGGACCCTGCTGCCCTCGGGGGTGTCCCGGGGCATCATCCTGGCCACAGGGTGATGTGCCCTGTCCTGGACACAAGACCCTGGACCTGTTGGGTGGGACAGAGGGAGCCTCCCTGCACCCAGACCAGGCCCCACCCTCCCCTCTCAGGAGGTGGCCGGAGGCTCCACCGGCCCAGGCTCTCGGACCCTCCACCCCCCTCATCCCCACAGCGCCCCCCGGAGTGGCTCTGTCCATCGGCTGTCTTTCACACATTCTCTCTCTCTCTGTCTCTCCTCTTCCTTCCACATCCTTCCTGTAGAGCTACTTGGTAAGTCAAACGTCCATCTCTCCAGCTGCTTCTCCCGTCCTTGTTGCATCTGTCTGTCTCCCCAGCTCTCAGGGCCACTGCACAGAGCTTCCCCCAGCTGAGGAGGGGCCTGGGGCACAGTTCCCCGGGGGCCCCGTGACCAGGGATGACCAGGGCCAGTCTGCCAGGTCAAGAGGGGTTGGACCACCCTGGCGGGGGAAGGGGGGGGGGGGGGCGGAGACAGGCCTTACCTGTCTCGCCCCCGCCCACCCACCACCCAGAATTCTTACCTGTCACCTCCCCACTTCCTGTCTCATTGCTCCTCTACTTCCTCTTCTCGCCTCTCTCTGCCTCTCGCTGCTTCTTGGTGTTGCCATTGCTGTCCTGTGCGTTGTTGCTCCCTGAGCTGACTGGGGGCCACATGGAGACACCCCTCTCCCTGTTCCCAGAGCCCAGCCCCTGCTCTCCTGACCAGGGCCTGGAGGACAGCCGAGCCCCACGCTCTCTCTACTTTGCCCACCTCTTCCCCCTCCAGCGCCCTAGGAGGCGAGAGGGTGCCATCCCGCAGGCATTGAGAACCCTGGGGGGGGTGGAGATCTCCCCCAGGCCCGGGTGGCTTTGCAGCTTTGGTGTCTTTTCCTGTGTACGTGTCTGTCTGTCCGTCGTCTTCGCCTGCTCTGGGAACCAGCCCCTCTACCAGCCCCGGAGTCCCGACGGCCCTCCCCGGGTCCCCGGCCCCCATGGCAGTGCCCAGCCCCCAGCCAGGGACACCACCGCGGGCCTGAGCCACGGACCAGCCAGCGGGCCGGGTCCCCAGCGCGGCCTCTCCTCCCCGCCCTCAGGGAAAGGCGACCTGCAGCCCCAGCTGGACAGCGCCCTGCAGGACGTCAACGACATGTACCTGCTGCTGGAGGAGACGGAGAAGCAGGCGGTGCGCCGGGCGCTGATCGAGGAGCGCGGCCGCTTCTGCACCTTCATCACCTTCCTGCAGCCCGTGGTGGTGGGTCCGGGCAGCGGGCACGCGGGCGCCCACACGGGTCTGGCCGGGCCCCCTCGGGCGCTGCCTTCACCACGTCCAAGGATCAGGATCTGGGGACTACTGGGCAGGCGCCCTTCTTTATTATTTTTTTAAAAATATATTTTATTGCCGAAACCGGTTTGGCTCAGTGGTAGAACGTCGGTCTGCGGACTGAAAGGTCCGGGTTTGATTCCAGTCAAGGGCATGTACCTTGGTTGCGGGCACGTCCCCAGTAAGGGGTGTGCAAGAGGCAGCTGGTCGATGTTTCTCTCTCATCGACATTTCTAGCTCTTTATCCCTCTCTCCTCCTCTCTGTAAAAAATCAATAAAATACATTTAAGAAAAAAAAGAAAAAATATATATATATATATTATTGATCTTTTACAGAGAGGAAGGGAGAGGGATAGGGAGCTAGAAACATCCTCCTGCACAGCCCTACTGGGGATGTGCCTGCAACCAAGGTTCATGCCCTTGACCGGAATCAAACCCGGGACCCTCTAGACCGCAAGCCGACGCTCTATCCACTGAGCCAAACCGATTTTGCCAGGCGCCCTTCTTTTTTTTTTTTTAATATATTTTCATTGATTTCAGAGGGGAAAGGAGAGGGAGAGCGAGAGAAACATCAATGGGGTGAGAGAATCACTGATGGGCTGCTTCCTACACACCCCTCCTGGGGATCCAGCCCGCGCCCCAGGCCTGTGCCCTGACCGGGCCTCGAACAGTGACCTCCTGGCCGTAGTTCTTGTTGGTGACTTGGTGTCAGCAGGCCGGGCCGGGCCCAGGGTTGACCCCTTGACCTTGGAGAAAGGCCACTCTCGGTGGCCCCTCCTCGCTGGGTGCGTCCAGCGCTAAACACTCCTCCCCAAAGGCCCGTCTCAGCGCTTCAGCACCTGTGTGTCCGGCACACGGTCACGCCGCCCCCGGCTGTGCAGGCCTGGCCTCCTGCAGCCCCAGCAGCTCTGGCTGTGGGCAAAGGGTGAGGGAGGAGGGGCCAGGGGAGGCCTCCCCCGGTGGGCAGGCCCGGGCAGGGGGCGGGGCCGGCGGCCCTCACTCGCTCCTTCCCCAGAACGGCGAGCTGACCATGCTGGGAGAGATCACCCACCTGCAGGGCATCATCGACGACCTGGTGGTGCTGACCGCAGAGCCCCACAAGCTGCCGCCCGCCAGCGAGCAGGTAGGGCCGGGCCTGGGCGCGGGGAAGCACGGGAGGGAACGGCCCGCCCTTGGCTGGGGGCAGGAGAGGAGAAAGGGGGGCAGCTGAGGACAGAGGACCAGACATGTCCAGACACCCACTGTGGGGCACCCAGGGGCACCAGGCGAGGGGCGACGTACCCCAGGACCCAGCAGGGGCTCAGACTGAGTGCAGGTGGACAGAAGTCCCGGGTTCATGGGGCTTGTCCCTGACCCCGACCTTGCCCGCCCTGCCCCCTCACCCTGCTCCCTCTGCGCCAGGGTCAGTCCTGGGGTGGCCTGGGCATTGCTCTCACTGGGCACCGCAACGCCCAGCACGTCCCACGGCTATCAGAGCATCACCCACCAAGACAGGAGCCGCCGGAGGCTTGAGGGGTCTAGGACATGCCTGAGGGCCACAATGGAGCCGGGATTCGAACCCCCTGGTGTCCTTTACTGTCCCTCTCCCCTGGCTCCCCTGTCAGTGCATCCTCAGGGACCCTGCTTCTGCCATGTCCCCGGCCCAGCCCGGCCCTGGGCTCAGCACTGACCCTGTGTGTGCGGACTGAGCCCGGCCCGGGGCAGCGCTGACCCTGTGTGCGCGGACTGAGCCCAGGCTGAGCGCTGACCCTGTGTGCGCGGACTGAGCCCGGGCTCAGCGCTGACCCTGTGTGTGCGGACTGAGCCCGGCCCGGGGCAGCGCTGCCCCTGCGTGTGCGGACTGAGCCCGGCCCGGGGCAGCGCTGACCCTGTGTGTGCGGACTGAGCCCGGCCCGGGCTCAGCGCTGACCCTGTGTGTGCGGACTGAGCCCGGGCTCAGCGCTGACCCTGTGTGTGCGGACTGAGCCCGGCCCGGGGCAGCGCTGACCCTGTGTGTGCGGACTGAGCCCGGCCCGGGGCAGCGCTGACCCTGTGTGTGCGGACTGAGCCCGGCCCGGGGCAGCGCTGACCCTGTGTGTGCGGACTGAGCCCGGCCCGGGGCAGCGCTGACCCTGTGTGTGTGGACTGAGCCCGGCCCGGGGCAGCGTCCCTGCGGCCTGAGAGGGCGGGACCTCCCAGGCACCGCCCAGCCCTCTGGCTCCTTGGGGGGCGTTCACACTCCGGGGTCTCCTGCGGGGCCGGGCTCTCCGTTGAGAAGAGAGGGAGTAGGAGGGCCCTCTGGGGGACCCCGGAGAACGGTTAAGGCCCACGACCCCATCCCTGCCGCCTCCCCGTCCAGGTGATCAAAGACTTGAAGGGCTCGGACTACAGCTGGTCCTACCAGACGCCACCCTCCTCGCCCAGCAGCTCCAGCTCCCGCAAGTCCAGCCTGTGCAGGTCAGCAGGGGGTGCGGGGCGCAGGCGCGGGGTGGCACCCAGAGCTGCTCCAGGCCCGCGGCTCGCCGGGTTCCCGTCACTGGGGGGTCCGCAGACAGGACAGCACACCCAGCACGGGGCGCGTGGGCCGGGAGGGGCTGCGCAGGAGCAGCTGCGGTAACGGAGCAGCACCCCGGCCTGGGGCCGTGCCCCGGGCTTCCTGCATCTTCTCTGCTGACTCCTGTGGGGGGAGTGTCCCCATTTCACAGGAGGGGAAACTGAGGCCTGAGACCCAGAGTCCCAGCAGGGAACCATTGACTGGGCCAGGCCCAGCGCAGGCGGGGGGGTTGTGGGGGGAATGGTAAGAATCTAAGGCTGGGAGAGGCGTGGAGGCTTCTGGAAGCGGGTGCAGAGGCCACCCTGCTGACAGAGGCTCCAGCTGGCGGGTTCCCCAGAGCTGGCACCTGGGCAGCCGCCTGGGGTTCCCCAGGTCTCGCTTAATCGCCGGGCACCAGAGCAGGACACAGGGACGATGTGTCCCCTCCTTGGGTGGGAAGGCAGCGAGCACAGAGCACGTGTCTCGTGCTGGGGGAGCCCCCTGGGCCGGGCACCCCATCCCCAGCACCCCCTCTGGCTGGGCACCATTTCTGCAGGGAGAGGAGGGCCCGGTGTCGGCATCACAGGAGGGAGTGTTGGTTGCAGGGACACTCCTGACCAGAGACGGGGCCGGGGAGAGGGGGGGTGTCAGGGTCACACCCAGGAGGGCAGTCTGCATCGCCGGGGGGGGGGGGGGGGGGGGACAGCGGGGCGCAGAGGACGGAGCGGCGGGCTGACCCCCTCGGGCGGAGGACGAGGCAGGTGGATTTGAGGGCAGTCGGACTTGCAGAGGACGGTGTGGAAAGAATCAGACTTGTGTCCGGTTCTGGCGAAACTGGTGACCCGGTTTCCCCGTTAACCTAAGGCCTCCTGCTCTGGGGGCAGCACAGGAGGCTGAGGGCCTGCCTCCCCCCCGTCCCCCCCCCCCGGCATGCCCTGACCCCGGGGGTCCCTGGTGCCGTCCTCCGCCCAGGCCCACCCTGGCCCTCGGTCCCAGAACCCAGCTCCCCCGGCCCCTGGGCCTCGGGACCTTGTAGTCTAACCTTGTCTTTTCCTTCCTCTGCCCCTCACCTGTCTCCCACCCCCGTCTCTCACCTTCCCTCCCACACACGCCGTGTCCCTCCGTCTGGCTGCTCTCACCCCCCCAGCGCCCCCAGCAGCAGTGGCAGCGCCAAGGGCGGCGGAGCCCCGTGGCCTGGGGGCGCCCAAACGTGCTCACCCAGTTCCACCTGTCGCTACCGCAGCCTGGCGCAGCCAGCCTCCGCCACCGCCCGCCTCTCCAGCATCTCCTCCCACGACTCCGGCTTCGTCTCCCAGGACGCCGCCTACTCCAAGCCTCCCTCGCCCATGCCTTCCGACATCACCAGCCAGGTGAGGGGGTCCGGCTCCTGCCGGCCACGGGCTGACCCGCGTGGGGCCGCCACCCGGGGACGAGCCGGGTTCACTGCCTCGGGCTCCGGGGGGCGTGGGGAAGGCCTTGGAGCAGCCACACGGCCGGCCCAGCGGTGTCCGCAGGCGGCTCCTGGCCACGTCCTCGCC